>JAPDNY010000015.1:55409524-55712024 GCA_029375565.1 Gekko gecko | reverse complement strand
TCTTCTTCCACCACAGATCGCCAGACAATCAAGATCAGCTCCCTTGGAGAAAATGGCTGCTTTGGAGGGCAGACTGTATGGCATTATGCCCTGCTGAGGCTCCACACCTCACCAAACCCCGCCCTCCCCAGCCTCCACCCTCAAAATCTCCAGGTTTCGCCCTACCCAGAGCTTCCAGTATGACCCCTAGGCTCTTAACCAAGGTAGCTAGAGACAGCTGAACCTTGTCAAAGGGAAGGAAACACAATGCCCGCCAGGGTCCCTAACCAGCATCACTTTCATCTTGTCTGGGTTCAGTTTCAATTTGTTCATGTTCAGCCACGAACTTTATTGCTTCTCAGGAGGTCTCTACTGGGGATTAGAACTGACGGTTCGTTTTTGATCTCCTTGTAGTTAGATGGTATCTCATGTTCTGTAACGTTCTTTAAACGTAATTAGACAGCCACGCTTTCCCTAATGTAAGACAGAATATCTTTATCTTTATCACACACAGGGTGTGTTCAGATGCGCCGTTTGAGCCGTTTTCGGCACGGCTCAGAAGCGGCTTTTCCCTGCGCGTTCACACGCCCAACATCTGCCCACCGTCCCCAGCCGTCGCTTTCTGGAGCAAACCCCCTTTGAAACTGAGTATTTTGACACCACTTACCCAAGTGGTGTTTTCCATGATTCTCCATTTCAAGCCGCACTTTTTCCTGTCTGATCGCTCCATCCAGCCACTTCCGGGTGCTTCAACCCCCCCTCCCCTCTGGGAAGCTGCCTCCAGCTTCCGGTTTTAGTCCGCCATTTTTTTCCCCCTTAGCGGTGTGCGCTTGAGCGGAGCTCCGCACTTAAGTTATGTAAAGAAAAGCTTCAGTGGTGTCTAGTTCAGGCATTTAGACGAGTCCAGGATCTTGGGGAGGCCAGTTTCGGGGAGAAAGTCTTCATTTAAACTTTAAAGGGACGGGTTGAAATCGCTGTTCTGCGCACGCGCCAAACTTCCTGTTCGGGAGAGGGCTGCCTGTGCGCATGCTCAAAGGAGAGGGGAACCCCCCCCCACCTGCAGGAGGATGGCAGGGAGCTCTGAAGGAGGGAAGGAGGAGGTGAGTGTGATCGCGATTCTCCAGTTTTAAAAAAAAACGCATCGTGCCGGAGCAGTTTAAACCGCTCCAGCACGCTGTCTAAACGCACCCACACAGTGAAGACCAAGGTTGTCATGAACGTGGGCTGCCATCACCCAAGAATCTATGACGCTCACTGCACCACACTGTTGGTCACTGAAAAGTGTAGCTATGTGTGACACTGTGCCGTGTCCTTCCTCAAACCTCCCCACACTGCCAGGGTGCTGTAGTGGTCAAGAGTGCTGGACTAGGATCTGGCTGACTCAGGTTCGAATGTCCACTTGTGTCAAGGAAGCTTACGGGGTTACCTTGAGCCAGTCACACCAATGCTCCCTCAAATCCGTGGAGTCTTGTGAGCAAAAATTCTACTTTGTGAGCTACCGGCATTACAGTTGTGAGCGAGCGATTTGGCTGCTGCATACATTAGTTTGCTCTGGAGCCATCCCTTCCTGAGCGAAGACAAAAATGCGTGAGCCAGAGGCTAAAAAACTGAGCTAGCTCACACTAACTCAGCTTAGAGGGAACACTGAATCACACTCTCCCAGCCTAACCTATCTCACGGGGTTGTTGGGAGGATAAAATAGGGGAGGGGAGGAATGATGTAAGCCACTTTAGTCTCCATTGGGGAGCAGGCCCATAGCCACAGAGGCGTTTGGGGGCAATGCCCCCCACAGGTGAGCTCTGCCCCCTCAGACAATTTTTTTTCCTGGAGGCTCTGCGGCTGTGGGCCCCCCAGGAAAGTCAGGGAAGGGGCGGGGGTTCTAACCTCTGCCCCTTCCCTCCCAGTGCCAGCTTGCTTGGGCGCTCCGTGGCTACAGGGCACCCAAGCAAGCCAGGGAAGAGGCAGGGGGGCTTTTGGTGGGGTGGGGTGGGGCACCTTTTGGCGCCCCTGCAGCTGGCATGCTCTGGGCGAGCACCTAGCTTGCCTAGTGGGCGAGCCGGCCTTGCATGCCAAACACACCATGCACCCTCTCTCTAACCGTGCCCTGGGACCTTATCGCTCCTCTTTAATTTGGCTCGTCGTGTCTTCCATAATTAAATGATAAGCAGTGGCAAAGAGAGAGAGGAAGCGTTCAAAAACAACTTAATTTCTGTATGACTAATTAAAGCTTTTCGCGTTTGTTGGAATAAACAGAAAAAAAATGTTTTGTTTGCTTGTTCTGATTTACAGAAAATGTGCTAAGCAAGACTGACCATCTATGTCTCCAGTGCTGACACAAGTTTCCAGCGGGTAGCTGTGATCGTCTGCAGGAGAAGTGCTCAATTCAAGTCCGGGAGCAACTTAGAGGGCAAGATATCAGGGTATAATCTTTCGAGGCTCAAACTTTAAGGGAGCTCTGACTCTCAAATACTTATACCATGGTGCTAACCTGGATAGCCCAGGCAGGCCAGATTTCGTCAGATCTCAGAAGTTAAGCAGGGTCAACTCTGGCAGGAACTTGGATGGGAGACCTCCTTGGAATACTGGAGGTGGGAGGCTGGGGCAGGCTTTATCCAGCCACCTCTCTGAATATCCTACAGGCCCCCAGTAGGGGTCAGTCACCAGAGGTCGCCATGGCTTCCAGGTTCACACACACTCACACATGCGCACATACACACAAACATGCACACATGAAAAATAAAGAGAGAGAGAGAAGCTTATGCCATGGAAATCTTGGTCTTTATGATGCTGATGTTAGAGTTCTCCATTCATTTTGATTTTTGCGCATGCTGTGAGGATGCTTGTGCAGCATTAAGGCTGCTGTGGAAGAGCTTGAGCATGGGAGAGATCCATGTGCGCACTGATGCACTGTCACACTCAAGGCCTCACTGGATGGGAACACAACGTTTGGGAAGGTTATTGTTCAGCTTCTGATAGATGCTTGGGTTGTGGGTTTTTTTTCCCCAAGCGGAGGAATCAAGCAAAACACAGCCTGAGATTCCAAACAAAAATCGATTCGACTCCAGTGACACCTTAGGGATCCACACGGTTTTCAGGGTATCAGCTTTCAAGAGTCAAAGCCCCCTTCGTCAGATATAGTGACCGCCATTCCTACTTGTATTTGTCAAAGGGAGCTTTGATTCTCGAATTCTGATCCCCCGAAAATCTTGTTGGTCTCCGAATTCTCTGGTCTGAATTCTCAGCACCCTGAAAAAGTCCAGAGATGAGAGACAGGACCCTGGAATGACTCCAACTGAGTTTCGCGGTGCAGATGGGATGGAGGGCGTGACGGAGAAGTCTGCGTTTGACCCCTCTGTCCTGGCCTGCCCGTGCCGGATGGCTCCTATTTTCAGAAGCCTCCAGAAAAGGGAGAAAATTCAGCCCCAGATATTCCAGGTGCAGAGAATGCCCTCCGGCTCCTGGGTTTTCGCAGAGGCTATTTGACTTTAAAAGAGGAGCCAGCACCTTGTAAAATTGTACATGCATGAAAGTTGGCTCAGTTCCCATGACACCCAGTCCTGAGACAGGAATGCCTCTTGCTAAATCCTCTCCTCGCCCTGGAGGATCAGAGAGAGCCACCCACATGACACACGTGAAACCATCGGGAGCCCCATCACTTCCTCACTCGCCACCTGGATGTAATGAGGGCTGAACAAGCAATTGGGCCACCATTTAATGCACACACCCCCCCCCGGAGTCTCCAAAAATGCTCCCTGCTGATGAAGACGTTATGTGACTCAGCTCGAAACAGTAGAATAGAGCAAGAGTCCTCATCACACCTTTCATGAGTCACCGCTCACTTCTTCAGAGACAGCTAGAACGTGAGACCGTCTGTCCTCATCATTGGAGACCAGAGTGGTTTTCATATGCTGAATGACAATAGCAAAAGCACAACATGGTAGCTCCAACTAAATTATCCAGAAGACGTGGTATGAAAGACGTGGATCTAATGAGTTGTGGAAATACGCGAATGAGTTTCTACCATTGGGTGTGGCCTATTGTGCTAATGAGTTCCTGCTGGGCTTTTTCTACAAAAAAAGCCCTGGTTACATATATTGTGTTATATGTTATTGTACCTGTTTATTGACAATAAAGTTTCTTTTTAAAAAAATGATGGCAACTCTAGTGGGGGGGGGGGAAGGCCTGCTGCCAGGCCCAGTAGGGCCCAGAAAACCCAGGGAAATTGGCCAAGTGGAAGCCCGGGTTGGGCTGAGCTGCGTCAACAACGGAGAAGCCACACAAGGCTGTCCCAAAGAGCAGGGTAGGTTCTGCCAAGAGAAACAAAAGGACTTTGAATTGCAGATCACTAAAGGCAGGGAAACAAACAAGTCCTCATTTAAATACAGAAAAGAGGCCTCGGGGGTTGTTGCACTGGGGCCCAGGAGGAGACGGCTGAGTTTCAAGGCAGGGAAAAGGCTGACTCCCACGGGAGGAGTGATTTGAAACAGGGTCCTGTTTATGTAATTTCTGCACCGCTTACTGTGTCGTGTTGAATGCTGAGGCTACAGAGGTTCTGCTAGCTTGGCAGTCCGAGACCCGAGTGCCGCATGGCGGAGTGAGCTCCCGTCTCTGGACCCAGCTCCTGCCAACCTAGCAGTTCGAAATCAAGACACTGCAAGTAGATAAATAGGTACCACTTCAGTGGTTCGTGCCCCTCGGCGTCTAGTCATGCTGGCCACATGACCATGGGGAAAGTCTTCGGACAGCGCTGGCTTTTCGGCTTGGAAATGGAGATGAGCACTGCCCCCTAGAGTCGGATCCGACTGGCTTTTGAGAAAGGGAAACCTTTACCTTATGGAGGTTCCAGACTTCAAAAATCCTAATGCATTGGAAACAATGAGTCCAATGGCATCTTTAAGATCAACAAAGTTTATTCTGGGTGTAAGCTATTGGTCTTTAAGGTACCACCGGACTCCAAATTTTGTTCAGCCACATCAGACCAGGGTGGCAACCCATCTGAACCTACTGCACAGTTACTGTCAAGATTAATGGGTTTTCTCATGAGTCAATAGGAGACTTGAGCACATAGAAGCCAACGTTTGAGCTTTAAAACAAACATTTATTTAAAACAACAATCACAAAGGCATAACACAAATTCCAGCAACAAACACTCCAGAGAGAACAAAGGGAAATAACCAACACTGACTTAAGCTACCTGTACTTTACAGCGTTCCGTGCGCCTTGGTGTTTAGTCATGCCGGCCACATGACCACGGAAACATCTTCGGACAGTGCCGGCTCTTCGGCTTGGAAACGGAGATGAGCACCGCAACCTTAGAGTCGGATTCGACTGGCTTTCGAGCAAGGGGAAACCTTTACCTTACTTTACAGCATAGTTCTCAGAAGGCGCAGGATGTAAATCGTGGCAAGGAATATAGCTTCTTGCCGAGGTCTGGAAGCAAGAATCACAAGTGGGCATTCCCAGAACCAGCTTGGCTTACTTCTTCCCCCGCTAAGGTGTCAAGATTGACTCTTTTCTTCCAAATAGCAGCTGCATCCCTTTACCTCCTAACTGCTCTTCCACTAACGTTAATTAGTCACACTGCCTGTTTCCAAAATCAACATAGTAAGGATAATAAACTAAAACAGCTGCAGCCGGAGGAAGGCTGATACGCTGCCACATTAGTTAACTGTTCACAGGCCCTTTCGCTTCACAGTTAGTGACTGTCCCATCTTTTGTAAAGGTGCCAGCCCTTACCTCGAGTCCCCGAGAGAAAGGCTGTTTGGAAATAATGTCCGTAAAATAAATTTAAAAATTAAAAAAAATCGGGGGCAGGACAAAAAGAGCCAGCAAGGGTTGCTAACTCCGGGATGAGAAATTCCTGGAGATTTGGGGGTGGATCCCGGGGAAGACGAGGTCTGAGGAGTGGACGGACCTCCGTGGGGTATAACGCCATCGAGCCAGTGGCAGGTTAACCCTTAAGCGGACTGAGCACGTGCTTAGAGCACCAGGGCCAAAGGGGGTACCACAAAGTTGGGGAAAGGGTGAAAAAATGTAGAAAAGTGCCTTTCAGGTCATCGATATTGGAACTTTGATACATTGTGAAATATTAAAATAGATGTTGCATTGCATTCTCGTAGAACTTCATGTCGCCAAAGCTTGGCTTCGTTTGTACAGTCTATTGTGTTATCCTATGAATTAATTTTTGTATGGCTGCAGCCTGCCTTGTATACAGGGTTCCCTCTAAGCTGAGTTAGTGTGAGCTAGCTCACGGCTTTTTAGCCTCCAGCTCACAGATTTTTGTCTTTGCTCAGGAAGGGATGGCTCCAGAGCAAACTAATTGATGCAGCGGCCAAATCGCTCGCTCACAACTTTAATGCCAGGAGCTCACAAAGTAGAATTTTTGCTCACAAGACTCCACAGCTTAGAGGGAGCACTGGTTGTATATCTGATCAGACGGGTCAACAACTAAAATGGACTGGGGTCAGTGTGGAAAGGAGGGTGGGGGGGCACCAAGACTGGTCAGTGCTCAGGGCACCAGTGAGAGCCTTCATCCGCCCCTGCATCGAGGCCACCCGCCCCCAAAGCAGCCATTTTCTCTAGGGGGGGAATGACCTCTGTCACCTGGAGATCAGATCTCATTCCAGGCGGTCTCCAGACCTCTCCTGGAGGATGGCAACCCGATGGGCAGTCCTTTCAAGACAGTCCAGATTAAGTCTTTTCCCCACACCATGCCTCATCAGTCACTGGCGGAGCTGACGGCCTCAGGATGTGGTGACAACTTTAAAAAAATGGAACTGGACCAATGCATGGAGGGCAGCGGTAAGAGCTACCAGCCTCTGTTAGCCCCAAGTGGAGCTTCCAAGCCCAGGGGCAGCCTATCTGTTCCAACTGCTGGGTAGAAAGAGTGGGAGGAGCAGTTCCCTTTGTGCCCAGCTTGGCATCTAAGAACATTGAGGAGGCCCTGCCGGATCCAACCAGAGGTCCATCCGCTCCAGCACCCTGTTCTTCAGAGTTGGCCAACTAAGTTGCTAAAATGTCCAGGCCTGCCCTTGCGCTGCCTCCTGGCACTGGCGTTCAGGGCCTGACTGCCTCATAAGAACATCAGAAGAGCCATTTATTTATTTATTTATTCCATTTATACCCTGCCCTCCCCTGCATGCTGGATCAGATCAATAGTCCATCTAGTCCAGCATCCCGTCTCACGCAATGGCCAACCGGTTCCTCTGGAGGGCCAACAACAGGGCACAGAGGCTGAGGCCTTCCCCTGATAAGAGCATCAGAAGAGCCTTGTTGGATCAGACCAGTGAAGGTCCATCTAGTCCAACATCCTGTTTTCTCACACAGTGGCCAACCAGTTCTTCTGGAGGGCCAACAGTAGGGCACAGAAGGTATAGATAGGAGCAATCAGTCCGGGGCAAGGGATGCTCCGTATTCTTGGTGCTTGGGGGTGGGGGCAGCAGTGGGAGGGCTTCTAGTGTCCTGGCCCCACTGCCAGACCTCCTGATGGCCCCTGGTGTTTTTGGCCACTGTGTGACCCAGAGTGTTGGGCTGGATGGGCCATTGGCTTCTCTTATGTTCCTATGGCCAAACCAGGGCCACTGATGCCGAGTCACATGGATTTCCCTCCCACCCACCCCAGTTCTGCGAATCTCCAATGGGGGGGGGCCTTTAGACCCCTGTTCGCTGCGCCAGACTTAACACAGAAAGCAATCTGCAACGGGAGAAAAAAAATCTCCAGCAGCGCCTGTGACTGACAGGAGAAGAAAGAAAAAAAATTTACTTCGTAGGTTCCACCGAGATTTGAACTCGGATCGCTGGATTCAGAGTCCAGAGTGCTAACCATTACACCATGGAACCTCCCTGGCGAAAAGGTTAACTGCCGTTGATTCTCTGGTTGTGTATAAGGGGAGGCGGGGGAGGAGGAGGAGAGGGAAAGGGCGGAGGCTCCGCCAGCCAATGGGAAGGCCGGGATCCCGTCCGCGATTTGCATTTCCTGTCTTTTCGTTTTTGCAGCAAGGGGACAAAGGGACGGGGCGGCGCGCGGCGCTCCCTGCAGATTGACAGTTAATCCCCCTCCTCTCTTTTTTTTTTAATTGGAGGCGTTAATCCGGATTAACCCTCTCGCGCCCGCGCCCTTGTCACTCTCCCCGCCCGCAGTTTTTATTTTTGGGGGGCCGCTCCCAAACGCCCCCCCCCCCCCAAATCCAAGCCTCCTGGAAGGCAGCCGGAGGGTTTCCCGGAGGGGAGCCGCCCTTGAACCGACGCCAGGTTAGTTTTGTGCTGTTTTAGCTGCCGCAGCCTTCGCTTAAAGTCAGGCAGGAGAGCCAGGACAGGGTGGGCTGAAAGATTCAAAAGGCGGTTAATTAAATTAATTGATTTTTTTTTTTTAAAAAAAAGAAGGCATTGTGTGTTATTTTACTTAGTTGCCGACAGTGCTTTCCAAAGGGGTGCATTGGCTGCCAGCCGTTCCCAGGAAACAGATCTTATAAACAGATCAAGGTTCATAAGATCATGCCTGGGATAGAGCAGGTCGAGAAAGGAGTGATTTTCTCCCTTTCTCACAAACTCGTGGGGCGTTCCATGAAATTGCCAAGCAGTCAGGTTAGAACGGATAAAAGGAAGGAAGTTCTTCACCCAAAGAGTGATTAACACACGGAATTCCCTGCCACAGGAGGTGGCGGCGGCTGCAAGCATGGACGGCTTCAAGGGGGGATTAGGTAAACATCTGGAGCAGAGGTCCATCAGTGGCTGTTAGCCACAAGGTATAGATAGGGACTCTTGGTCTGGGGCAAGTGATGCTCTGTCTTCTTGGTGCTTGGGGGGGGCAACAGTGGGAGGGCTTCTGGTGTCCTGGCCCCGCTGCTGGACCTCCTGGTGGCACCTGGTATTTTTGGCCACTGTGTGACACAGAGTGTTGGACTGGATGGGCCATTGACCTGACCCAACACTGGCTTCTCCGACGTTCTTGTGTACGCTGTACTTTTGGGCATCCCGTAGAAAGGCAGCCTGTGGCAAAGAGGGGCGGAGGAGGTGTTCCAATCTCTTTGACAGGAAGCATTTTGGTAGGTGCAACTTTGTTACATGCAATGGGGGAAATTTGCACTTGTAGAAAATTCCCCCTGGGATGAAAGCCACAAGCGTTCTCTGGCCTCCTTTTCTTCTGGCCATTCCAGAAATTGCAGGTTTTATTTCTGACCCTTTTAGCCGCCTTTCTGCCTTATGGGACTCGAGGCGGCTTACGATACAAACACAACAACAACAATAACAAACCCCCCCCCAAAAAAAACACATTTTTTAAAAAAATGAGTTAAGATCAGCAAGTACAGCCAATAAGTAGGGGGAGGAATAATGAATGCAACCTTCCAGCCAACACACGGAAACCCCACACAAACCCTCCTCTTGCTTCAATTCACTGTGGAAACTAGTTTAAAGCAGGGTCCACAACAAGGTGTCGATTTCTATTTTGGGGTCCACTGAGCATTTTTTAGCAAGCAGGTGGGAGGCCCTTGCCCAACAGGGCTTCCGATTGGCCACTGGAGATCTGGTTGGCTGCGCAGATTAAAGTGAATGCTATTTCAGTGGCAGCAGCCAGCAGTGTTGCGTTTGGTGCAGTTTGGTGCAGTGGTGCAGTGCGCGGACTCTGATCTGGGAGAATCAGGCTTGACTCCCCACTCCTCCACTTGCAGCTGCTGGGTGACCTTGGGCAGGCCACAGTTCTGTCAGAGCTGATCTTGAAAGAGCAGTTTTCTCAGAGCTCTCTCGGCCACACCTCCCTCACAGGGTGTCTGTGCTGGGGAGGGGAAGGGAAAGGAGTTTGTAAGCCGCTCTGAGATTCTGAGTGAAGGGCAGGGTATAAATCCAATCTCCTTCTCCTCCTATTCTCTTTCGCCCCTCTTTCCCAGCATATTTTTAATGACCCCTCCCCTCTCCTGCACTTGGCCGTCCCTGTGTGTGTGGCTCCGCCTCCCGTGGCAGCCATTTGGTGGTTGACTCCGCCTCCTGCAGCAGCCATTCTCCAGTTGGGCCCACCAGCCTGTGTCAGAATTGTAGACGCGCCCAACCGGCAAAGGTTCCCAGAATTTCTTTGCTGGCAAGCAGACTTGTCTTTCCAGCTGGTGGCCACACGAGGGCGCAATAAGATCATTCCTGGTCGCCTTGTAGTTCACCTACCCCCCCCCACACACACACACTCAGCCTCTGCTTTGTGGAGGCATTTGGGAGCTGAGGATTGTGGGATACCCCAGGCAGGTCAGCCATTCTGCACAAAGGACGTCCTTAAATTCTGCTGCGACTCTGGATATTGCTTGCTTGCCCCCCTGCAATTCTCTGTATTTATTGGTCATGTAATTGTGGAACTGAAACCTGTTTCTTCCTGTCTCGTTCTCCTTATTTTTAAAGCATGGATCCCGCCCAGAAAGAAGCCGCCATCTTGTGTGTGGTGCAGTCTGGGACGCTGATGATGGAGTACCTGAGAGCCAGCAGTGAGGCGGCGGCGGCAGCGGCTTCCCGGCGGCGGTGGGCGTTCTTGCATACCTTGGAACAGCGACGATGCGAGGAAGAGGAGGAGGAGGAAGAAGAGGAGGAGGAGGAAGAGGAGGAGGAGGAAGAGGAGGCCCTGTTCCCCAGGCAGGCTTCCACTGCTGGCATCCGGCGTGGCGGACGCCTCCGCTCGGTAGAGAGGCGGTTCTGGGCGCGCCCCCGCAGCACCGAGTGGTGGGACCGCACGGTCTTGGAGACGTGGGACGACGGCCAGTGGCTTCAGAACTTCCGGATGCGCAAGGCCACCTTCCTGGAGCTGTGCGCCCGGCTCTCCCCAGCTCTGCAGCGCCAGAAGACGCGGATGAGGATCCCGCTGAGCGTGGAGAAGCGGGTGGCCATCGCCCTGTGGAAGCTGGCCACTTCCGTGTGCTACCGCGACGTGGGCAACCAGTTCGGGGTCGGCCGGTCCACCGCCGGCTCGGTGGTGCTGGAGGTGTGCCGGGCCATCCAGCGGGTGCTGATGCGCATCACGGTCACCGTGGGCAACAGCCTGGCCGAAATCATCGACGGGTTCGAGAACATGGGCTTCCCCAACTGCGCCGGCGTGGTGGGCACCACCCACATGCCAATTCTGTGCCCGCCCCACCAGGCTGCCGAGTACGTCAACTCCAAGGGCTACTACTCCATGGCCCTCCAAGCTTTGGTGGATCACCGGGGCAAATTCACCCACCTGAGCGCTGGCTGGCCGGGGAAGACTCACGAAGCCAAGATCTTCAACAGGTCCACCTTGTTCACCAAAGGACAGGAAGGGACTCTCTTCACCCCGGGCGCCGTGGACATCAACGGGGTGTCTGTCCCCAGGGTCATCCTGGGTGGTCCGGCGTACCCCCTCCTTCCGTGGCTGATGGTTCCTTACACAGGAGAGCTGGACGAGGCCAAGGAACTCTTCAACGCCACCCTGAAGAGGTGCCAGGGACCCCTGGAGGAGGCCTTCAGCAGGCTCAAGGGCCGCTGGCGTTGCCTGACAGGCCGCAACGACTGTGCCGTGGAAAACCTTCCGCGCCTCATCTCGGCCTGCTGCGTCTTGCACAACATCTGTGAGGAGAAAGGGGAGGCCTACGAGGAGATGTGGGAGGCTGAGGCCAGGCAGTTGGCCGCCACCTTCGAACAGCCCCTCCAGAGGCCAGACGCGCGGATCAAGCCGGCGGCCAGGTCCGAGAGGGTCCGGGACTCCCTCTGTGCCTACCTGGCCAGTGTGGCGTGAAAAAGGTAACAGTGGTTTGGTGGAGCCGGACTGTTTGCCTCTGAGGTTACCCTCAGGGCCTGTTCTCAACAAACCAATGTGAACATGAAAGGTGAAGAAGGGGGCTTTCCCCCCTTCATTTCCTCATGAACTGTTGCTGGTGGTAAATTCACGCTTTGCCACAGCCCAGAATATCAGTCAGTTTCCCATTTCTGCAGTGACCGGGAGAACTCATTTTTCCAGAGACGTGGTGGAAATAGTCGTTTCGGGGGTTTCTGGCCTCGCCGGTGGACCTCCTGAGGGCACCTGGTCTTTTTGGCCACTGTGTGAAACAGGGTGTTGAACTGGGTGGGCCATGTGGCCTGATCCAAAATGGCTTCTCTTATGTTCTTATGAGGAGGGAAATTGTTTCGGGACAGCTTCTCCGCCTCAAAAATGGGTGTGTGAATCGGCCCTTATTGGGCCTTGGTGGGGGTAAAGGGGAAGTTGGTAAGCTGAACTGTCGCACGCTGGGGGCGGGGGGGAGGAATTGGCACATGCTGTGTGGACCGAAGGGTGACGCTTTTTTTTGGCGACTGATGTCCCAAAAGCGGTTGTGAGGACTCGGGCCCTCAGGAACCCAGCTGTCGAACCTGAGGAGTAGAGAAAGTTGTTTGTGTATGTGTCTGTGTGTGTCTGTGGTGCTTTTAACATTTCCCTCAGAGGACAGAGTGGGAGTCGGGGCGGCCATCTTTTTTCCATGAGGGGGACTGGCTGTCACACAGTGTCTTCTTGCAGGCTCACATGGCGGGTGGGGGGATTTTCTCCTCACGCCAGACGATTTTTCTTCGTATGTTAAGAACTGTGGCCTGGTTTTGGAACACAAGTTTAAAGTTGTACAGTGACTGTCCCACCTTTCAGTGTTATCTCTGCGGCTGTACGCGTCACCTCGCTTGGAGATAATGCCAAAAGCCTCAGTCTGTGAACATGAGGTCCAAATGGCCCTCTCCTTGGTGCCCCCCTCTTGGTGCCCTATGCCACTGACCAATCTTGGTGCCCCCCTCTTGGTGCCCTAAGCCACTGACCAATCTTGGTGCCCTCCTCTTGGTGCCCTAAGCACTGACCAATCATGGTGCCCTCCTCTTGGTGCCCTATGCCACTGACTGACCAATCTTGGTGCCCTCCTCTTGGTGCCCTAAGCTCTGACCAATCATGGTGCCCTCCTCTTGGTGCCCTATGCCACTGACCAGACTTGGTGCCCCCTCTTGGTGCCCTAAGCCACTGACCAATCTTGGTGCCCCCTCTTGGTGCCCTAAGCCACTGACCAATCATGGTGCCCTCCTCTTGGTGCCCTATGCCACTGACTGACCAATCTTGGTGCCCTCCTCTTGGTGCCCTAAGCTCTGACCAGTCATGGTGCCCTTCTCTTGGTGCCCTATGCCACTGACCAGACTTGGTGCCCCCCTCTTGGTGCCCTATGCCACTGACCAGTCTTGGTGCCCCCCTCATTGAAATGCCTGTCATGACAACTGAATTTGGCTCCGTCATTTTACTTTTAAATACATGCATTTTACTTTTAAACATAGCCTATGACACTGGCACCTCGCCAACAAAAAATAGAAGATAACCCCTAGGGTGCACCGTGATCAATTTGCACTAGTTTTATCAATTTTGGGGTTTTTTTTAATATGAATCCTCATTCGTGCTTTTTTCCTTTTCACCCTTTCCCCAACTGTGTGGTGCCCCCTTTGGCCCTGGTGCCCTAAGGCACGTGCTTAGTCTGCTTAATGGTTAATCCACCACTGGGCCTAGTGGAGGCTGCATTTGGGGCTTGCCCATGTCCAGGGGAGGGGGTGAATCTCCAGATGACCATCTTTTGGGTAGGGCTATCTTTCGGCTTCGCTCCTGCAGAGTGCAGGGGGTTGGACTAGATGACCTGCAAGGTCCCTTCCAACTCTAGCATTCTGTGAGAGAAATCCACTCTGGAGGGTGAGCCTGATGGCATTAAACTCCCCTGAGGCCCCTCCCCTCCCCCAGGCTACCCCAAATCTCCAGGAATTATCCCTATCTGGAGTTGGCAACCTTAGCTGGACCGCTTTCTGTTGGCGCTTGTCCTGGGGAAAGCGGCCATTCGCAGAATGCATTAGTACAATAGACTGTACTGCCTTAGACGGCTGGCGGGGAGGGTTGACTTTTTGGTGCCCCTCCGAGATAGAAAGAATTCCCTGCGAATTGAAAACCCAACAGCGTATCCAGGGAAAAGGTTCTAGATCCTCGGCAAGCTCATTCCACCAAGCAGGGGCCAGGGCCAAAAAGGCAAGTCGGGTGTCCCTGGGGCCATCTCTCACAGCGGCCAACCAGTTCCTTTGGAGGTCCAACCATGGGGCATAGAGACGGGGTCCTTCTCCTAAGAACATCAGAAGAGCCCCTGCTGGATCAGCAGGGTCCATCTTGTCCAGCATCCCATCTCACACAGTGGCCAACCAGTTCCTCTGGAGGGCAAAGAACAGGGCACAGAGGCCGAGGCCTTCCCCTGATAAGAATGCGAGAAGAGCCCTGCTGGATCAGACCAGTGAGGGTCCATCCAGTCCAGCATCCCATCTCACCCAGGGGCCAACCAGTTCCTCTGGAGGGCCAAACAACAGGGCATAGAGGCCGAGGCCTTCCCCTAATATGAACCTCAGAAGAGCCCTATTGGATCAGACCAGTGAGGGTCCATCTAGTCCAGCATCTTGTCTCACACAGCGGCCAACCAGTTCCTCTGGAGGGCCAACAACAGGGCAGAGAGGCTGAGGTCTTCCCCTGATAAGGACATCAGAAGAGCCCTGCTAGATCAAACCAATGGTCCATCTAGTCCAGCATCCCATCTCACACAGTGTCCAGCCAGTTCCTCTGGAGGTCCAATAACAGGGTATAGAGACTGATGCCTTCCCCTGATGTTGCCTCCTAGCCCTGGAATTCAGAGACTGACAGCCTCAAACATGGAGGGTCTCGTTAGGCACCATGGCTAGCAGCCACTTGATAAGACTTGCCCTTCATATACCATCTCCGGACGGCTGGTTGACGGGATCTCTGCTAGAGTAAGGCCTTCCTTTTCACCTGCAGTTCTTTACTGGGAGAAGTCAGAAAGTGACGCTGGTGGTGTTATGCGCAGTGTACACAATGTGGGTGTTCTGCTGCTCAGTGACTCAAGAGCATAATCTGAAGGGTGTCCCACTGTGCTTTCTGTGTTCCCAAACCTTGGAAAAGCACGGACGAACAAAAAGGAGGTGTTCCTCGTAACCGGAGCCTGCATCAGACAAAGACATCTGGCTGTCCTTGACCAGGGACAGGGCCTTGTCAGTCCTGGCCCCATCCCGGGGGAACTCTCTGTCAAGTACCCATAGGGCCCTGTGGGACCTTATGAAATTCTACAGGGCCTGCAAGGCTGAGATGTTCCGCCAGGCTTTGGGTTAAGGAACAGCCCAGCGAGAATTTTCATCTTGGCTGCTACCTTCTTCCACTCTCTACGTTTGTCTTACCCCTTCCCCCCCGCCTGAAAAGCGGCCAAGATCAATTTGTTCACCGTCTGTTTTAAAATGTGCTATTTGGTTTTAATTGTTTTTCTCTAGTGTACGTTTTTATTCATATTGCACAGTGCCCAGAACCCTGCAGTAGCAGGGACTGGGTTATTATTATTATTAATACTATTTTCATTAATAATAATATATTATTAATTAATATATAATTAATATTATTACAATATTATATTATTAATTAAGAAGAAGAGATTGGATTTATACCCCACCCTTCACTGCCCAAAGGCGTCTCAGAGCGGCTTACAAACTCCTTTCCCTTCCCCCCGAAATTGGCAAGAAATAGTAACACAGTATTTTAAACGGATATATATTTTATTACATAGATTTCACAGAAACAAGCCCTCTGCAGGCACAAACACTATTTTTTTTAAAAAAAGGAAAAATACAAATACAAGACAAAACTAAATAATAATAATAATAATAACAATATATAAGAAATTTTGGACACAAAGAAAAGGTGAGATCGATTTTTTTTTAATAGAAAGAGCTGAAAGGGAGAAAAAAAAATCAGAAACAAACATTTTATTTGCTGTGATTTTAACCACACTCGGGGCACGTATTTACGTACGTTTGCGTGCTTGCAAATATCGAAACTCGAGCACCATGGTCAAACTCTTGGGCATCCGAAATTAACGGTGATTCTTTGCTGGATATGGGATATGTACAAGGGTATGAAAATCTGGCCGCTCGTGTTGCCCACATGCACAGACCGTGCCCTCCACTCCGGAGTTTCCAAGGGCACTGCCTCGGACTGGGTTTCCCCCCCTGCCCTGCCGCTCTTGGAAGGCTAAAAAGCTGCAGAGTTGCTTGCAAGCGCCCCTTTCCGTTACTTACCTGGGAGTACCAAACTCCAAGTACAGATCTCTCTGGTTTGAGGCCTGTCTGGGCTTGGGGGGTGGAAAGAGACACCTGCCTTCTTCCGAGCTGCTGGTGCCGGGGTCTCCAGCCTTTTTGATCCTGCAGACACCTCTGGAATTTGGACACTAGGTGGTAGGCGGAGCCACAAGACGGCTGCCTCAAAATGGCTGCTGCAGGAGGCGGACCCAGCCACAAGATGGCTGCCGTAGCTTACCTTCAGGCACTCAGGGAAAATCCATCTGCCGTGGTGGCCTGCAGCGGCCAGAGCGACATTTTAAAACTCTGCACAGCCAATCAAAAGCCCCACCCAGCCCTGCCTACTTGGCAGCAGTGTTCCCTCTAAGCTGAGTGAGTGCGAGCTAGCTCACAGCTTTTCAGCCTCCGGCTCACACATTTTTCTCTCAGCCCAGGAAGGGGAGGGCTCCAGAGCAAACGGATTTATTCGGCAGCCAAATGGCTCGCTCACGACTTTTAATGCCCAGTAGCTCACAAAGCAGAATTTTTGCTCACAGGACTCCACAGCTTAGAGGGAACATTGGCGCCAGGAGAGGTGTCTGTGGCGCCCAGGGGCACCACGTCGGGGCCCCCTGCCCTAGCTGCTCAGAAACCACCTCCTTGTCCCGGAGGCGAGAAGGCTACATTTCCACGACTTTATCCATCTCGAGGGCACCGGCTGCGATCCCAGCACGGACAGGTTTTTACAGGTTTTATGTACAAAAAAAAAATCCCCCCTCCCGGGTTTGGTCTCGGGGGGAGTGTTTATGCCCCTGGGTCTAGGGCCAAGGTCTCCAGTAAGCCTGTGGGGGGGGCAACCGTTTGGGAGAGGCGGTGCCCTGGTGGGTGTGTCTCTGCTGACTCCCGAGTCGTCCCCCACTGGAGCAAGGCGGGTCCGGGCTGCGCAACGGTTCGTCGGTCTGCTTCACCGGGGAGCAGAAGGCCTCCGGGGTCCTCGGAGGCGTCTCCCCCAAGGAAGAGCTAGGAGAGAGAGGCCCGCAGCTCCAGTCGTGGCTGCGGGGCTCCGGCTTGGAAGCGAGGTACAGGTGCAGGGTGTCCAGCAGGTGGCTCTGGACCGAAGGATGGGCTTGCTGGATGAAAGCCGCCAGGCCTAGGAGACATTCCCGGAATCCCATCATATAGCAGGCCTGCAGGGTCCTGTCTTCCGGGAGGTCAGCGCCTGAAAGAGAGAAAGTTGAGAGCAGGCCAGAGAGCGGGTCAGGCAGACACCATTGGAACCAGACCCCCCACCACCACACTTCTAGAGATCGCTGGCTGCACGTCGCACCATTTTGGGAGGCAGGGCACGTTTTGTAAAACAGGTTAACAAATAGGTACTCGCGGGCGCGGGTGACCCATTGTAGATCGGTGGAGCCTGCGCATCCCTTTGCCAGCTGAAGCCCAAGGGGATTCGTACATTCAGCTAGGAGGCTTCGAGGGATGGGTGTGCTTTGGTCCTCCTGTAAGGGGCACGCTTGCGCAGATGGTGCACTCGGGCGCTGGCACTAGAGAAGCAACCACATGCGATCGGAGCTGTTTAAGAAGGGCCTGCCCAAGAGGGAGCCAAGCCGAACCCCTGTGGTTCTGCTTCTCACCATTTGTTTATAAAGAAACAGACTTGGCAGAAGATGCATCCGCAATGCTCACTTCTCCCCCCCCCCACCCACATAGGTACAAAAACAGCAGGATGGATTTCGATCCCCCCCTTTCTGTTGACTTTGTAGCCAAGGTACGCCCCCAAACTCACCGCCCTGAAGGCCCAGCTCCTGCCACACACACACGTCCCCTCCCCTGCCCGCACCACGCTGGTCAGTTGTACCCTGGGGTTTAGCGGAATTCATCTCTCGCAGGTATCCTACAGCCATCTCGAGGATCTCCGCTTTCTCCACCTTGGGGTTCTTCAGAGTCTGTAAAGAAAGAGGTCCGAGAGGGTGGCTGAAGGGGAAATTTTGTTGGAAGGCGGCGAGGGTGCATGCCAGCGATCGGCACCGGTCGCGAAAAAGAGCCTCCACGTTCAGAGGCACGACACCTCTGACTGCCAGTGGCTGGGAGGAACGGCAGAGGCAGGGCTGGCTCGCCCACTAGGCGAGCTAGGTGCTCGCCTAGGGCACCAGCCCTGCAGGGGCACCAAAATGCCCCCCCTCCGTGAAAAGCCCCCCGGGCCGCCCAGTGCCGGCAGCCCCGGCTTTTCTGGCCGCCTCGCAGCTGTGAGGTGCCCAGAAAAGCCGCCGCCGCCGCTGGGATGGAAGGGGCGGGCGTTCTAAGCCCGCCCCTTCCCCAGCTCTCCTGGCACTGGGCCATCTCCAGGCCCCACCGGGAGGTTGGCATCCCCAGTGGGGTGGGCGCCCCAGGCTGTCCTGCCTAGGGCGCCCAGACACCTGGGGCCGGCCCTGGGCAGAGGGCCTGCTCTATGGGCTTTCCGCAGCATCTGGAAGACAGCACGCTTGGCCTGGGGTACACTCTGGTGGAGCGGCATACAGCTACACAGTGAGGCATGCCTGCTAATGGCTCAAAGAAGACACAGGGCGACCATATTTTGAAAAGCCAAAAAGAGGACAGATTTCCCTGACTACTTCAAACAAGCAATCACTGTGCCAAACCTCATTTTAAAATACCCTGACTATTTAAGCGGTGAGAATCGCTGCTAACTAGGAAGATTCCTAACCTTCCAACCCCGAAAGAGGACATTTTCATCTGTTTCGTTTAAAAAAAAAGAGCGCCAAAAGTAGGCAGGCATCAAAAAGAGCGCACGTCCTCTAAAAACTGGACAGAACCAGTGTTCCCTCTAAGCTGAGTTAGTGTGAGCTAGTTCACAGTTGTTTAGCCTCTGGCGCACCCATTTTGTTCTCTTAGCTCAGGAAGGGATGTGGCTCCAGAGCAAACGAGCTGATGCAGCCGCCAAATCGCTCGCTCCCAACTTTAATGCCAGCAGCTCACAAAGTAGAATTTTTGCTCACAAGACTCCTCAGCTTAGAGGGAGCATTGGACATAACCCTACCATTCCATGAATAGCACCAACCGACCCTCAAGGGCGTGCTAAAGAAGAACCTCATCTTCACCGCCCAATAGGAGACCCGCGTCTCTGAGCTCAGAAATCAGGACCCACAGAGAGAGAAAAGGTAAACCAGTGTCCCAGCAGTAGTTGAGTTTAGAAAAGAAAGCATCGCACAATTTGAGCAAAAGAGCCTTCTCTTTCTTGACATCTCTTTAAAGGCAGCGTCGACTGGACCCCAATGGCTAGGCAGGGAGCCAGTGTCGTGGATCTGTGAGACCCGGGTTCGAATCCCTGCTCATGCCACGGAAGCTGGCTGGGTGACCTTGGGCCAGTCGCATGGTCTCAGCCTGGCCTACCTCGCAGGGGTTGTTGTGCAGATTAAAAAAAGTGGAAAAGAGAACAACGTATGCCACTTTGGGTTCCCAGAGGGGAGAATGGCAGGGTACGAATAAAGTAAGTAAAAAGAAAAAGAAAACGATAAAGGCATTCCTTTATTGCCCTAACTAATTCCTATGGGGCAAGCCGACTTAGGAGCCGGGTGCGGGTTTGCTGCGAAAAAGCCGGCGGCCTCTTCACCTCCCGCCACGATCGACCCCACGTCTCGAGCGCTGGTCCCTGCGTCTGCTGCCACCAACCTCAAACGTTCCTCGTGCCACGGAGAGGCGCCAGCTTACCGCTGGGGAGGTCTGAGCCCAAAGCTGGGACAGTGCTGGAGTGACCACGGAGGAGACCGGATCCGGTGCCCAGAGCCACCCAATTTCCCTGCCTTTTGGAGAACAGCCGCTGAGTTTATCCGGCCTTTATGGCCAAGCAGAGCAATAGCTCCACCTGCTGGCCGTTGCAGAAATAAGGCACAATGCACTTCAAGCCCCCTAGGAGGCAACCCAGGGCAGTGTTGAGGCGCATCCTCAACATATCCTTGGGGCTGGCAGGGGGCATGGGGGGTGGGGGGTAGAGGGAAGCTGCAGGGGGCCCCCCTCACTGACCTGGCGATGGGTTCTCTGCAGAAGGAGGAGGCGAAGTTCTTCGAGGCTCTTATTGATGCGGTCTCTCCGCCGTTTCTCCACTAGGGGCTTCAGCATCTGGACAGAGAAACAATGGGGGGGTTGACCCCTGCATGGGGGGGCTAACCTGGCACACTAACGCACCACTTCGCAGAGCAGGGAGACGACCTTTCCCCCGGGGGGGGGTTCTTCCTCCGAAAATGCAACGTGGGAAACGCTCCCGGTTTTATCCGTTAAGAATACTTTTGGTTAAACTTCTGCAATAGATCTAGCAGGTTGGGAAATTCCTGGAGATTTGGGGGGTGGGGGGCTGGGCTCGGGGAGGGGTCACAGAGTCCAGCCTCCGGAGCATCCATTTCCTCCAGGGGGAACTGATCCCTGTTGTCCGGAGACGAGTTGAAATTCTAGGAGACGCCCCACACACACACATCTGGGGGTTTGCAACCCCAGGAACCTGATTGGTTGTTTGGAGCCCCCTCCAGAAACCCATCCATTTGTGACAACCTGGGAGTTACACCTGAGTTCCAGAACCTTTTTCCAAAGGGGGAGGGGGCTCAGCCCTTCGAACCTGCGAAGAAGCGATGGACCTGAGGGCTTGTAGGACCCCCCAGCTGCAAAGAAATGGGGACTCAGGAGCCGTGGGGCCTTGCGGCTGTAAGAGGGCCTCTGGGCTTCCAGGAAAAGATTCCAGTCCCAGCACTTTGCATTTGAAAGGTAGGCAATACCCTAACCTGACTCCCCACCCACACACTATTGTAACCAGGGCTCTTTTTGTAGAAAAAGCCCAGCAGGAACGCATTAGCGTAATAGGCAACGCCCAATTGCAGGAACGCATTAGCATATTAGGCCACACCCCTGACAGCACAGCTGATTAGCATATTAGGCCACACCCCCGTGTTACCAGAAGTGGGGTCATCCAGCCACACCCACCTTTTGCTTCTTATTCTGTTTACCTTGTTTGTTGTCAAAACCCCAGGGCTTTTTTTTTTTGGAGCAGGAACTCCTTTGCATGTTAGGCCACACGCCCCCTAATGTAGCCAATCCTAATGAGTTTCTGCTGCTGGGCGTGGCCTGTTATGCTAATGAGTTCCTGCTGGGCGTGGCCAACTTGGGAGTTGTTCCTGTGCGTTCCTGCCCCAAAATAGCCCTGATTGTAACTAAACAAGTATACCTTGAGGGCTTGCCAACTCCTGCTTGGGAAATTCCTGGATATTTGGAGGTGGAGCGTGGGGAGGAAGTAGGGTTGCTACAGTCTGGGTGGGGAAATACCTGGAGATGTTGGGGGTGAAGCCAAGGTGTGTGTGGGGGGAAATGGAGGGACCTCAGCAGGGTCAAATGCCATAGAGCCCATGCTACAAATCAGCCATTCTCTCCAGGGGGAAGCTGATCTCTCATTGTCTGGAAATCAATTGCAACAGTGTGAGATCTCCAGGCCCCACCTGGAGGTTGGTAACCCTTGGATGGGGGGGTGGGGGGGTGGGACCTCAGTAGGTTGAAACGCCATACAGTGTACCCTCCAGATCTGCGATTTTTTCCAGAGGAACAGATCTTGGCTGCCTGGAGATCAATTTTAATTCTGGGAGATTTCCTTTCCCCACCTGGAGGTTGGTAACCCTATGGTCTGTCTGCGCCTCCTGGTGGCCTCTGGTGTCTCAGACTGCCAGACCCTCCAAGCCTTCCATCCTAATGCCCCCCCTCTCGCACTGTTGCCAGGCGGGGGGGGGGAGCTGCTGCAAGCCGCTGAGTCGCTCCCAGTGACACTGTAACCAGAGAGGTTCCGGGGCTCGGATCTGCCTGGCTCGCCGCCCTAAACCCATGTGCTTTCCCCCTCCTCCCACTATGAAAACCTCCCCCCACAGTGCCCCAATCCATCCTGGAGAGCCTTCCCCCTCCCGGGGGGGGGACACACCACAAATGCCTTGCAAGGCCTCCCGCTACCTTGAGAAGGGGGTGGCATTTTGGGGCGTGCAATTATTTTTTTCCCCCTGATTAAAAGAAAACAAAACAAACAGCGTTATTAGAATAGAACTCCTGGAAAGAATGCCAAAGGTTGAAGTTTCCCCTTCCTCCAAACCGCCCCATCCGCACAGCCTCGCGTCCCCCCCCTCCCTCCCTCCCTCCCCGGATCCCCACCCACCCAAGTTTCCTAGGCAGGGGAGGAAGAGTGCTCTGGTGACTGCCGCCGCTGAGTCACAACTGATAATGAAGCTCAAGACAGTGCCTCCACCTGGACTTAATCAAGATTTCGGTTTCCTGTCTCGTTCCCAATGCTGATTTCTCCGCACCTACTACTCGCCCTCTGCATACTGCACCTAATCCAATCATGCCTGTTGTTGTCATTCACCTGCTAACGTCATTTGGCATCTGAAATCCCTTCACCTTCCAACATACAGGACAGATGGACTCACAAGTCTTGCTGAATCTGAAGAAGTGAGCAGCGGCTCGCAGAAGCTCTTCCCCTGCCACGCATGTTGTTAGTCTTTAAGGTGCCCCCGGACTCTCGCTCTTCTCTACCCATTACTGCGAGGTTATCCAAAGAGTAGCACAACCAGATCCTACCTAGGCGGTCTCCCTCCTGCAAGCCAATCCACATCCCTGGACCCCGTGCGCCTGGTCTGAATTTTGCCCTCCCCCCATCCGCCCTCCACGGCTGAGATCTGGGTCGGGCATGGGGGGGGGGCACACTGCAGGGCATCTGATAGGACAAAAGGAAGGGGGGGGGAGTTTGCCCGGCGCATTGAACGGAACGGACTGCAAAAGGGGCAGCTAGTTAATGCGTGACCAATGAGCAGGCCAGGCTAGGGTGGTCCCACCAGAGCTTGGAAACTGAGCAAGTTAGTCCTTGGATGGGAATCTGGCAAGAAAATCCAGGCTCACTCTGCAGAACCAGGCAATGGCACGCACACCCACCCACACACACACCAGTGTTCCCTCTAAGCTGAGTTAGTGTGAGCCAGCTCACAGTTTCTTAGCCTCTGGCGCACACTTTTTTTTTTTGTCTTGGCTCAGGAAGGGACGGCTCCAGAGCAAACTAATTTACGCAGCAGCCAAATCGCTCGCTCACAACTTTCATGCCGGCGGCTCACAAAGTAGAATTTTTGCTCGCAAGACCCCACGGCTTAGAGGGAAGCATTGGCTACCGCATCAGTTAATTTGCTCTGGAGCCCTCCCTTCCTGAGCCAAGACAATAAAAGTGTGCGCCGGAGGCTAAGAAACTGTGAGTTGGCTCACACTAACTCAGCTTAGAGGGAACACTGGTCAGCCCCAGAGACCAGTCAAGGGAGCCCCCAGGGTTGCTCCGCGCAGGCGGCCAATGGCCAGCCGCCTCTGCTCGCCTCGAATCTTGGAAGACTCCATCGGGGTCGCCATCAATGCTCCCTCTAAGCTGTGGAGTCTTGTGAGCAAGAATTCTACTTGGTGAGGTACCGGCATTAAAGTTGTGAGCGAGCGGTTTGGCCGCTGCATAAATTAGTTCGCTCTGGAGCCACATCCTTCCTGAGCGGAGACGGAAACGTGTGAGCCGGAGGCTAAAAAACTGTGAGCTAGCTCACACGAATTCGGCTTAGAGGGAACACTGGACTCGCAGCCCGTCCGCTACGACTTGACGGCAGTTTCTCCCCCCTCCCCTGCCTTCCCCTGCCCGCCGCCAGGCCTTCTCCCCGCAGGAAACAGGCGGTCCCGCTGCGCCCTCAAGCCCGGAACCGCATTCCCAGCTGCGACGCCGGCGCTCCCGACGGCTCCCCGTTTCTTGCAAGCAACACGCACTTTTGGGGACTCTCAGCGCCGCCTGCGATCAGACCCCGGCAACAACTTCGTATTGCAAGAAACGCGGCTCGCCCTTTCCTTGCAACGGGACTTTTGCACGGGGCAGCCGACGGGCTCTTCCCCAGAGGAGGCCCGCGACGGCCGCTCGCCTCTCCTCCCGCTCCGGGTCCCCAGAGACCCCCGACCCGGCGCCCCAGCGCCCCCCCCGCCCCGCGCGGGTCCCCGCCAGTGTTCCCTCTAAGCTGAGTGACTGTGCGCCGGCTCACGGTTTTCTAGCCTCCAGTTCACGGTTGGTTAGCCTCCGGCTCACGGTTTTTTAGCTTCCAGGGCACGGTCTTCTGCCTCCGCTCAGGAAGGGAGGGCTCCAGAGCAAACTGGTTTATGCAGCGGCCAAAATCGCCGGCTCACGACTTTAAGGCCGGCCGCTCACCAAGTAGAATTTTTGCTCGCGAGACTCCGCAGCTTAGAGGGAGCCGTCGCAGCCCGTGTTCCCTCTCAGCTGGGCCAGTGTGAGCCAGCTCGCGGCTGTTTTAGCCTCCAGCTCGCCGAATTCCGTCTTGGCTCGGGAAGGGTTGGCTCCGGAGCGGACCAATTTACGCAGGAGCCAGATCGCCGGCTCACAAACTTTCACGCCAGCAGCTTTCGCGGAGTAGGGTTTTTTGCTCGCAAGACTCCACAGCTTAGAGGGAGCGTCGGTGGGGGAGTCCCAGTGTTCCCTCTAAGCTGAGTGAGTGTGAGCCGGCACACAGTTTTCTAGCCTCCAGCTCACAGACTTGTGTCTTCGCTCAGGACGGAGGGCTCCAGAGCAGACTGATTTACGCAGCAGCCAGATGGCTCGCTCACAGCTTTAACGCCAGGAGCTCACAAAGTAGAGTTTTTGCTCGCCAGACTCCATAGCTTAGAGGGAGCGTCGGTGGGGACCCCGAGGCAGCCGCCCCCCTTGCCCCCTTGCCCGGGTCCCCCCTTGCATCCCGCCTCCCACCCCCAGAGCCCCTCTCCGTCCGTTGGCGCCGGCGGGGGACCAAGCCGGCCGGCCCGGCTGCGGGCGGCTCCCCTCCGGGCGCCCATCTACCTTTCTCTCCCCTCCGGGCTCCGCGCTCTCCGTGGTCACCATCGCCTCTGAGCCCCCGGGCGCCTGGCCGCGCCGCCTTCCCTTCCCCCCCCAACCCACGAGGGAGGAGGGCCGGCCCCGCCCCTCCCCCCAGCCCCCGCCCCCTGCCCTCTGGCCCCTCCCGCCCCGTGGCATTTGCTGCTGCCCCCCTGCCAGAGGTGTGAAGGGCTGGTCCGGCACGTCTCTGGGAAGGGGACCGGCGCGCTGGAACGCACACACGGGCGCCCTTCCCCAGTTGGCTGTGTGCTTGTGAGGGTAATTGGCTGGCTTTAGCAGACCTTTGTCTAAAAAAAATTATTTCTATTGTTACTTTCCAAGCACCAGAAACAATTCAGGGGTTTCATAAACTGGAAGGGAATCATTAATATTGGGCACTTTTCTTTGATGATTGCAAGCAGCTATAGAATCATAGAATGTTAAGAGTTGGAAGGGACCTTGCAGGTCATCTAGTCCAACCCAAGGCTCCCTCTAAGCCATGGAGTCTTGGGAGCAAAAATTCTACTTTGTGAGCCGCTGGCATTCAAGTTGCGAGCGAGCCACTGGGCTGCTGCATAAATTAGCTTGCTCCGGGAGCCCTCCTTCCCGAGCTCAGAAACACTGGTCCAACCCCCTGCACTCTGCAGGAGTGAAGCCGAAAGAGAGCCCTACGAGTCCAAACCAGTGTTCCCTCTACCAAGTATCAGGTAGAATTTTTGCTCACGGGGAGCCTTGCAGCCAGTGTTCCCTCTAAGCTGAGTTAGTGTGAGCTAGCTCACAGAGTTTTTAGCCTCCAGCTCACACATTTTTGCCTTCGCTCAGGAAGGAGGGCTCCGGGGCAAACAAATGGATGCAGCAGCCAAAGCTCTCGCTCACAACTTTAATGCCAGTAGCTCACAAAGTAGAATTTTTGCTCACAGGAGTCCTCTGCTTAGAGGGAGCATTGGTCCAAACCCATTGTTTTGGCAAGTCACAATCCTCTAAACATTGATATTTCTTTTACTACGGGCTTGGAAAGATTATTACTCTTATCTACCTTCTTCTTGAGTTTTTTACTCCCTCCGTAGCTTTAAACATGGTCATTTCACTTACCTTCTAAGGTTTAAACTATTGCCAACCCTTACACGAATTTAGCAAAGCTTGATCGGGGTTTTGCAAAGACAGCGTGAAGACTTTCTCGAGCAGATCCCCCCTAAAACTGAATTTCCGCCACAAAACTTGCAAAAAGAGGTTAGAATCTGCATTTTGCAGCCATTGGCCAGATTGCAAAGGTCCATCTGTTTAGCCTCGTTTATATATTTGTGCCCGATGGGTTCTCCTAGCCTCCTACGAGGTAGTTTAGGCAGAGAGCATGTGAATGGCCCAAGTTTAGCCAGCATTTCAGAGAAGAACGTTTCGGCCTTGTGGAATTGGGACTTCACTGCCCCCAGAGCCAGAAACACTCGCTGAGCCAGAGTGCTTAATTTGGGGCAGATGTGTCCAAAGAGGATGGGGAGGGTCTCTTTCCATGTTAAATTGTCAAAAAAATCCCAGCGGGCGAAGCCTTCCCTACCCCTGCGTCTCTCCACACAGGGAAAAGGTTTTCCTGCCAACTTTCTTCCTGTAGTGTGGCTGTTAGCAGCCCAGGAATTCAGCCCCTGGAACAAATGTTGGCAATTTCCTGAATTGTGCAGGGAGTTGGACTAGGTGACCCTGAATGTCCCTTCCAGCTCTAGGTTTCTGCGTTTCAAACTCAGGTCACCCTTAACCCCAGCCGAAGCTCTGCAGGCCTCCGCTCTTATTGCTGAGATGTGGGTTCTGGCACATGGAAACGGGTGGTGTGCCTCTGAGCTTGTGCAGAGAGCATTCCCCCTCCTCGCTGAGCAAGCCCCAGAAGAAGAGAAGAGATTGGACTTATACCCCACCCTTCACCACCCAAAGGTGTCTCAGGGCGGCTTACAAACTCCCTTCCCTTCCCCTCCCCACAACAGACACCCTGTGAGGTAGGTGGGGCTGAGAGAGCTCTGGCAGAAACCGCTCTTTTTCAAGAACAGCTCTTATCAGAACTACGGCTTGCCCAAGGTCATCCAGCCAGGTGCGAGTGGAGGAGTGGGGGAATCAAACCCGGTTCTCCCAGATTAGAGTCCGCGCACTGAACCACTACACCAGACTAGCTCTCAATAGGTATGGGACTAGGAAGAGGGGCTTCCCGAATCCCCCCACCCCCTCACCTCTCGTCAGGAGGCAATAAACGCATTTCACAGACGAAGAGAGCGTCCAGTGTGGTATGGTAGTGGGACCAAGAGAACAGAGTTCGAGCCCGGTGGCATCTTGAAGACCAACCAAGTTTTACTCCGGGCACAAGCTTCCGTGCGCGCGCAACGAAGTTTAATTCTGGGTACCCTTTTGTGTGCCTGTGCGCTTTGAACAGCGTTCTGTGAGCCTTGGTGTTTAGTCATGACGGCCACATGACCGTGGGAACGTCTTCGGACAGCGCCGGCTCTTCGGCTTTGAAACGGAGATGAGCGCCGCAACCCTAGAGTCGGATCCGACTGGCTTTCGAGAAAAGGAACCTCTACACTTTAAAAAAAGTTTGAGTCCAGGGATACCGTTAAGACCAACCAAGTTTTATTCCGGGTATAAGAAGCTTCAGTGTGCCAGGGGCGTTTCTTCATCGGTTTGTTAGATTCGGATCTGGGAGCTCAGGTTGGAACCGGTGCTCCCTCTAAGCCGTGGAGTCTTGTGGGCCAAAATTCTACTTGGGGAGCTCCTGGTATTTAAGATGTGAGCGAGCAATTTGGCCACTGCAGAAATCAGTTTGCCCTGGAGCCCTCCTTCCCGAGCTGAGACAAAAAATGTGTGAGCCGGAGGCTAAAAAACTGTGGGTTAGCTCACACTGACTCAGCTTAGAGGGAACACTAGTTGGAATGCCCATTCTGCCATGGATGACTGATCACGCCTGATGAGCCCGTGAAGCGGCTGGCCTCTGAACCAGACCCTGGGTCCATCTGGGTCGGTATTGTCTACTCAGACCAGCAGTGGCTCTCTCTCCAGGGTCTCTGAGAAGGTTCCTCCATCTCACCTACTGCCTTGGTCCTCTTTTAGCCGCAGAGGAACCTGGGAGCTGCGTGCCGAGCAGGTGCTCCACCTCTCAGCTGTGGGCCCTTCCCCTGAAGCTCGGTGGGGGGGCCTTGGGCCTGGCACACACTCTAAGCCTGGCCGACCTCGCAGAGTTGTTGTGATGATCCAATGGAGACAGGAGTAGGAGGTCATCTTCTTGGGTAAACACTAAATAAGTAACCCTTGGCAAGAGCCAGTTTGGTGTGGTGGTGTAGTGCGCGGACTCTAATCTGGGAGAACCGGGTTTGATTCCCCCACTCCCCCACTTGCAGCTGCTGGATGACCTTGGGCAAGCCATAGTTCTGTCAGAGCTGATCTCTCAGGGGCAGTTCTGGAAAAAGAGCTCTCTCAGCCCTGCCTACCTCACAGGGTGTCTGTTGTAGGGAGGGGAAAAGAAGGGAGTTTGTAAATGGTGAAGGGTGGGGTGTAAATCCAGTCTCTTCTTCTCTCTTCAAAACTATTAGGAGAGGAAGCAAAGTGTTTTGTGGAACTGCCAGGCACATCCAGGCCAGGACCATGCAAAAAAGTGCCAAATGGGGCAGGAGAGAAAAGACCCCCCGCCAAGAGCTTGGTGTGGAAGAGGGAGGAGGGAGGGAGACCGGGACCAAAGGACTAGGGACTAGTGTTCCCTCTAAGCTGAGTGTGAGCTAGCCCACAGTTTTTTAAGCCTCCATCTAGTCCAACCCCCTGCACTCTGCAGGAGCAAAGCCGAAAGATAGCCCTATAGTCCAAACCAGTGTTCCCTCTAAGCTGAGTGTGAGCTAACCCACAGTTTTTTTAGCCTCTGGCTCACACATTTCTGTCTTCGCTCAGGAAGGAGGGCTCCAGAGCAAACTGATTTATGCAGCAGCCAAATCGCTCGCTCACAACTTTAATGCCGGCAGCTTATGGAGCAGAATTTTTGCTCACAGGACTCCACAGCTTAGAGGGAGCATTGCTAAGGCGTAAGGAGCCCTTCCTTTCCCAAGGGCAGCCCCCTCCCCACAATCGTTTGCAGAAAACACCCAAACGCCCGGGATGACTCTGGCTCCCCCAAGCTCACACAACAGTCCAGCGAGGTAGGCCATGCCTCTCCCCATTGTGGCCCCCGGGGAGTTCTAATCAAGGAAGCCACCGAAAGAGCTTCTGGGAATAGGCCTGGGGATACCCTCGGCCATCTCCAGCAGGGCGGAGTCAGTGGCCGATTAACCATTAAGCAGACTGAGCACGTTGCTTAGGGCACCAGGGCCAAAGGGGGCACTACAAAGTTGGGAAAAGGGTGAAAAAATGTAGAAAAATGCCTTTCAGGTCACGAATATTGGGGACTTTGCTGCATTTAACTTGTGAAATATTAAAACAGATGTTGCATTGCATGTTTGGAGAACTTTATGTCGCCAAAGCTTGGCTCAGTTCGTTCAGTATAGCGTGCTATCATCCATGTTCCCTCTAAGCTCTGGAGTCTTACGAGCACAAATTCTACTTTGCGAGCTCCTGGCATTAAAGCTGTGAGCGGGCGATCTGGCCGCTGCATCAATTACTTTGCTCTGGAGCCCTCCTCCCTGAGCGAAGACAAAAACCTGCGAGCCGGAGGCTAAAAAGCTGTGCGCTAGCTCACAATAACTCAGCTTAGAGGGAACGCCGGTTATCATAGGAATACGTTTTTGTATGGCTGCCACCGGCATTGTAGATCTTGGTCAGACCAGGTCCACAACTATAATGGACTCTGGGTCCCTGTGGAAAGGAGGGGGGGGCACCAAGATTGGTCAGTGCTGCCTAGGGCACCAGGGAGCCTTCATCCGCCCCTGGGTGTGTGTGTGTGTGTGTGTGATTCATACCCTTGGGAGGGAAGTGTGTGTGTGTGTGTGTGTGTGTGTTTGGGGAGGGGGGGGCAGTTTGCAGCAGCCAGGGCGCCTCCGAGGCGGCTCGTAAAGGCCTCTGCGCAGATTGCAGGGCGGCTCTTCCGGGCAGACGGGCCTGGCCACGTGCGGGGGAATTGCCCCCTCGCGCAGACAGCCATGAAAGGCGGGCGGAAAGCCCCCGCCTCCCATTCAAGCCAATGAGCCCCCCACCCCACCCCACCCCCGCGGGCCGCTTGGGGGCTTTATGGCGGCGGGAGGGGGAAGGCAGGAATTCTCACCTCGCGGTGGGAAAGGGGCCATTTGGGCCCCCTGGTCGATCAGCCTGAGAGATCCCATCTGGAACGGCCACGCCGGAAATTGGAGGCGCTTCAGGCTATCCTGGGAGGGAATGGCCCGGGTTCGAACCCCGGCGGCGCCTCGGCTTCGGTGCAATCTAAACCCCCCCCCCCACACACACCTTTTACCTGTTTAAAATGGACATGATTTCAGCATTTAAATCAACAGCAATGCAGTCTCCAACCGAGGTTGACCGGGCAGGGATCGAGACCGCGGAATGAATGGGAAAGGGTGTTTTATGAATGAATGCATGAATTCAAGGCGCATCAAGGCACAGGGGGGCGGATCGGCTTCAAGTGGAGAGAAGCAGCCAGATGTTTTCAGCAGTGCATTGGTGGTTCAGTGGTAGAATTCTCGCCTGCCACGCGGGAGGCCCGGGTTCGATTCCCGGCCAATGCATCCATTTTTTTAAATTATTATTATTTTGCTTTTGTTCTTTTCTAAGAAGCGGGCGGGGTAAAGTCACCAGCAGAATCGAGGGATTTAAGACGATTCTTCGAGAACATTTCAGCTACCATCTGATTCCCCCCCTCCCTCCACTTTCTTCATCAAACATAGGCACAGGGAACAGAACACAAATTCCATGTAATGGTTTGTGGCTAAGCTGAGCCCCAAATAACATAAAACAGCCGACGAGCTTTCTAGTTCTTTGGACTAAGGGACCTGTCCGACTTGAAGAAGAGTTCTGGAGAAAGCGGAAGCTTTGACATTGGGCTGTGTAAGAAACTTTGGATCCAGTGGCACCTTTAAGACCAACACAGTTTAATTCTGGGTAGAAGCTTTCGTGCGCAAGGGCGCACACTGGTATCCACGCAGGCAAATGCTTCTACCCAGAATTAAACCGTGTTATTCTTAAAGGTGCCACTGGACTCAAACTTTGTTCTGTTGCTTCAGAGCAACACCTGAATCTATTGGGCTGTGTAGTTTGCGTTGATCTTACTAAAAGGTTTGGCAACAAGCTCCACGGCATTTTGTTTTGGATATTATTATCGACCATCGTGGCTACCTACTACTTTTTAAAGGAGCACAAAAAGGCAAAACATGTGTTGCATTGGCCGGGAATCGAACCCGGGCCTCCCGCGTGGCAGGCGAGAATTCTACCACTGAACCACCAATGCTTCTTGGAGAACAGCTGGATGACCGTCCATGGATAAAACACGCAATTCGAACTAAAGCCTGGTATATTAAATTTAAGAGGGTGTCCCTGTTCGTCTGAACCAAGAGGACAGAGTTTGAATCCAGGGGTACCTTGAAGACCAACAAAAGTTTTCATTCTGGGTGTGAGCTTTCCTGCGCATGCACAAGCACGCACACAAAAGCTTCCAGCGAGAATAAAACTTTGTTGGTCTTCAAGGTACCCCCGGACTCAAACCTTGTGATATCTTGACATATCTTTTTTCCTCCAACCGGGCAGCGTCCGGAGATTCTGCGAGAGGCGGGCACGTTTCTAAAAACCAGCCCCTCTGCCTGTTGTGCATGGAAGGAAAGACATTGCAAAGAGAGGCCTTAAAACATTCCGCATGTATGCACGCGGGGTATACATAATACCCGCCTCGCTGCAGCAGGTTTCCAGAGGGAGGCCCTTCCGTGCAAGTAGCCCTGGCCGGCTGGGGCTCTCGGCGGGAGGCCGCGGCAGGCGCCTGGGGCGTGAAGGCTCGTGGGCCGGCCGCAGATGGTATCGACACCCCCCCATTCCCCGCCCGGAGGTGCGAACTCGGCACGCTGCGATCAAAGCGCAGGCGAGGCGCGGGAGGCCATTTGACACCTGGGCGTGTGGGCGGCTTTCCCAGGGCCCTTTGGCGGAAGGGGGGGCCGGGGGCTGTCTGGAGGTCTTTTGCAGCGGATGAGGAGGCAGTAAAGAGGTGCCGGCATGGACTGGACTGGAGGGAGGGAGAATTCCCACGGAGGCCGCCTGGAATCCGGGCTGGGCGGGCGCTGGACCAGAGTGAGAACTTGCAAAAGGCCGCCCTGTCGGTCGGTTGTGCGTAGTATAACCAGGAGCAGTGTCCCCTCTAAGCTGACTTAGTGTGAGCTAGCGCACAGTCTTTTAGCCTCCAGCTCACCCGTTTTTGTCTCAGCTCAGGAAGGAGGGCTCCGGAGCAATGTTCCCTCTAAGCTGAGTGAGTGTGAGCTAGCTCACAGTTTTTTGGCCTCCAGCTCACACATTTTTGTCTCAGCTCAGGAAGGAGGGCTCCAGAGCGAACTAATTTATGCAGTAGCCAAATCAGCTGTTCACACAACTTTAATGCTGGTAGCTCACAAAGCAGATTTTTTTGCTCACACGACTCCACAGCTTAGAGGGCGCATTGCTCCGTAGCCGACTAATTTATGCAGTAGCCAAATCGCCTGTTCACAACTTTAATGCCGGTGGCTCACAAAGTAGAAATTTTTGCTCACAAGGCTCCACAGCTTAGAGGGAGCGTTGGAAGCTGCAGAACAAAGTTCGAGTCCGCCGTGGCACACCTTGAATACCAACAAAGTTTTATTCAAGGTATAAGTTTTATTCCAGGTATAAGGTGCACAGGAAAGCTTATACCCAGAATTACATTTTGTGGGTCTTCAAGGTGCCCCTGGACTCGACGTGTGCTCTGTCGCAAAAGGAAGGACACACAGGAGAGCCGCTGGAAGAGAGCGTCTCTGAGACTGTGCAGAGCGCTTTTCCGGGAGGCTGACCAGCCCCCACCGCTAAGATCAGAGAGAACGGGGGGGGGCTGACTTTGAGACTCCTGAGAGTCCCGTCCCGGCCGTTCATTAGGGATGTCCCAAGCGCGTTGCATTGCAAGAGGGCATTCTTTCGTAGAAACGCACCCGGGCAGGCACTTGCAAGCCCGACCTACCTCCCAGGGTTGTTGTGAAGATAAAATGGGGAGTGGAGAAATATCGAAGCTGCTTTGGGTCCACTAAACAGCTGTGGAGGAGGCAAAAATGTAAAAGTATTTGGAGGAGGCATGAAACAGCTGCATTGGTGGTTCAGTGGTAGAATTCTCGCCTGCCACGCGGGAGGCCCGGGTTCGATTCCCGGCCAATGCAACCAGCATCTTTTTTTGGGTTCTTAGATAAATATAATAGGAGGGGTGGTCCTGGAATCGTTTGCCAGTCTAGCAATTTGGGGGTGGGGGGCTGCGGATCCCCCTTCGAGCGCCCCTCAAAGTGAAGGCAGGGGGTCTGATCTGGGAAGCAAGGCTTGGAGAGGGGCGGGGTAGCCCCGCCTGCTCCAGATGTTCTTCTTTCCCCTAAGCACGCCTCCCCCCCGCGCTGCCGTCTGCTCCCTCCACGGGGGGTCCCTCGGCCCTCCTCCTCCTCTCCCCGTTTACGACCCTGGGAAAACCTTCCACACGCCCGGGCGTCAAGGGCCTCCCGCGCCTCGCCTGCCCTTTGATCCGCCTCCGACGAGGTGCCAAATTGGCACCTCCGGGCAATCTCCTGCCGGGCCGGCAGCCCACGAGCCTTCGCACTCCCGGGCACCTGCCGGAGACCCCCGCCGAGGGGCTGGGGCGGGGGGGAGACTGCAAAGGGGTGAGGGACGCATCGAGCTCTAGGGGGCAGGGATCGCAACGGGTCTGGAATGGGCACCGTTTGGCAGCGGCAGATGTTCAGACGACGCCCCTATTCGCCTCCCCCTCCCCACCAGTTCCTCTGTCTTGTTGCATCGCAAGCGCCTCGGTCGTTCTGGGGTTTAACTCAGCCAAGAGGAAAGGCCCACCCCATGTCTGGGTTTTGCGATCGGAAGAGAGATCTCCGGAATGTTTCCTAAAGCCTCGGTGGTGCAAGAGAACGCCGTTTGAGTCCAGTGGCACCTCGGAGACCCAACAGAATTTTATTCAAGGCATAAGCTTTCCTGTGCACGCAGGCTTCTTCAGACACAAGGAAATGGAAATTACCAGTCCACGCATTTAGGTAGAGGGTGCGCTGCTAACTTCCACTTCACTGTATCCGAGGAAGTGGGCGCGCACACGGAAGCTTCCGCCTTGAATAAACCTCTGTCGGTCTTAAAAGTGCTCCTGGACTCAAACTTCGTTCTGTCGCTTCAGAGGAGAGCTCTCATCCGCTTTGATTGGTGGCGCAGGGGTAGCGTTCTGGGGCGCCAGGCGAGAGGCTCGGGTTCGATTCTCGACCGGTGTAGAAAAATAGAAAAGAAACACAATTTAAGGCTGTGGTCACACACTAAATGATCCACTTTCAGTGCGTCTTCCGACTGGGTTTTGCCAGTTCACACAGTAAAATCCAGTCGGAAAGAGGATTACTTACTGTGTGTGGTTGCAGCCTAAATTAAGCTTTTTTTAAAAAAAATAGGGGGCGATGGATGGTTATTCGCATTGGTTTGCTTTCCTTTGAGCGCACACCTTTGCGTCTGTTTCTCACGCCACAAGCGGCGATTAAACATTTCTGGAACTGGCCGTTGTCGTTGTGTTTTTTTTAAAAAAACTTGGATTTATGTTGAGAACTTTCCGCCTCGATCCTAAATTATTGAACTTGCAAAAAAAATCCCTGAGAAATCGAAAAAGGGGGACGGGGGACAGGGTTGCCAGTCTCCAGGTGTGGCCTGGAGTTCTCCTGGAATCCCAGCTGATCTCTGGACCACGGAGGCCAGGACCCCTTAAAGGCTAACACAATCCGGGGCAGGGAGCGGCTTTCGTGAGTGGTCACCGCTCACTTCTTCAGATATAGTTGGCATGGGAGAGTCCATCTGTCCTCTATATTGGAAGGCGGAGTGATGTGAGGACAGATGTCACATGGAAGGACGGATGGCCCCCGGGCCCTCCTTCCTGAGCTAAGACAAAAATCTGTGAGCTGGAGGCTAAAAAACTGTGAGCTAGCTCACACTAACTCAGCTTAGAGGGAACACTGGTTCTAACTGTATCCGAAGAAAGATCCGGGGGTGGGGGGGTGGGCGGCGAGCTGGTCTGCAGCAATAGGAACTACAGGACGTGTGCGCGCGCACGAAACCCAGAACTCAATTTCGCTGGCCTGCAAGGTGCCACGCGGGACTCGAACTCGGATCCGCGTCCGTCCGAAAAAGCGAGCAGGGACTCACGAAAACCGCCCCCCCCCACCCGCCACGAATGCTGCGAGTCTTTAAAGTGCCAGCCGGCCTCTTGCCCTTTTCTACTGCTGAATTGATTTCACCTAGGGATTTCACCTAGGATCTCCACCATCGAGTTTGCAATGGGGTTAGGATTAGTGTTCCCTCTAAACTGAGTTACTGTGAGCTAGCTCACAGTTTTTTAACCTCCGGCTCACACATTTTTTGCCTTAGCTCAGGAAGGAGGGCTCCAGAGCCAACTCATTTATGTAGCAGCCAAATTGCTTGCTCATAACTATAATACCAGCAGCTCACAACGTTGAATTTTTGCTCACAAGACTTTGGAGCTTAGAGGGCACATTGGTTAGGATGTAGACGTCTGGAATCAACTAGAAATCCTTTTTATATATATATAAAAAAACAAAAAACAAACAAACCCCAAACTGCAGGAAAGCAGAAGCATTAACAAGACGTATTAAGCTATGCAATTAATCAATCAATTAAAGGGGGATGGGAATTGGGCTTCGCAGGTCAGGCCCTGCGCATTCGGCGCCTCCCGCCGCCTCCCTTGGTCTCCTGTGCGCTCCCATCCCGTGGGAAAAAAACCACCCCAGCTTCAAAGGCAGCTTTGGCCCCCGAGTCGCACCATTTTCGGGAGGTTTCGCAGCTCATAATGCCCAAATGCAGCAAACTTTTGGCGCGGCGGAGCGGAGGCCGGGGGCGGGGACGTTTGGGGCGACCTGCAGTGCGCGGAAGGTCGGCTAGAGGTCGCTGTGAGTCTCTCTTCTGACCGGACTCGGCGGTGCTGGCGGGGGAATGGGTGCAAATGCAATCCTCCCCCAGTACTTGGAGGAGACTTTGGCTAACCGGAGGTCATCTCACCGGCTGTTTAACCACCTCACAGTCCAGTGGAGTCTTTTTCTCTGGCGGAATCAACACTTTCCAGGGCTCTGGTCAGCTACAGGTTTTCTTAGAGGGCTCATCTGGAGGCTGGCTGGCTGGCTTTGCTCTGGGAAATACTTGGAGATTTGGAGTCAGAACCCGTGGGGGGCAGGGTTGGGGAGGAATTTCACCTAGGATCTCTACCATAGAGTTTGCATTAGGGTTAGGATGTAGACATCTGGAATCAACTAGAAATCTTAACAAAAATAAAACACCAAACCCCCCCCCCAAACCCCAGCAAAGCAAAAGCATTAACATGACGTATTAACGTATGCAAAAATTACGGACCAGGATCCTGCTTACAGCAAGCTATAGGCAGTAGTAGAGACCGCGGTCCCTAATCATTTGTCCAAGTGAATTTGTGAACCATTATGTACAATGCAACTCCCATCACCTGTGTATAAAATACCATCTTTCCAGTCTCTTTCCTAACGAATCCTAGCACAGAATTTCTTTTTTCCCCTTTGTATAATTTAAACTGAATTTCCCTACACCTGTTATCAGCAGCTCATAATGGAACTCTGCTGTTGCAGTGTGAATGCTGGTGGTGGCAGCTACAAGGAGGAGGTGGTGGCAGCTACAACCACTGACAGCTTCAAGAGGGAATTAGATAAGCATATGGAGCAGAGGTCCATCAGTGGCTATTAGCCAGAAGGGATAGATAGGAACTATCAGTCTGGGGCAAATGATGCTCTGTATTCTTGGTGCCTGGGGGGGGGCAACAGTGGGAGGACTTCTAGTGCCCTGGCCCCACTGCTAGACCTCCTGATGGCACCTGGTGTTTTTGGCCACTGTGTGACAGAGTGTTGGACTGGATGGGCCATTGGCCTGACCCAGCATTGGCCTCTGCTATGTTCTTATGTGGTTTAATGTGTACTTGCATATATTTGCATGCTAATGAGGAAAGGCTGAATAGTCTAGGACAGCACAGTTTGGAAAAGAGACGACTCGGGGGGGATATGATGGAGGAGTGGAGAGAGTTGGCAAAGAGGGCATCCAATGAAGCTGATGGGCAATAGGTTCAGGAGGGACAGAAGGAAATACTTCTTTACACAGCAAGTGATTAACATGTGGGATTCACTGCCAGAGGATGGAATAACAGGAGCAGGCATAAAAAGCTTTAAAGGGGAATTCATCAGATTCATGGAGAATAGTTCTATCAGTGGCTACTTGCCATAGTGACTAAAAGGACCCAAATTCAGGGGCAGTCAACCTCTGAATCCCAGTGCCAGGAGGCAGTGTCAGGGGAAGGCCTTGGCCTCCATGCCCTGTTGTCGGCCCTCCAGAGAAACCAGTTGGCCACTGTGGGAGGCAGGAGGCTGGACTAGATGGACCCTCAGTGGTTTGATCCAGCAGGGCTCTTCTGATGTTCTTATCAGGGAAAGACTTCAGCCTCTATGCCCTATTGTTGGATTTGCAGAGGAACTGGTTGGCCGCTGTGTGAGACAGGATGCTGGACTAGACGGGCCATTGGTCTAATCCAGCAGGGCTCTTCTTACATTCTTAACATTAGTTGAAGGCCTCTTTCTCTGTGCTCTGTTGTTGGCGGTCCAGAGGAACTGGTTGGCCACTGTGTGAGACAGGATGCTGGGCTGGATGGACCCTCACTGGTCTGATCCAGCAGGGCTCTTCTTACATTCTTAACATTAGGCGAAGGCAAGCCTCTATGCCCTGCTGTTGGCGGTCCAGAGGAACTGGCTGGCCGCTGTGTGAGACAGGATGCTGGGTTGGATGGACCACTGGTCTGATCCAGCAGGGCTCTTCTTACGTTCTTAATGTTGCCTCTATGCCCTGCTGTTGGTGGTCCAGAGGAACTGGCTGGCCACTGTGTGAGACGGGATGCTGGGCTGGATGGACCTTCACTGGTCTGACCCAGCAGGGCTCCTTTTATGTTCTTATGTTCAGTTAGGGCAAAATCAGAGCAGAGATTCACTGGGGAGAGAAGCCATAAAAATTAACCTGCTATATAAGGGGAACCTTTACCTTTACCTCTGGATAAGGACTGTTGGAGCATTTGGAGAGTGCGCCATTTGTCCGCCTCCACTATCCCGGTGCCCTTTAAAAGAGGAACCTCAGTAGAGCATGTATTACTTCTTGCATTGGGTGCAAAAAGAAAAACAACAACCCTCTTCTAAGGCCGTCCTCGAGTGCAAATCTTCCATTGCCAGGAAGGGGGAACGAGCGAGGCAGGTTTTCAGAGAAGGCCGAGAGGGATTAGTGGAGCAGCTGTGCGTGGCTAATGAGAACGAGGAGGATGTGGGGAGGGCGGGCCGCCTCCTGGGGAGGGACAATCCCCCAGGACAAAGGTCCCACGGATGGCCTCCCCCAGCCCCAGTATTGCCAGGGTCCAAACAAAGAGCCGCTCACTCCTGGCCTCCTGCCCGAGCCCTTGAAGATCCTCGGCACTGGCAGCGAAGCTTGCCCTGTGCTTACGGAGCGGTGGGAGGGGGTTTAATTAAAGGGACGGGGCGACCCTATCGAGCCCCCTCTCCAGGGGTCTTAGTGGGGGGGGATGTGAAGCCAAGTACGAATCTTCATGGCCTCGAGACTCACCTCCCTTGGCCGAGCTCCTCCTCTGGGGCCTTTGTTGGTGAAGGGAAGTAAGGCTGAGGGACCACACACACCCCATAACGTTCCCCCAATTCCAAAGCAAACTATAGGGAAGAAACGCCACTGGCCAGACTTTACGGAAGATGTACTTCCGGGTAGAGCCACATCTATGTCTGCACAGGCTCCATGCCTGGGTTTACTTGTGCTCCATGCAGGAGTCATTTGTGCCTTTGGCCAAAGGTGCTCAGGAGAGGTCCAGAGCCTTTCTCTGACGCCACTACTTAAGAACATCAGGAGAGCCCTGCTAGGTCAGGCCAATGGTCCATCTAGTTCAGCATCCTGTGTCACACAGCGGCCAACTGGTTCCTCTGGAAGGGCCAACAACAGGGCAGAGAGGCCGAGGCCTTCCACTGAGAAGAACCTCAGAAGAGCCCTGCTGGATCAGACCAGTGAGGGTCCATCTAGCCCAACATTCTGTCTCCCACAGTGGCCAGCCAGTTCCTCTGGAGGTACAACAACAGGAAAATAGAGGCCGAGGCCTTCCCCTGATGAGAACATCAGAAGAGCCCTGCTGGATCAGACCAGTGAGGGTCCATCTAGTTCAGCATCCTGTCTCACACAGCGGCCAACTGGTTCCTCTGGAAGGGCCAACAACAGGGCAGAGAGGGCGAGGCCTTCATAAGAACATCAGAAGAGCCCTGCTGGATGAGACCATTGAGGGTCCATCTAGCCCAACATTCTGTCTCCCACAGTGGCCAACCAGTTCCCCTGGAGGTACAACAAGAGGAAAATAGAGCCCAAGGCCTTCCCCTGATGAGAACATCAGAAGAGCCCTGCTGGATCAGGCCAATGAGGGTCCTTCTAGTTCAGCATCCTGTCTCACACAGCGGCCAACTGGTTCCTTTGGAAGGGCCAACAACAGGGCAGAGAGGGCGAGGCCTTCATAAGAACATCAGAAGAGCCCTGCTGGATGAGACCATTGAGGGTCCATCTAGCCCAACATTCTGTCTCCCACAGTGGCCAACCAGTTCCCCTGGAGGAACAACAACAGGAAAATAAAGCTCAAGGCCTTCTCCTGATGAGAACATCAGAAGAGCCCTGCTGGATCAGGCCAATGGTCCATCAGGTCCAGCATCCCGTCTCACACAGTGGCCGGCCTGTTCCTCTGAAGGGCCAACACGAGGGCTTCCCCTGATGTTGCCCCTTGGATCAGTGATTCAAAGGTTTAGTGCCTCTGCATGTGGCGGTTCCCCTCAGTCACCACGGCTAGTAGCCACTGATAGACTTCTCCTCCATGAATCTGTCTAACCCCCTTTTCAAGCTGCTTATTCCTGTGGCCATCACTACGTCCTCTGGCAGAGGATTCCACGTTTCAATCACTCTCTGCGTAAAGTAGTCTTTTTCTTTTGTTTGTCCTGAACTTACTGCCCGTTAGTTTCATGTGTGTCGATTCTTCATATAATTTAGACTGGTGTGCATAATTCCATCTCAAGGACGTGCGCCTGTTCTGTATGTACCACTTTTCTTTATCTATCGTTCTATAAGCAATTTTTGAGTCCGAGGCACCTTTAAGACCAGCAAGACCCTTTCCTCCCTTGCAAAACCTTCCCTGTCGCTTGCAGAGGCGGCGGGCCACGTGCCTGGCCCAGGAATGACTTCGAAGGGGATCGGACGACGTTCGAGTCCAGCGGCACCCTGAAGTCCAAATAAGTTTAATTCTGGGTCTTCACGTGCACACAAAAGCGTCTGCCTGGAATAAAACGTTGTTGGTCTCCAAGGTGCCAACTGGACTCGGACTTTCAGGATATAAGCTTTTCTGTGCACGCACACTTCTGCAGATACAAACTTGTGCCCGGAATGACACGTTGTTGGTTTCCAGACCAATTGCTGCTTCAGAACAACAGGGCAACCCCACCTGTATCCATAAGCAGTTTTGTGCATCGTAGTTCTAGGCTGGTTTGTCAAACATGCGGCCCGGGGGCCAGATAAGCCCCCTGGAGGGCTTCCATCAGGCCCGCAGTGAAACTGGCCATCCCCTGCTTCCAGTTCTGCTGCGGCTGCATCATCGCTTGCTTCGCCAGGCTCTCTCAATCGCCCAGCCATTTCATGTTTTCCCCTGGATCCTAGGCTCAGAACTCTGAGCAGGAGATGTCTGTGGTGTATGTCAATGAATCAAATGCAGGTTTGCAGCTTACAGAGCTAGTGTTTTAAGCATATTTTTATTTTAAGTTTAAAATATATATATATCTTTGCCTTTGTGCCCTTTATAAAGTTTGTATCTCTGGTACCTGGCATGACGTTCTGTGACACACGCGGCCCAGCCCAAGAAGGTCTCATTTATGTCAGATCCAGCCCTTGTAACAAATGAGCTTGACACTCCTGTTCCAGGTATACAACTGCTCTTACTGGCATGGCTTTGGCAAAATAGAACCTCCACGCTGAGAGCAGGGTCCAGGTGTTTTTGCACACTAGGCAAGGACACCTTCTGGCGCCCCCGCCCTCTTTCCTTGGCAAGGGCCAAGGAAGGGAAGGAGGTTTAAACCCCCCTTCCCTTCCATCTGAGCGCTGGCTTGCCGGGTGCCCTACAACTGCAGGGCGCGCCGGGAAGCCAGGGAAGAGGCTGGGGTTTAACCCCCCGTCTCTTCTGTCTGAGCGCCGGCAAGTCAGGGAAGGGGCGGGTTTTTTTTGGCGGGGCTTGTAGCAGGGGTGGGGGGCTTTTGGTGCACCTAAGGGCCGGCACGCTCTAGGCGAACGCCTAGTTCACCTAGTAAGCGAGCCAGCCCTGGCTAAGAGGAAGTATCACCCCGGATGCCAGTTGCTTCCGGGTGACATTGTCTGTGTGCCCACCTGCTTTGAGGGAGGCATCTCTTTAAGGAGGGACTCGGGGCTAGGGTGACCCCTTGGTAGGATCCAGCACCCTTCTGTTATTGTGGTTGGGGTATTTGGCTGGAATCTGGGCGATCCAGGCTCCAGTCCTCACTCTGCCAGGAAAGCAGAGTGATCCCGGGCCAGTCACACTCTCTCAGCCTGACCTACCTCTCGGGGGTTGTTGTGAGGACACAGTGGAGGAAAGATTTCAGGAAGGAAGGAAGGAAGGAAAGAAGACAGTTTCAGGGGAAAGGAGGGAAAGAAGGTTCAGTCCACTGAACAGGTAGGCTAAAAATAATCAAATGGTCCTTGCTGCCCATAGAAATGTAGGAGCCAAGCACTCCAGCCCAGATTTCTCCCTGACAGGCTAGTTTTCTGTGTTGGGGGATTGTTGATCTGAGAGGCCTCGCAGTCCTTAGTGTTACCTCCCTACCTGCAAGTCTGCAATGGTACAGCCCAAACAACAAGAAAACACACACCCCCCCGGAATGAAGCACAAAATAGATGCCCTCAACTGTGTTTGGCAGGTAGCTGTGATGGCCGAGTGGTTAAGGCGTTGGACTCGAAATCCAATAGGGTTTCCCTGCGCAGGTTCGAATCCTGCTCACAGCGCGCGCAGCCGAAGTTTTCCTGCACGTTTTAAACCTTCCCGCGCAGCGTCTTTCGCCCCTTCGGAGCAAAAGGCAGCGGCTTTGCTGGGCGTGACCGGCGCGGATGCAGCGGCGAGGGAGGGTTGCAACAGCTGCGAGAGCCGTGCCGCCCCCGGGACGCTGTTTCCTTTTGCTCCGGAGCCTCGGGCCCCCTTCCCTCGCTTGCAAAACCTTCCCTGTCGCTTGCAGGGGCGGCGGGCCACGTGCCTGGCCAGGAATGACTTCGAAGGGGACGACGAGGGAGGCGATTTCAGGCGCTCATCTCCCCCCCCCCCAATAAAATGCTTTCAGAAAATGCAGCCCTCCCCCGCCCTTCTGTTCTCTCTTTTGCCAAGGATTTCCGAGGGGGATTGCACGCCGGGGGGGGGGGTGCACTCTAGGGCCCCCGGGGGGGGGGAGAGAGGGAGACCGCTTTTTGGGTCCCCCCTGCGTCCCTCTGGGGCTGCGGGCGTGCTCTTTATTTAGGGTTTCCATGTTCTGAACAGCAAAAAGGACCAAAAAGGGACACATTTCCCGACCGGCTGACTCCAAACGACTGATCGCGGATGGACAAATCTCATTTGAAACAGCCCCGACTGTTGAAGATGAAGAACAAGATTCCGAGCAGGGGAGGCGTTTCCACGAGTCCCTGCTCACTTTTTCGGGTACAGAACAAAGTGTGAGTCCAGTTTGGCGGCGCCTCGAAGAGCAACGAAGCTTCGTTCAAGGGCTGAGCTCTGGGCGCGCGCGCTCTCTTCCTCAGATACAGCGAAGTGGAAGTGGCCGGTCGATCCATATAGACGGAGGGCGAGCAAGCAAATTAGCACGCAGGCGCAGCAGATTGAAGGCGTCTGGCTTTGATCTGTTAAAGATCTCCGTTGTGCTGGACGCGAATGGACTGGCAGCTTCCATTTCGCTGTGCCCGAGGAAGCGTGCGTGCACACCGAAGCTCATACCCCGGGAAAACTTTGTTCGAATAAAACTTTTGTTGGCCTTAATTTGGGCTCGAATTTTGTTCCGACACGGCAACTCCCCCCCGCCCTGAATCTATTGACACTGAAGGTGGCCTCCCCGGGGGGAGTAGAGGGTCAAACAGCATCAGCCTCCCTCAACCCCACCCAAAAAATAGAGGACGTCATCCGGTAAAGGTAAAGGTTCCCTTGCTCGAAAGCCAGTCGAATGCGACTCTAGGGTTGCGGTGCTCATCTCCGTTTCAAAGCCGAGGAGCCAGCGCTGTCCGAAGACGTTTCCATCTTTATTCGTTGTTATAGCAATGACAAGGCGCGGCTCTCTCATCGCGTTCCCGATTTGTTGCTAAACAGCGGCCAGAGACACGCCCCGGCACCTTTTCCCTCCGCCCCCGCCTCCCCTTTCCAAATGAAAACCCGAGATGGTCCCGCGTAACGTGGGAACGTGTTGCGGGGGCGCTCTGCGCATGCTCGGCCTCCCCTTCGGCTCGGACTTCCCAGACCGCGGGTTGAGCCTCCTGTGGTGGGACCTTTGAAACTGACAAGGTTGGCTGGGGGGGGGGGCGGGGGAGGAGACAGAGCCTCCAATCGCGCCCCCCTGCCAATCCAGCTGTTCCAGGCGGGGCCGGCCTCTCTGTTCCCTTGGGAAAATGCCTCCTTCCCAACTTCTCCGCCCCCCCCCCAATAACAGAATTGCAAAAGAGGCCTTTGATCCGGAGGGTTGGCACCTTGCCAGCATCCACCCCCCTCAGCCCCTCTCCGCCTTCTGCTGCCCACGCGACTGGAGTACCTTCCCCGGGGCCGGGGGGGGGGTCTTGCGAATTTCCAAGCAGTCCCTGGCCCCAAAGCAGGCTGGGAGAACCCTTGTGGGTTTCAAAGCAAAGCCAAAAAGTTTGAAGAGTTTAGGTTCCCCCCCCCTTTGGTCCGCTTTGGCAGGCAGCCATAGATAGGAACTCTGGAGCAAGGGATGCTCTGTCTTCTTGGTGCTTGGTGCTTGGGTGGGGGGGCAACAGTGGGAGGGCTTCTAGTGCCCTGGCCTGCTAGACCTCCTGATGGCACCTGGTATTTTTGGCCACTGTGTGACACAGAGTGTTGGACCGGATGGGCCATTGGCCTGATCCAACATTGGCTTCTCTTGTGTTCTTATGATAGGAACTCTCAGTCTGGGGCAAGTGATGCTCTGTATTCTTGGTGCTGGGGGGGGCAATAGTGGGAGGGCTTCTAGCGTCCTGGCCCCACTGCTGGACCTCCTGATGGCACCTGGTGTTTCTGGCCACTGTGTGGCACAGAGTGTTGGACTGGATGGGCCATTGGCCTGATCCAACATGGGCTTCTCTGATGTTCTTATGATACGAACTCTCGGTCTGGGGCAAGGGATTCTTGGTGCTTGGGGGGGGGGCAACAGTGGGAGGGCTTCTAGTGTCCCGGCCCCACTGCTGGACCTCCTGATGGCCCCTGGTATTTTTGGCCACTGTGTGACCCAGAGTGTTGGACTGGATGGGCCACCGGCCTGATCCAGCATTGGCTTCTCTTAGGTTCTGAGGACAGGTGGTGCTTCCCCTGCCGGAAAAAAAAGCCTTCCTCATTGAATTTCCTTCTGCTCTGGAAGTGGGAGAGCCCATGGTGGAAAAGGGACACTCTGATGCCTCTCATCCCCCCTTGTCCAAACAGACCTCTTTGGAAAGCACATCTGGACTCCAGCAGTTTCCCCCTGGACAGGGTTGGGAGATCAGGAAGGGAGAGTTAAACCTGGCCTGAATAGATGGAGGGTGGGGCGGGGAGGGGGGTGCTTTGTGAAGTGGATTAGGGCCCTTGGCGAGGCAAATCCCCGGAGCAGGAATCTTTCTTTTGAGCGTCTTCTGCGGATGTTGAGCTTCTGGAGGGGGGATTATCCAATTGAGGCTAAATTAAACGCTCCGCCCCACTGCCTCCTTTATCCAGGGCATGTTTAGTCAAGAGGTTCAAACGGTACTTTCCGTTCGCTTCCAGGGCTTGACGGGAAGGGAGCCCAACCCCCTGTGCACACTCCGGTTTCACATTTCCAACCAACCGTCTGGAAAGTCACCCAGTTTCCAAACAGTTGTCACCAGTGTTCCCTCTAAGCTGAGTTAGTGTGAGCGAGCTCGCAGCGTTTTTAGCCTCCAGCTCACACATTTTTGTCTTAGCTCAGGAAGGCTGGTTCCCGAGCAAACTAATGGGTGCAGTGGCTGAATTGCTTGCTCACAACTTTAATGCCAGTCGCTCGCAAAGTAGAATTTTTGCTCACCAGCTTAGGGGGAACATTGGTTGTCACTGCTCCCCCCGCAACATATAATTTCCAGTATACTGCCAAATCTCCCACATGACAGTTTCCCCTCTTCTTTCAGGGAGGTGTTACTGGCCAAGATCGTAGCGTTCCCATGCGCCCTGCAGATGCACATATCTATGCCCTGTGTGACCCGTGAGGCCGAAATGAAACCACGCAGTTAGAGTCCCGTGAGTTAGATTAATATCTGTTTGTTGCAAGAAACAGGAAAGACAGGACTGGGTCTGCTAGCATTCAATAAGGCCAAGCTGTATCCTGCCTTAACCAGGAAGGGCAGAGGGGCTTATACCCCAAGTGACATCACATATAATTTACACATTCATAAAACCTTTCATTGGTACCAAGCAGTTAACATCACGGAGGCATCATTCGACTCAGTGCATCTCTCTTCGGTGTCAGTAATTGCACTTGTTTATCTGGTCTTCAGAACACTGGGAGCGTTCAAGATCACTGGGACTCTTTCTGGCCTCGCTTACGGAGAGCTAGCTGATAAGGACTGTGATTCACATTAAACTTCGCTCTCGGCGTCCTTGCAACTTCTAAATAGCATTCCGTTCCATTGCAACTGAACCTGTTATGATTAAACTTTTGAAGGCACCGTGACAGCTGTCAATATATACAAGGAGAGAGTGTCAGAAATCAGATTCTTTTCCTCTTGTCCTACACTGCTAACGCTCCGCTTCAGTTGTTCTTAGATTTGCCAGTTGGTCCTACAACCCAAACCATGTTGCATTGGTTACTGAATGCGCCATCCTGTCAATGGCACTGATTTGCTCTGTCGTCCGCCTTAAGTCCAAGTGAGAAAGATGACATAAATAAATACGATTCAATTTATTACGATCAAAGATCAGCAAATACCTTAAATAAAAAAATACAACAAAGTCTGGCGCCTTTAAGGCCGTTTAATAAGAAACCTGTAGGAGAACTCTTCAGCCTTCCAGGACGTTCAATGGGTGACCTCAAAGTAGCTGTTTTATTGCAAAGGAACCCCAGGAACAGGCTGGAAAGGGAAACTGCTGAATTACAAGTTATTACAACCCTCGGAACAACACCCCCCCCCAGGACTTAACAGGGATATTGGTGGTTAGGAGCACAAGACTCTAATCTGGGAGAACCAGCTTTGTGTTTCCACTCCTTCCACATGCAGTTGCTGGTGTAACCTTGGGTCAGTCACAAACTCTTTCAAGCGCTGTTCTCTCAGGGCAGTTCTTGAGAGAGCTCTCTCAGCCCCACCTTCAAGCAAGACCGGCCCCTTGACCGGCCCCCTCACTTCATAATCCCAGGGAGGCTGGCTAGGCTCATGTAGAGGAGATCACATGTTCTCTGCCCATGCCCAGGAATGCCCTCTGCCTCCCTGCTCAAGACCTTTGTGATCAAAAGTAAATGCTGTTAGTGGACTTGGTGAAGCGCAACCTAAACTGTAAAATTGGGGTTAGGGTTTTAGATGGTATTTTTTTTACATATAACTCAAATATATTTCATTTAAAACATTTTAATGCTGCCTTTCCACCCAGTCAGGGTCCCAATGGTGGTGACTGTGAACAGACACTAGTACAAAAGAAGAGGGACAACCCCTGAATCTTCTCAAGGGTGGGGCATTTTGCCAACATGTCTCCTTCTATCCTTGGATGGACGGAAGTTACAAGGATGATTTGGGGGAGGGAGTGTGTGGGGGGGTCAATGTTCCCTCTAAGCTGAGTTGGTGTGAGCTAGCTCACAATTTTTTTAGCCTCCAGCTCACATATTTTTTTATCTTAGCTCAGGAAGGGACAGCTCCAGAGGAAACTGATTGATGCAGCAGCCAAATCATTTGCTCACAACTTTAATGTCAGTAGCTTATAAAGCAGAATTTTTGCTCACAGGACTCCACAGCTTAGCAGGAATATTGGTGGGGGCGTATCCTGTTTACCCCTCTGGGGTGGGGTGTACCCTGCTCACTCCACAAAACCCACTTGGCTGGATGAGACCAAGGTCCGTCTGAGCCCAGTGTTCTGTTTCCAACAGCGGACAGCTAAAAAGCGGGTGGCGGAGCGGACCTCCATTTCTCCTTCTCGGTAGAGACAGGCTGCTACCGAACACGGGAATTCCATCTAGCCAGTTTGGCGCAGGGTTGCCAAATCTGGGCTGAGAAATTCTTGGAAATCTGGGGGCAGACCGTTGGGAGGGCAGGAGGAACCTCAGCTGGGTATCGAGCCGTAGGATCCGATCTCCAAAGCCGCTATTTTCTCCGGGAGAACTGATATCTAGAACCTGGAGCTCTGTTGCAACAGAAGAGTCATAAAAGGATGTGGACAGAACGGAGCGGGTGTGGAGGAGAGCGATGAGGAGGATCGGGGGGGGGGCCTGGAGACCAAGAAGCCCTCTGAGGCAAGGCTGAGGGACTTCTTGGGAATGGTCAGTCTGGAGAAGAGGAGGCTGATGGGGGGACAGGATGGCTCTCTTGAAGTATCTGAAGGGCTGTCGGTTAGAGGTGGGCAGGGAACTGTTCCTCTTGGCAGCAGAGGAGAGGACTCGAAAGAATGAGTTTAAATTAAGGGTGGGAAGGTCCCAACTGGATCTTGGGAGAAACTCTTTTGGAGTAAGAGCCATTCAGCCATGGAATCGGCTGCCTCGGGAGGTGGTGAGCTCCCCGGCGCTGGCAGTCTTTAAGCAGCGTCTGGAGAAACACTCCTCAGGGACGCTCTAGGCCGATCCTGCACTGAGCCTACAGGTTAGACTAGACGGCCTCTAGGGCCCCCTTCCAACTTCGTGCTTCTAGGATTCTGCGTCCAATACAATATTCCCTCTAAGGTGTGGAGTCTTGTGAGCAAAAATTCTACTTTGTGAGCTCCTGGCATTAGAGTTGTGAGGGAGCGATTTGGCTGCTGCAAGGAGATCAAATCAGTCCAGCCTAGAAGAAATCCACCCTGACTGTTCCCTGGAAGGCCAGAGACTGAAGCTGAAGCTCAAATACTTTGGCCACCCAAGGAGAAGGGAACGCTCGCTGGAGGAGAAGACCCTGATGCTGGGAAAGACGGAAGGTCAAAGAAGAAGGGGACGGCAAAGGATGAGATGGTTAGGCAGTGTCATCGAGGCAACAGATGCGAAATTGAGCAAACTTCGGAGCACAACGGAAGACAGGAGGGCCTGGCGTGATGTGGTCCGTGGGGTCGCGAAGAGTCGGACTCGACCGTGTGCCTGAGCAACAACAAATTAGCCATCCTTGAGCGAAGACAAAATTCTGTGAGCTGGAGGCTAAAAGAACTGTGATCTAGCTCACCCATTTAGCTCACACTAACTCAGCTAAGGGAGCTGCGGTGGCTCAAGTGGTTAAGATGTTGAACTGCAGGCTGTGGAAGGTCAGTAGTTCAGCAGTTCGAGACCCGTGAGTGCTGCATGACGGGGTGAGCTCCCGTCTCTAGTTCCAGCTCCTGCCAACCTAACAGTTCGAAAGCAAGAAATTGCAAGTAGATAAATAGGTACCACTTCAGGGGGAAGGTAACAGCGTTCTGTGCGCCTTGGTGTTTAGTCATGCCGGTCACATGATCACGGAAATGTCTTCGGACAGCACTGGCTCTTCGGCTTGGAAACGGAGATGAGCACCGCAACCCTAGAGTCAGATTCGACTGGCTTTCGAGCAAGGGAACCTTGACTTCACCTTAGCTCAGCTAAGAGGGAACATTGGTTCAGTAGCACCCTAAAGACTATCCGAAGAAGTGAGTAGTAACTCACAAAAGCTCGCTCCCGGCCACAAATGTTGCTAGTCATTAAGGTGCTCCTAAAGTGTTGTTCTTTTTGACTGCTACAGACAGATTAACGTGGCTGCCCATCTCTGGAGGTCGGTCGCAATTCCTGGGGATCCCCAGGCCCCACCTGGAGGCCGGCGATCGGCAGAGCTCTTCCCCCTCCCAAGAGTTTTCCAGTCTTCTTTGAAAGCCACCGAGCCCGGCGGATTCTTCTTGCCGCCGTGAATCCCCTTCGTAAATCCTCTTTTGTGTGAAGAAAGGCTTTCTTCTGTCTGTCCCGCCCGCCCCTTGGTTTCCCTCTGTGAACCCCAATTCTAGTTTTAGGAAAGAGGGGCGAAAACTGGTCGCCATTTGCTAAAGCTCTTACTGAGGCCTCAAAGGTGTAAGTGTGGGGGGAGTTTAGCCCTGCTCGTCTTCCTCGTGGGAAATTTCTCATCTTTTTTATGCCGGGGCGTGCTTTTGGCTCCTGGCTCCCCCCCCGCCTTCTGGCTTATCAGTCGGTTCTAACACCTCTGCTTTTATGGCACTGGGAATCACTGCTGGGCCCAGGTTCCCACAAGCTGTTGGCCGTCCCTCCCAAGACCGGGGCCCCCAATAAAAGACCATAAAATGCCTGTTGTCTCCCGAGGCCCCGGAGCAATTGAGGGGGAGAGATCCGATACCTGAAGGGGGAGGCAAGGAGGAGAGGGAATTCCTAAAGACCAGAGGACTCTGTCCAAATTGACATGCGCTCTCTGTTGCCGCTAACACACAGGGCACCGGACAGAGAAGTAGCATGGGGGGCCAGTCCCCACCAGTGTTCCCTCTAAGCTGAGTTGGTGTGAGCTAGCTCACCGTTTTTTAGCCTCCGGCTCACACATTTTTTGGTCTTGGCTCAGGAAGGATGGCTAAAGCTAATCATAGAGTTTCCATATTTGGGAATAAGGGCCAGCGTTCTGGCATAAAAAAATGATTTCTGTATTTCAGCTGTGCCAAATGAGAATACAAGTGACACATCCCAGACCGATTAGCTGTGTATACACACATTGAAATTAGTGTTTTAAATACGCCTTATGGTGACTGAGTGACATTCAGATGTCTGTTGCTTTTTAAAAAAATATTTTATATAACTACTACTATTTAACTTGCAACAACTACAGAAAATCATTGAATATATTTACGTAATTATCATAACAGTTCTAAGCACCAATGTATATTCACTTAACACAATGCTTTGGGCATAGAGCAGGGGTCACTGGGGCAGTAGTGAGGAAAGTAGTTGTGAATTTCCTGTGTTGTGCAGGGGGATTAGACTACACAGCCCTTGAGATTCCTTCCAGCTCTGTGTCTCTGGGTTTCTAAGACATTTTAAAGAGTTATAGAATTTATACAAAAGTCAATCCTAAAAGAAATCAGCCCTGACTGTTCCTTGGAAGGCCAGAGACTGAAGCGGAAGCTCAAATACTTTGGCCACCAAAGGAGAAGGGAGCATTCACTGGAGAAGACCCTGATGCTGGGAAAGACTGAAGGTCAAAGAAGAAGGGGATGGCGAAGGAGGAGATGGTTAGACAGTGTCATCGATGCAACGAACATGAAATCAAGCAAACTTCAGCGGACAGCGGAAGACAGGAGGGCCTGGCGTGATCTGGTCCATGGGGTCGCGAAGAGTCGGACTCGACTGTGCGACTGAACAACAACAAAAGAATTTATACAAGCATTGCGCAGTCATATCTGACAATACTCAAGTTTATTTCCTGGTGCTGAAAACTTTTGGTCTTGGCTCAGGAAGAAGGGCTCCAGAGCAAACGAATGGATGCAGCGGCCAAATCGCTCACTCATGACTTTAATGCCAGCAGCTCACAAAGTGGAATTTTTGCTCATGCCTGCCAATGCTCCCGCTAAGCTTGGGAGCAACAATTCTACTTTGTGAGCTGCTGGCATTAAAGTTCTGAGCAGGTGATTTGGCTGCTGCATCCATTTGTTCGCTCTGGAGCCACTCTTCCTGAGCCGAGGCAAAAATGTGTGAGCCGGATGCTAAAAAAACGTGAGCTAGCTCGCACGAACTCAGCTTAGAGGGAACACTCGCAAAGGACCGCTTCCCAGAACGTTGAGCTGCCACCAGAGAGTCAGTGTAGTGTCGTGGTTAAGAGCGGCAGACTCTAATCTGGAGAACCGGGTTCGATCCCTCAATCCTCCCACATGAAGCCAGCTGGGAGACCTTGGGCCAGTCACAGTTCTTTCAGAGCTCTCTCAGCCCCTGAAAACAAGTCTCACTCACCAGGCGCACAATACTAAGACCTAGAACTCGTGGCTGCCAGACAATCTCCGGATCTCCTGGCTATTCTACTCACAATGCCATGCGATAATGATGAATTATTGTCCCTTAGACAAAACCCATCCAAAATGACTACTCTCCTTTTTGAAGACCATTTCAGAGGGGGTCTGTGTTGGTCTACAATGGAAAACCCCAATTTGAGTCCGGTAGAACCTTAGAGACCAGCAAGCTTTGGGGGGGTGAATCCCGCTACACTCCTCTTGCTTCTATGGCCCCGCATATGGGCTGCCCCTCACCCCCCCCCAGCATTTCCCAACATTTCCTTTCACATCGACTAAAGGTAAAGGTTAGTAGAATCCGACTGTAGGGTTGCGGTGCTCATCTCCGTTTCCAAGCCAAAGAGCCAGCGCTGTCCAAAGATGTCGCCATGTACATGTGGCCGGCATGACTAAACGCTGAGGCTCACAGAACGCTGTTACCTTCCCACCGAAGTGGTACCCGTTTATCTGCTTGCAATTTCTTGCTTTCAAACCGCTAAGTTGGCAGGAGCTGGGGCCGGAGACGGGAGCTCACTCCGTCCTGCGACACTCAGGTCTCAAACTGCCGGACTACCGACCTTTCAATCTGCAGCTCAGCGTCTTAACCTCTGAGTGACCGCAGCTCTTCACAGCTACTACTAAGGCAGAAATCTGGCAGGTGAAGCAGCCCTGCCTCTGCGCACCACGGACATCCTGACTTCACGGCCTGAATTCTAGGCAAAGAAGCCTTGGAAGAAGCAAACACAATAATGCTATGGAGGTCAAACATCGTCCCATTAATGCCATCCACAATGCTGGATGGATCCTTCTAGGGGATCTCAGCCAGTGCTCCTTCTAAGCTGGGGAGTCTTGTGAGCAGAAATTCTACTTTGTGAGCTACCGGCATCAGGGGCGGACGAAGGCTCACCGGGGCCCTAAGCTGCACTGACCAATCTTGGTGCCCCCCTCCTTTCCATACTGACCCAGTCCATTTGAATTTGGCTTCATCATTTTACTTTTAAACACACGCATTTTACTTTTAAGGAGCTGCGATGGCGCAAGTGGTTAAGACGCTGAACTGCAGGCTGTGGGAGGTCAGTAGTTCAGCAGTTTGAGACCCGAGAGCGCCGCATGACGGAGTGAGCTCCCGTCTCTAGTTCCAGCTCCTGCCAACCTAGCAGTTTGAAAGCAAGAAATTGCAAGTAGATAAATAGGTACCACTTCGGTGGGAAGGGAACAGCGTTCCGTGCGCCTTGGTGTTTAGTCATGCCGGCCACATGACCACGGAAACGTCTTCGGACAGCGCTGGCTCTTCGGCTTTGAAACGGAGATGAGCACCGCAACCCTAGAGTCGGATTCGACTGGCTTTCGAGCAAGGGAACCTTTACCTTTACTATTTGACTTTTAAACATAGCCTATGACCCTGCACCTCGCCAACAAAAAATAGAAGATAACCCCTAGGGTGGCACCATGATCAATTTGCACTCGTTTTATCATTATTATTTTTTTTTACAAATCTTCATTGGGCTTTTTTTCTCTTTTCACCCTTTCCCCAACTTTGTGGTGCCCCCTTTGGCCCTGGTGCCCCCAAGCACGTGCTTAGTCTGCTTAATGGTTAATCTGCCACTGACTGGCATTAAAGCTGTGAGCAAAACGGTTTGGCTCCTGCGTAAATCGGTTTGCCCTGGAAGCCCTCCTTTGTGAGCGAAGGCAAAAAGGTGTGAGCTGGAGGCTAAAAACTTGTAAGCTGGCTCACACTCACTCAGCTTAGAGGGAACACTGACCTCTCAGCCCTTGCGCCATCCCTTGGAATGGAAGCTGTGTGAGATAACTCACGTGGGGGGGGCCTTGTGTGTGGGTGGATAGGGGGAAATAAAATATGCAAGAGCGTGGGAGCTTTGATGGCCACCATTGTTTTCCCCAGGAGGAGGAGGAGGAGGAGGAAAGCCCCTAGAAAGTAGGCCCTGGGTGTGCATAATCCCTTTCAGTAATTGAGGCCCCGACATTAGAAAGTGAATGGATGTCCCTGGGGGGTTACCTAAATTAAATCGGGGTGGTGGAGTGGTTGGCGGTGGGGCGCTTTCCTTGATCTCTCAGCTCCGCGGGCCAGTGACATTGTCCCAGTCGATCCCTGCAAAGTCATCTTTTGTCGAGGAAGAACACTGGCCCATGGCCCTTCCCCGTCCAATTCCATCATCTCCGTCCTCCCCTGCAATTGCCGACTGATCCCAAATCCATCGGACAATTGCTCCTGTATTAACTACGACCTGCCGCCAATCTCCAGTTGGGGAGAGTCTTCCTTAACGTGTGCTCTCAGACTTGGAGGGTCTTGAACTCAGGATGGAAGTGGGCACTCTCTGCCTGCCACTCGGCCACGGCCCTTTCCTCAAAATGTATCAGTGGCTACCAGCCATGGCCACTAAAGGGAACCTCCATTTTCAGAGGCAGTCACCTTCTGAATCCCAGAGCCAGGAGGTGGCATTTGCAGAAGGCCTCAGCCTTTGTGCCATGCTGTTGTACCTCCAGAGGAACTGGTTGGCCACTGTGTAAGACAGCATGTTGGACTTGTTGGACCCTCACTGGCCAGATCCAGCCTCAGCCTTTATGCCCTGTTGTTGGCCCTCCAGAAGACATGGCTGGCCCCTGTGTGAGACAGGATGCTGGACTGGATGGACCTCACAGGTTGGATCTAGCACGGCTCTTCTAATGTTCTAATGTTCTTAAAATCAGAGTTAGGCTTCAGCCTCTATGTCCTCTTGTTGGACATCCACTGTGTGGTTGGCCACTGTGTGAGACAGGATGGTGGACTAGATGGATCACTGGTCTGATCCAGCAGGGCTCTTCTTACATTCTTAACATTAAGGGAAAGCCCTGGCCTCTCTACCCTGTTGTTGGCCCTCCAGAGGAACTGGTTGGCTATTGTGTGAGATAGGATGCTAGGCTAGATGGACCTCTGGTCTGATCCAGCAGGGCTCTTCTTACATTCTTAACATTAAGGGAAGGCCTTGGTCTCCATGCCCTGTTGTTGGCCCTCCAGAGGAACTGGTTGGCTATTGTGTGAGACACGGTGCTGGACTGGATGGACCACTGGCCTGATCCAGCAGGGCTCTTCTTACATTCTTAACATTAAGGGAAGGCCTCGGCCTCTATGCCCTGTTGTTGGCCCTCCAGAGGAACTGGTTGGCTATTGTGTGATAGGGTGCTAGACTAGATGGACCACTGCTCTGATCCAGCAGGGCTCCTCTGAAGTTCTTATGAAGGCCTTGGCCTTTGTGCCCTGTTGTTGGCCATCCCAAGGAACTGGCTGGTCACTGTGTGAGATGGGAGGCTGGTCTAGATGGACCCCTGGTCTGATCCAACAGGGCTCTTCTGACGTTCCCATGTCCACAATATGAAGTTGCTTCCTATCAAGTCAACCTGAGAAGCTTATCTGTCTGCCTTATGTTTTCACACACTCTGAACAATGTACGGCCGATTTATAGGGACGCCGTAGGGTTTCCTAGGCTAGGACGTTCAGAGGAGGTTTGCCATTGCATGGGTCTCCATGGCAACCCAGTTCTTCCTTGGAGGTCTCCCATCCAAGTACAGACCAGGGCTGACCCTGCTTAGCTTCCAACATCTGGTGAGAACAGGCTAGCCTTGGCCATCCAGGTCAAAGAAAGAGATAAACTGATGGGGTTGGCTGTTGTCAGCCTCTGAGTAGCAACCCTGGATTCCCCTTGGTGGTCTCCCATCCAAGTACAAACCAGGGCTGACCCTGCGTAGCTTCCAAGAATGGACAAGATCTGTGAAAAGTACTGAGACTGATGAGTCTGTAGAGTGAAATCAGTTCATACTTTTACTTGAAGATCAGGAACAAAGACAACCGTACCCGGCTCGCAGGCCGGTTTATATCCTATGAAACCCCCCCCCATACCCAAAACAAACCCCACTCAAGTCATTGGCTGTTTACAGTGGCCGAGAGTTCCATAGGCTCTCGGCCAGGAGCCTAACCCTCTGATTGGAGCGGGCTAGGATCCGCCGAGTCCTTTGTTCAGGTGAGCGAAGCTCGGACGTTTTTGCCTGACCGCGTGGCTCCCTTGCCTCGCATGCGGTCAGGTCTGATTGCATTATGTCTGAGCACATTACAATCTGGCTAGCCAAGGCCATCCTTTCTTAGACTCAGCCAACCTACCCATGCTGAGTCATGCTTTTGTAAATGCACATTCGGTTGGATTACTGTTAAGCATTCTCTGGTGGGCTGCCCTTGAAGACTACCCAGAAACTGCAACTGATCTAGAATGCAGAAACCAGATTATTGTGGAGACTAGCCAATGGGAACTTATGTTCCCTGTTTTGACGCAGCTTCATTGGCCTCCAGCTCAGTTTAGGGTGCTGTTTATGACCTGTGAAATCCTTCGCAGCCCGGGACCCACGTATCCGAAGGAACGTCTCCAACCACGTGTTCCCGAGAGCCCACCCTGATCTTCAGGTTGCCACCTGCTGGCTGGGGTCCCATCTAGCAACTTTTCCATCATGGCCCCCACTCTGCCCAAATGGGCTTCCTCCAGAAGAGGAAAGGGGAGCCCCTTTCTTGGAGGCCTTCAGGAGGTACTTTGAGTTGTTTGCTTGCCAGGGCTTTGTCTGTGGGGTGGTGGTTTTGGCGGGATATTTGGGGTTTGCTATTTGATTTTGGTTTTAACTCATAATGTTTTACTATTAGTAAGTTGCTATTGAGAGCCAGTTCGGTGTAGGAGTTAAGAGTACGGACTCTAATCTGGGAGAACCGGGTTTGATTCCCCACGTTTCCACATGCAGCTGCTGGTGTGACCTTGGGTCAGTCATAAGTTCTGTCAGAGCTGTTCTCTCAAGGGCAGTTCTCCAGAGAGCTCTCTCAGCCCCACCTACCCCACAGGGTGTCTGTTGTGGGGAGGGGAAGGGAAAGGAGACTGTAAGGTGCTCTGAAACGTCTTCGGGTAGTGAAGGTCGGGGTATAAATCCAATCTCTTCTTCTTCTATTACTGTAAACCTCCGTGAGCCAAACGGAAAGGTGGAGTTTCAGTAAATGGTTTTTTTAAAAAAGAGGAATCTTGCAGAGGGACCTGGGGCCAGTCACACAATCTCAGACTACCCCACCTTGCAGGGTCGTTGTGAGGATAAAGTGGAGAATGCTGTAAGCCACTTTGGATCTCCACTGGGGGGGAAAGCGGAGTATAAATGGACTAAGCAAATGAATGCCATGCATGAAGCACTCTGGCAGAAGGTCATTGGGTTGGATCCTGGCAACCTTTTCACTACATCTCTCCTCACTACAGGAGAAAAAGAGCCAGAGTCCAGCAGCACCTTAAAGGCTAACCAAAATTTGTGGCAGTGGAGGAGCTTCCGGGACTCGCTGCCAGTGTTCCCTCTAAGCTGAGTTAGCGTGAGCCAGCTCACAGTTTTTTTAGCCTCTAGCTCATGCACACATTTTTGCCTTCTCTCGGGAAGGGAGAGCTCCAGATGCAGCGGCCAAATGGCTCGCTCACGACTTTAATGCCAGGAGCTCACAAAGCAGAATTTTTGCTCGCAAGACTCCACAGCTCAGAGGGAGCGTAGGTCACGGCTCACTTCTTCAGATGGTACCTCTTCTCGCCCTGGAAGCCCTGTCTCTCTTTGATGTAGCCCAATTATAGCCCAGTAATCAACCCCCCCCCCCCAGTCTATTCTTATTAAAGAGCCTTCACATAGGGCTTTAGCAAATGCAGGTTCCTTGACCCACAGCGCAGCCTCTTTGGTGGTCAAAGGGGACCCATCCTCTTTTTCATCTGTGAAAAAGTTGACTGGATCCAACCCATAAAGGTTCAGTTAAAACCCTAACGTTATTTTAAAATAATACAACAAATGCTAGCCTCCTGAATTCAGGCCACACAAAATGCGTCAGAGTCCACGCTCCTCACCACTACACCAAACTGGCTCTCCTCAGGCTGCAGGGGTGGGGAAAGGGCTGGTCTCAGCCACAGCCAGCGTTCCCTCTAAGCTGAGTGAGTGCGAGCTAGCTCACAGATTTTTTAGCCTCCGGCTCACACATTTTTTTGTCTCGGCTCAGGAAGGATGGGGCTCCAGAGCAAACTAATTGATGCAGCAGCCAAATTGCTCGCCCATGACTTTAATGCCGGTAGCTCACACAGTAGAATTTTTGCTCCCAAGACTCCACAGCTTAGAGGGAACATTGGTAATAAATACGAAAGATGTATGAATTGTGTAATGATATATTTTCGGAAGGTAGAATGAAGTTTGTGGGAATATTCCCAAGTGGTTTATAAAGACAGGACCACAGATATGTTAGAAATCAATCCAACTTGGGCATATTGTAGGCTATATTTGATAAATTAGTTTAAATGTTATTCCTTCCTTGGTTATGATGTTTCGTGTAAACTTGTATTATGAGAATTAAAAGCAAAATTATTATTATTTTTTTTTAAAAAAGGTCTCCGCCGGGAGCTCTTCAGCAGTTACAAGATCTAAATACGAATATATAGTAGCCAAATTGCTCGCTCACGACTTTAATGCCAGTAGCTTACATAGTAGAATTTTTGCTCACAGGACTCCACAGCTTAGAGGGAACATTGGTAATAAATACTAAAGATGTATGAATTGTGTAGTGATATATTTTTGGAAGGCAGAATGAAGTTTGTGGGAACATTCCCCAGTGGATTTTCAAGACAGGACCACAGATATATTAGAAATCAATCCAACTTGGGCATGTTGTAGGTTGTCTTTGATAAATTAGTTCAAATGTTATTCCTTCCCTTGTTATGATGTTTCGTGTAAACTTGTATTATGGGAATTAAAAGCAATTTTTTTTTAAAAGGTCTCCGCCGGGAGCTCTTCAGCACTTACAGGATCTAAATAAGAAACGAGGCTCTCCCCCCCCCTTCCCTTTTGGCATGCGCTGTCCCTGAAAGAGAAGAGGAGGTCAGTTTGCAGTGGGGAACCCAGCCTCCCCTTTGGTGGGGCAAGTGTGCTGGCCACACTCTCTCCCCGGGATGGGGGAAAGATCAAAGGGAGGAGGAGGGAGGTGCGAAATTTGCTTGAAGGTGGTTGAATTGGGGGTAGGGGGGCGGGGGGGGGTAGGGACCGGTGGGTCCTGGGAGAGCCGGAATGGGAGGGGATGGCCCTATAAAAAGGACCCCTCGTGCCTTTGAAGTGGGAGAGAGGGGGACGTCGTGTCTGCAGGAAAAGCCAGCCAGAGGGTCCAGCGCATCCTTCCAGCCGCCCGTCCGTCCGTCCTCGGGGGGTGCCCTGCCAGTTATGAAGATGACAAGCCAGAAATGGGGAAGCAAAGATGAGAAGAAGGTAACGGTGGCGCCCGGCCTGGTTTGGCTGGGGGTCTCCGAAGTTTCTGCTCTTAGCTCCTTTCTTTTTTTTTAGGAGGTGGGGATGGAGGGTTGCCAACTCCAGACTGGGAGATCCTTTGGAGATTTGGTGGGGTCCTCAGTCTGCAAACTATATGTGAGATGGAATTATTCAAAGGGGGGGCTCTTCTGCGCAGGCAATAAGGTGGCACGAGGCCAAAAAAAAATATATCAGTGTTCCCTCTAAGCTGAGTTAGTGTGAGCCTGCTCACAGTTTTTTTAGCCTCTAGCTCACATTTTTTTAGCCTCTGGCTCACAGTTTTTTAGCCTCTGGCTCACACTTTTTTTTTTTTTTTTGGTCTTTGCTCAGGAAGGATGGCTCCAGATGCAGAGCTCCCTCTAAGCCATGGAGTCTTGCGAGCAAAAATTCTGCTTTGTGAGCGACTGGCATTAAAGTTGTAAGCGAGCGATTTGGCTGCCGTATAAATTAGTTTGCTCTGGAGCCACATCCTTTCTGAGCTGAGACAAACAATTAGCCACAAGGGATAGGTAGGAACTCTCAGTCTGGGGCAGGTGATGCTCTGTCTTCTTGGTGCTGGGGGGGGGGCGCAGTGGGAGAGGGCTTCTAGTGTCCTGGCCCCACTGCTGGACCTCCTGATGGCGCCTGGTATTTTTGGCCACCGTGTGACAGAGTGTTTGACTAGATGGGCCATTGGCCTGATTCAACATTGGCTTCTCTTACGTTCTTATGTAAAAATGTGTGAGCTGGAGGCTAAAAACCTGTGAGCTGGCTCACCCTAACTCAGCTTAGAGGGAACACTGCTCCAGAGCAAATTAGTTTATGAAGCAGCCAAATCGCTAACTCACAGCTTTAATGCCGGTGGCTCACAAAGTAGAATTTTTGTTCACGAGACTCCCCAGCTTAGAGGGAGCATTGGACAAAATGGTTTATCAGCATTCCTTGGATAAATGATTGGGACTGTAGTCGATACCGCCAAGCATGGCTGATAGCAAGTGGGGTCCTATGATGTCATTCCTATATGCTTAATGTGCAATGTTGATGCTTATTTCCTGTTTCTGTTCTTTCTGCTGGTTCCAGACGTCTGAAATCCTAATACATTGGTTACTGAATGTCCCGTTTTGTTTTAACAATATTTTATTAAGTTTCTACATACACACGCTCAGTTTACATACATACATGGGGGGAAAGCTTTCACATAGTTACCATACTTTGCCTTAAAGTTAATCCATATTGATCAGATATTCCATCTCAAAATTTTGTAGGCTTTTGTTGCTAATATGACTAACTCTCATTTCTGTATCCTCACTAGTGTTTCATTTGACTAGAACTTTCAATTACTATAATTCCCCAACCAAGTGTAGAATCTTGCCCATGTATTCTCAAATGCTTTTTCTGGATGCTTTTTCATTAATAAAGTCCATGTATCCATTTCTGCTGTTTCCAACATTTTGTTTATAATTTCTTCTTTGGTAAGGGTTTCCACTCCTCTCCAATATTTTGCCTATAAAGTTCTGGCAGAAGCAGCTACATACAGAATCAAATGAGAATCATTTTTCTTCCAACTTCCAGGTAGAATATTTAACGAGAATACTTCTGGTACAAAGGGAATAGAACTTTTTAACATTTTCTGCAATATTTCATGTATCCAAGCCCAGTATTTTTTAGCTTTGTCACAAAACCACCACATGTGATAGACAGGTCCCATCTTATTTTGACATTTCCAACATTCATTTGGATTGTCCCGTTTTGTTGATGGTCTAATGTATAATGGATTGTGTGAGAAAGGCAAAGTATAAATAATGTATATAAATAAATTAAATAACGCCATACATAAGAACATGGGAGAAGCCAATGTTGGATCAGGCCAACGGCCCATCCAGTCCAACACTCTGGGTCACACAGTGGCCAAAAATACCAGGTGCCCTCAGGAGGTCCAGCAGTGGGGCCGGGACACTAGAAGCCCCCTACCACTGCTGCCCCCCCCCTCACAAGCACCAAGAATACAGAGCATCACCTGCCCCAGACCGAGAGTTCCTATCATCATAAGAACATCAGAGAAGCCAATGCTGGATCAGGCCAGTGGCCCATCCAGTCCAACACTCTGGGTCACACAGTGGCCAAAAATACCAGGGGCCATTAGGAGGTCCAGCAGTGGGGCCAGGACACTAGAAGCCCCCTCCCACTGTTGCCCCCCAGCACCAAGAAGACAGAGCATCCCTTGCCCCATACCAGGGGCAGATTAAGGCTCACTGGTGCCTTAAGCAGCACTGACCAATCTTGGTGCCCCCCTCCCTTCCACACTGACCCCGTCCATTTGAATTTGGCTCCATCATTTTACTTTTAAACACGTGCATTTTACTTTTAAACATAGCCTGCTTTTAAACATGACACTGCACCTCGCCAACAAAAAATAGAGGATAACCCTATAGGGGTGCACTATGATCAATTTGCACTAGTTTGATCAATTTTTATTATTTTTTTTTAACAAATCTTCATTCGTGTTTTTTTTTCTTTTCTTTCCACCTTTTCCCCAACTTTGTGGGTGCCCCCTTTGGCCCTGGTGCCCTAAACATGTGCTCAGTCTGCTTAAGGGTTAACCTGCCACTGCCCCAGACTGAGACTTCTTATTCACACCTTGTGGCTAAGAGCCACGGATGGACCTCTGCTCCCTATGCTTATGCTGGTCACCCTCTGGAGCAATGCTCCCTCTAAGCAAAGATCCTACTTTGTGAGGGATTTGGCTGCTGCATAAATGAGTTTGCTCTGGAGCCCCACTTCTGGAGCTAAGACAAAAACGTGTGAGCCGGAGGCTGGAAAACTGTGAGCCTAACTTAACACTAGCTCCATCCATTTGAGTTGTTGACCTGTCTGACCAGATATACAGTGCAGATGGCAGCCATGCAAAAATTTATTCATAGGATAACACAATATACTGTACAAACGGAGCCAAGCTTCGGCTACATAAAAGTTCTACAGAAATGCAATACACTGCTCTGAAGTATTCCCCCCCCGGGGTATGAACATCTGTTGTGTGGAGCATCAGTTGTAATCCTGGGAGATCTTCAGGCCCCACCTGGAGGCTGGCAACCCGAGGAAAGGCCTGAGTTCATCCCCCCCCCCCCGCAGCTGGAGCTAAGAGCAGGCCCCCTGGCCCGGTTTGGAGCGGACTGTTGGGTTTTCTGTCTCAGAATGTCTCTCCCTCCTTCTTCTCTCTCTCTCGCTCTTGCGTTTCCTGTCTGCCATCTCTCTCTTCCTCCAGCTGCTGAAGCCCCTGATGGAGAAGCGGCGGAGGGACCGGATGAACCAGAGCCTGGACCGCCTCCGGGTCTTGCTCTTCGAGGCCACGCAGGACGAGGTAAGGGAGAGGGACCCCCCCCTCCCCGGCGGCGCCCAGAACTTCCCCCCAAAGCGAACCACGCAAAGGAAGATTTTATGTTCATTCCTCCTCTCCCCACCCCTTTTTTTTTCCTCTCCCCCCTCTTCTCTTGTCTTGTTTTCTTCTTTGCAGAGACTGAAGAACCCCAAAGTGGAGAAAGCAGAGATCTTGCAGAAGACGGTTCAGTTTCTGAAGGCGCAGCCTTTATCAGGTATAATGTTTCTGGTCTCCTTTCTTTCTTATAAAAAAAACCATCCAAGAGATTCATTCACAGACCTTCAGGGGAGACGGGGAGAGCTGAAAGCCAGAGTCAAGTCACTCCTCGGCCTGAAGACGAGCTCAGTTCCCTCGTATGTAAGGTAGTTTTACACGAGGGGGCGACGCTCCCTCTTAAGCCGTGGGATCCTGAGAGCAAAAATTCTACCCTGTGAGCTGCCGGCATTAAAAGTTGTGAGCAAGTTGGTTTGGCCGCTGCACAGATTAGTTGCCCTTCCTGAGCCAAGACAAGAATGCGTGAGCCGGAGGCTAAAAACACCGTGAGCTAGCTCACACTCACTCAGCTTAGAGGGAACAGTGCTGGGCTCAGCAGGGTCGGCCCTGGTTGGTACTCGGATGGGAGACCCCCAAGGAAGTCCGGGGTCACTATGCAGAGGAAGGCAATGGCCGACCAGCGCTGTTCATCCCTTGCCTTGAAAACCGCCTGAGCGGTTGCCATAGGTCACCTGTAATGTGATAGCCCTGCTTGCTCAGTGGGAACTGATGGTGGCGTCTAGAACATAAGAACATGAAGAAAGGTTAAAGCGCTCGGGGCTCTTCAGCTTGGAGAAACGACGGCTGAAGGGGTGACATGATCGAGGTTTATAAGATTATGGATGGGATTGAGCAGGTTGAGAAAGAAGTCCTTTTCTCCCTTTCTCACAGTACAAGAACTGGTGGGCACTCAATGAAATTGCTGAGCAGTCGGGTTAGAACGGATAAAAGGAAGTCCTTCTTCAACCAAAGAGTGATTAACATACGGAATTCCCTGCCACAGGAGGTGGTGGCAGCTGCAAGCATGGACAGTTTCAAGAGGGAACTGGATAAACATATGGAGCAGGAGTCCATCAGTGGCTATTAGCCACAGGGTATAGATGGGAACTCTCAGTCTGGGGCAGGTGATGCACTCTATCCTTGGTGCTGGAGGGGGCAGCAGTGGGGGGCTTCTGGTGTCCTGGCCCCACTGCTGGACCTCCTGATGGCACCTGGTATATTTTGGGTGCTGTGTGACAGAGTGTTGGACTGGATGGGCCATTGGCCTGATCCAACATTGGCTTCTCTTATGTTCTTATGTTCTTATGTTCTTAACATAAGGAAGCCAATGCTGGATCAGGCCAATGGCCCATCTAGTCCAACACTCCGTGTCACACAGTGGCCAAAAATACCAGTTGCCATCAGGAGGTCCAGCAGTGGGGCCAGGGCACCAGAAGCCCTCCCACTGTTGCCCCCCTCCAGGCACCAAGAATACAGAGCATCCCTTGCCCCAGAGTCCCTATCTATACCTTGTGGCTAATAGCCACCAATGGACCTCTGCTCCATATGCTTATCTAATTCCCTCTTGAAGCCGTCCCTGCTTGTAGCCGCCGCCACCTCCTGTGGCAGTGAATTCCATGGGTTAATCACTCTTTGGGTGAAGAAGGATTTCCTTTTATCCGTTCTTACCTGTCTGCTCAGCAATTTCATGGAGTGCCCACAAGTTCTTGTATCGTGAGAAAGGGAGAAAAGTACTCCTTTCTCTACCTGCTCGATCCCATGCATAATCTTATAAACCTCGATCATGTCACCCCTCAGCCGTCCTTTCTCCAAGCTAAAGAGCCCCAAGCGTTTTAACCTTTCTTCATAGGGAAGGTGTTCCAACCCTTTTATCATTCTAGTTGCCCTCCTCTGCACTTTCCCCAAAGCTATAATATCTTTTTTAAGGTGTGGTGACCAGAACTGTACACAGTACTCCAAATGAGGTCACACCATTGATTTATACAGGGGCATGATGATACTGGCTGATTTGTTTTCAGTTCAATTTGTTTTCCGTCTCACCCCCCACCCCCCCCAAACAATGCTCCCTCTTAAGCTGTGGAGTCTTGTGAGCAAAAATTCCACTCTGTGAGCTACTGGCATTAAAGTGATTTGGCTACTGCATAAATTAGCTTGCTCTGGAGCCACCCTTCCTGAGCTGAGACAAAAAGGTGTGAGCTGGAGGCTAAAAGACTTTGAGCTAGCTCACACCAACGCAACTTAGAGGGAACACTGCTCCCAAAGTGTTGCCAACACTGTGTTGGGAAATTCCTGGAGATTTGGAGGCATAGAGCCTGGGGAGGGTGGGGTTTGGGGAGGGGAGAAAAGGGGGTAGGGGCAGGGAAGGACCCTCAGCGGAATACGATGCCCTCCAAAGCAGCCGTTTTCTCCAGAGGAACTTATCTGTGTAGTTGGGAGATGAGTTGTCGTTCCAGGAGATCTCCCACTGGGCCCGCTGGGAGGCTGGTACCCGTGGCGACTAACAGACCAAAAAATGTACTCATGCCGTCTAAATTTAGGGTTGCCAGCTCTGGGTTGGGAAATTCCTGGAGCTTTGGGGGTGGAGCCTGGGGAGGGCAGAGTTTGGGGAGAGGAAAGGAACCTCGGTGGGGTCTAACGCCACAGAGCCCACCCTCCCAAGCAGCCATTTTCTCCAGGGGAACTGACCTCTGCCGTCTGGAGAGCAGTTGTAACACAGGGGGATCTCCAGGCCCCACCTGGAGGTTGGCTGCACGTTGGAAGGTAAGAGCAGGGGCAAGCGGCTGGCCAGCTGTCTTTCTCTGGAGAGCCACAGGGTTCCTCGGCACACTGCTGGGTATCCACTGCCACGAGCCACGGGGCTCCCTCCATCCCTCTGAATTCTTCTGTATCTGCCCTTTTCCCATCTTGCACTTCTGACAGGGGCGTGGGCAGGGGCGGATTAAGGCTCACGGGTGCCCTAAGCAGCAATGACCAATCTTGGTGCCGCCCCTTCCTTTCCACACTGACCCAGAGTTCATTTTAGTCATTGACCTGGTCTGACCAGATAGACAATGCAGGCGGCGGCCATACAAAAATCTATTCATAGGATAACACCATAGACTGTGCAAACTAAGCCAAGCTTTTGGCTTACATAAAAGTTCTCCAAAAATGCAATACAACATCTGTTTTAATATTCCGCAAGGTAAATGTATCAAAGTTCCAATATTCATGACCTGAAAGGCATTTTTCTATAGCTTATTCTATAGCTCGCCAACAAAAAACAGCAGATAACCCTAGGGTGGCACCATGATCAATTTGTACTAGTTTGATCCATTTCCCCCCCCCAAATCTTCATTCTTTTCTTCTTTTCTTTTCACCCTTTCCCCAACTTTGTGGTGCCCCCTTTGGCCCTGGTGCCCTAAACACGTGCTTCGTCTGCTGAATGGTGCATCTGCCACTGGGCATGGTCAAAATCTCCATTCTTCCGAGCAAATATTCTAGGCTTGTAGCTTCTTTGCCTACAACTGAGTGCCAATCCTGTAGGTGTTTATTATTACTTTGGGTCAAGAGGGGGGGGAAATATCCCATCTCTTTATTAGAGCCTTTATAGGGTATTATTAACCACATGATCTCATTTACCTCCATCTCTGGGAAAATCTTCCAGGGCTCATTTCCACACATTAACCCTCTACTAAAAGGACAACTTGTCCCCGTCCCCCCTCCAGGCCTGTTGGCAATTCAGTATGTGAAGTGTCTAATTGACTGGGGGAGCTCACGGCCACTAGCTTAAGAGATGTTTTCAAATGGTTTAGACAAATTCACGGAGGGGTCTGTCAGTGAATGTCTACATGGATCCGCCATGTTCATACACAGAACCGCCATGTTCTGTACCACAGAACATCAGTGCTATGCACAGTTGGATAAATCCTGCACACTGTGCACGGGAACTTCTTAGAAGCCTGCAGATGGTTTTGTGAAAAGCGGCATGATGCACTAGATAGATTGGTAGTCTCATGAATAACATCCAAAACAGCATAAGCCCCATCGTAGATTTTCAGTCCACTTGGTATTTCTGGGGCAGGCAGGTGGGGCTCCGAGGAACATCTGAAACTCCCCTTTGAGCCGCGGCTGCCGGGTTTCCCACAGCCGCAGTTGGCGTGTCTTTGCGAGCAGGCGGAAATCTGCGGGTGACGCTTCACCTGTTGAATCTGTCTCCCTGCCGCTGTGGAGGTCAGAGGAGCTGTTGGTGCGTGTGTTTGTCAGTGTGATACGTGCGCGATGCCTGTGTGTGTGTGTGAAGAGGGCCTTGTGTGTGCATGCATGCACACAGCCCATTCCCATTGCTCTTCTCTCCCCCCCCCCCCCACTTTAAATCCCCATCTATCATATTGTTTTTGGCTCCTTTGCTTGCGTCCAGGATGGAAGGGTCGTGACTTTCTTGCATGACTTTGTTTTATTTTGGCAGTGACATCTGCATGGGTTTCCTGGAGAGGATTAGCCATGTCTTTTCTTTTCTTGGCAGGGTTCCTGTAACCTTTTAACGGCTGCCCGGCAGGTGGAAACTCAACAGGCGAAGCTGCTTTTCTTGGCATGTGGTGGATACCTTTGGTGGATGCCCTCTTCTCCTGCAGCAGCTGTTTAAAGGCACAGGAACCTGCCAGTCCAACAGGGAGAGCTTTACCTCCCCACCCCCCACACCCCCCCACACGCTTCTTGTTTCAGGGCCTGAGCCGCATTTCTCTGGCCCAGTAAAGGTAAAGGTAAAGGTTCCCTTGCTCAAAAGCCAGTCGGATCCGACTCTAGGCTTGCGGTGCTCATCTCCGTTTCAAAGCCAAAGAGCCAGCGCTGTCCGAAGACGTTTCCGTGGTCATGTGGCCGGCATGACTAAACACCAGGGCGCACGGAACGCTGTTACCTTCCCACCGAAGTGGTACCTATTTGTCTCCTTGCAATTTCTTGCTTTCGAACTGCTCGGTTGGCAGGAGCTGGAACCAGAGACGGGAGCTCACTCCGTCATGCAGCACTCTCAGGTCTCGAACTGCTGAACTACCGACCTTCCACAGCCTGCAGTTCAGCGTCTTAACCACTTGAGCCCAGTGCAGACCCCCTTACACCCATACGATGCAAAAACGGACCCTCTCCTGCTGATGGGCTTTGCAGTATGGGTCAGCCCCTGGTAAAGTAATCCCGTCTCCCCCCCCCGCTTGCCCCCCCGCTTCACTTTATCCCTCCCCTCCTTGAACATCACATTGCCTTCTGCAAGAAATGCTTTATCTATGTATTTTCTCTCTCTCTCTCTCTTTCCTCTGTTCCTGGCCCCATCCCTTCCAAACAAATCCTCCCTCCCTTCCGCCGTATCACTTTAGGTTTCTTTAAATGCCACCTCAAATGTTTTGCAATACGGGGTAAGTCAACTTAGCGTGCCAGGGTGTGTATGTGTGTGTGTGTTCCTTGTCATCCTGTGTGGCTTGAATAACCACTCCACGTTTTTGCAGCGCCCTGGAACCTGCCAAAGAACCGGATTAGATAAACTCCTGAGAGTTCCCAAGTAGGTTGGAACCCCAGAGAGGATACCCGGGTGGGTCTTGAACTAAGCTTCTTAGGGAAGTCTTGCAGAAGGAACTTGGCGAGGTTAATGGAGGGAGTTCCCAATTCATCCTGACCAGAGAGGTGTAGGAGCGTAGCAAGTATCCTATTTCTGCAGTAAAAAAAGCTCTTGGGCCCCGTTAGGAAGGGAGTCTAGTCTTTCCGCCATTCGTAGCTGGGGAAGGGGAGAAACGTGGTGTGGGGGAGAGAGAGATTGGATTTATACCCCGCCCTTCACTACCCGAAGGCGTCTCAGAGCGGCTTACAAACTCCTTCCCCTTCGCCTCCCCACAACAGACACCCCCTGTTAGGGAGGTGGGGCTGAGAGAGCTCTGCCCTTGAAAGAACAGCCCTGAGAGAACTGATGACTGACCCAAGGTCACACCAGCAGCTGCATGTGGAGGAGTGGGGAATCAAAGCCCGTTCTCCCGGATTAGAGTCCACTCTCCTAACCATTTACACCAAAGCATATGTTTAATCCACCTGTTGGGACAGGACACGCTAACAATTTGGCACAGGTTCCTGCCCAAAACTTAGGGCATCTTTTCCAGGGTTGCCAACTTTTGGAGCACTCAGGATCCTCTGCTTCAAACTTTTCTCTTGGCAGAGACACAGCAATGGGAAACTCCATAGGGATGACCCTACTGGTTATTTGCAGTCAAAACAGCAGTCTTGGGGGGTGGTCTTGAAAACCAAGTGACGTTTGGTTGGCAGATGCCCTGGGCGGGGGGACAAAACGCCATCCCTGTGAATCTGAGAAGGTGGGTCACGACTCACAAGGTCTGGTTCACAGTGAATTTGTCTTTGAGGGGCCACAAAATTCTGTTCACTGATGGCTTGAGGGGGGGGGAATGCTGAACTGTAGACTCGCTCATATTTTCAGCGGCTTGAGTTCCTGTGCCTAGAGTGGACGGTATTCGCTGGTTGCGTTTCTTTCTGTGCCGTGAAAATGTCAATCCACTGATTTCTGTATGCCGGGCTACTTTTCCAGGCCCGGCAACAGGATGGGGATGGCACAGGATATTTTTTGGGAGGCGGGAGGAGTTCAGGGATAACTTGACACTTGGAGCAAGTTAAAATGGTTCCTGTATGGTATAAACCCAGCCAAATTAACCTTTCAGTAAAATTAAGGAGAGCTGTGTGTTGATTGATTGGTGAGTTTTGGCCCATTTTTAGAGAAAACAGGAGAGTAAGGGGATTGCTGGGGGAGGTACTGCGATGGCATAGGGTTGCCACCTCTGGGTTGGGAAATTCCTGGAGATTTGGGGGGGCGGAGCCTTGGGAGGGCGTGGTTTGGGGAAGGGCGGGGGCTCAGCAGGGATGTGAGGCCAGAGAGTCGACCCTCTAAAGCGTCCACTTTCTCCAGCGGAACTGATCTCTGTCACCTGGAAATCAGTTGTAATTCCGGGAGGTCTCCAGGACCCACCTGGAGGTTGGCAACTCTACATAGGGTTGCTCGAAGGTAAGGTTATTTTACCTCCCTACTCTAGGGAAGGCTGGGACACAGAGGTACAATGGTGGCATGGGCTACAGAGTGTTCAGTTCCCAAAATAACAAAGACTTCTGGGAATCGTAGTTCCGTGAGGGAGAACGGCCACCTTGGACTACGTTTCCCAGGGTCCTCTGGGCAAAGAACGCAGTCAGGTTAGAGAGGCATAGCAGACCTCGGGGTTGCAGCTGTGGGGTGAAACCAGAAGTGGGGTTGCTGCTAACTCACCCCACCTCCCCTGGCTGTGTGATGAATGATCCCAAATTCATCAGCCGGAGGATCTCATCCCAGTCTGGAGTTGTAATGGGTGCTTTCCTTGCATTTCTGCTTCTCATGCAGCTCTTAAAGATGCCCTGCTTGGGGGTGGGGTGGGGGGTGGGTCAATGCTGGTACATTTATTATCATCTACTTTATTTCTACCCTTCCTTTCTCCCCAATGGAGACCCAGAGCGGCTTCATTTTACTCACAACAACCCTGTGAGGTGGATCAAGGTGGGCAGCCGTGTTTGGTCTGAAGCAATGGAACAAAGTTAAGAGTCCAGTGGCACCTTGAAGACCAACCATTCTTCTTACCTTTAAAGCCCTTTATGGTCAGGGACCTAGGTACCTGAGGGACTGCCTTTCCCCATATATACCCTAGAGAGCACTGCGTCCAGGGGCCCAGAACTGTTCAGCCTTCCTGAGTCTTAAGGAGGCCAGGCTGTTGACAACCAGAGCCAGGGCCTTCTCGGTGGCGGCTCCATTCTGGTGGAATGAGCTCCCGGAAGAGTTCAGGGCCCTGTGGGCCTTGGCTGGGAGGGCGGGGTAAAAATTTAAGAAACAAACAAACATAGTTTTATTCAAGGCGTGTGCTTGGTGCAAGGTGCACACGAAAGCTCACACCTTGAATAAACCTTTGCTGGTCTTACAGGTGCCCCCCGGACTCCTAACTTTGTTCCTGGGAGGTAGGTGAGGCGGAGAGTGTGTGACTGGCCCACGGTCACCCCAGCGAGCTTCCAGGGCAGAGCGGGAGTTCAAATATAAGCGACTCAGGAAAAGACAGGGCCAAAACTGGGGAAGAAGTTAGCCGTAGAACAGCCCTGAGTGTTTCGTGGTCCCGCCGGTCCGAGGTGCTTGACAAGCGTCCAACTAAAAAGTTGCTCTCTCTTTTTATTGTCGTTGAATATACCACAGCAACTAAGCACAAAGAGGATGCCCTGTTGCGGAAGTACCACAGTGGCTACCGGGAGTGTCTCACCCAGGCCACCCACTTCCTGCGATCCAGCCCGGGCATCTGCACGGGGAAAAAGGCCTACCTGATGGAGCACATCTGCCACTGCATGGAGAAGATCACCGCCAGCCCCCGGAGAGAGGTGCACCGCCCTCCACCGGCAGCTCCCAACCCCACCTACGAGCGGTACAGTCCAGATGTGTTTGCTGGGTGCAGCCCGCCTCTCGGGGGTGGCCCGGCATACGTCCTGCACCCACCCCCGGCCAGTTACTCTGCCAGCCAAGGACTCCAAGCCCGGGGCTCCGGCCCTGCCCAGCAAGACGGTTGCAGCCGGTCGCAACAGAATAAACTCTCCGAGTCGCGGAGTTCCGCGGTACAGTCTCCGCAAGCGCTGAACGTCTGGAGGCCGTGGCCTTGAACAGAGCCCTTTCCTTGTTCTTCCCTTGTAAATGGTATATTTAGATTTTCTATATATATTGTATATTGCGGGTTTTATCCGACCAAAGTGCTGGTCTTTCCTTTTTCTTTCTGTTCGAGGGGGTGGTGGTGGTGGTGGTGGAGGAGGAGGAGGAGGAAGTTCTTGGGGTTTTTTCTCGTCTGTATTAGCAGAAGACGGATTTTTTTAAAAAATCTCCCTTTGACATCTTGCAGAGCGTGTGCCAGTCAAATGAGCCTAGACTTTAAACGTGGAGCCCTGAAGCGAGGAGAACTTTAATCCAACGATGTGTGTGTAGTCTGTATGTGTGTGTGTTAGGGTTGCCATCTTCCAGGCGGGGTCTGGAGTTCTCCCAGAATTACAATCGATCCCCAGGTTATGGGGGTCAGTTCCCCTGGAGGAAATGGTAGCTTTCGAGGGCAGACTCTGCAGCACAATATTCTGTTGCAGTCCCTCCCCAAGCTCCAAAATCTCCAGAAATCTCCCCACCTGGAACTTGGCAGCTGCAGTGTGTATCGTGATAAATGAATGAGGTCTTGTTTCTCTCCATAGTGATTTTTTGTTTTGTTTTGTTTTGTTTTCTGAATTTCTGTATATTCTTGTAGAGCAGGGGCTGTTTTGGAAAGGCGACAGGCCGTGGATCCCGGCTCTCTTTGAAACGGGCAACTGGACGGGTTTTAAAAAGAGACTAAAAAAGACTTTGGAACAGTGGGATGGGTTGTTTTGTTTTTTAAAAATACATAACGTCTTTTAAGGGTGGTTGACACTCAGTTCTGGGCTGGTTCAGACGGGTGCGCATGGATGTTTTGCCGCTGGGATGACCTGCATGTGTGAACGGCCATTCGTATCACCTCCCCAAGCGAGGGCTGTTCCTTGGGGTCCCATTCACACTCATCAAGTAGAAGGAAAACCAACAGGGGCCCGGCATGCACCTCAAAGGGACTGCTAAGGGGCATCCTTTCACAGTTCACAATCCCGTGGGCAATGATAGCTCACGCTCAGCGTTCTGGGATGAGTAACCCTGCCAGGCTAACATATGCACGGGTTGCAACTAACATACCCCAACTCCCCCTGTGCAAACCTGTGCAGTTACAATCCCGAAAGTTTGCCATCAACCTGGGTCCTTTGGCCAAAGCGGTGCAAAAGCCTCATTCGCAGTCTTGAAAGGGCTGCACTGTGATCTACCCAGGGTGGGGTGGGGGGCACTAGTCCCTTGTAACAAAACCCATCTGCAGCATCCCCGGAAACAGAGGCATGCACACCCAAGAGCAGGTGGAAGGCAGTTGATAGCCTCAGATGGCCAGTGGTGGTGGGGGGAAATGTGTTTTGTAAAAAAAAAAAATTCAGTAATAAAACAGAGGTTTTTAAAAAAGACACTGTGGAATGGCTCTTTATTTTTAAACGTGATCAGATTATTGATAGACTTACATACACCACTCGGAGGCTGTTTTTCACATGGGCGCATTGGTGGTTCAGTGGTAGAATTCTCGCCTGCCACGCGGGAGGCCCGGGTTCGATTCCCGGCCAATGCAACTACACTTTTCTTTCACTTTGGATTTTGCCTTCTTTTTTCCCTTTCCGCTGAATAGACCAGACAAATTACAGACACGCTGATGCCCAGGCATCTGTGCCTCCACCTCCTCCTCCCAACTGTGCAAACTATCAGGATATGAATTGTGTTGATGTAGAAAAATCTGCGGAGTGGGGGACGGCAGCAGTTTATAGACACGGTGATGCCGGAGGAAGCTCGGGTCAGTCGGTGCTGGCGAACGGCCGCGGTGCATCGGGGAAAGAAAGGGGCAGGGGAATTGAAAACGCAACGGCCACGCGTTAATTTTTGTTCTTCCCGCGGCTGTTTCCCGAAGAACTGTAGCCGCAGAACTGCAAAAAAAAAGGGCATCGGGCACTATGCAAAAAGCCCCCCTAAAACAGAAAACGCCTAGAAATCTCTCCCGCACACGCCCCTTCGCAATGTAGATCGAAGGGGGACACAGCAGTTGTATGTTAGAAGTACAGGATTTCTGTATGATAGAATCCTGTATGTTAGAAGTACAGGATTTCTCCCACCCACCCCCGCCGGTTCTATTGGTTAAAGCAAGAAAAAACGGAAGAAGCTGAAAGCAAGACAGTTGAGGCTGTAAATAAAAATTCGGGAGTTCAAAACAAGGCACCGCTGGGATTCGAACCCAGGATCTCCTGTTTACTAGACAGGCGCTTTAACCAACTAAGCCACGGCGCCACTTGGCAAACCCTTTCCGATAGCTCTCCTCTCAGTATGTATAGATGCAGAAACGCGGCCTTCCTTGCCTCCCTTTCCCACGGCAAGGGAGACTGCTGGGGAGAAGAGGCTCAGACGGGAAACCGGTCGGCAGATGCACGAATTGCAAAGGCGAGAGAAAGAAGCCTCGAAGCGGGCTGCCTTTGCGCGCGGGCACTCTGCACTGGCTCAGAGAGGCAACCTGTTTCTTGGCAACTGAACTGCTGGGGTTGCAGTTCAGAAACCCGGGGGAGGAATGTGTCACTGCCCGGTCTGGAGTTGGCACACTGTGCTCAGGGTGGGTCGCTCGCGAGGACCGGATCCTGTCGCCATCTGAGCTCTGCCGTGTAAAAATGGCGCAGACCCCGTCCTCCCTGCAATTTCTGTTGCCAACCTCCAGGTGCGGCCTGGAGATCTCCCGGAATCACAACGGAGATCCAGGCCGCAGAAACCATCAGTTCCTCTGGAGAAAAGGGGTGCTTTGGTTGGAGGCGGGAATCTCCGGGCCATTTCCAACCTGTAGCTGGCAGCCTTAAACTGCTCTCCCATCTTGTGTAGTTCGGTGCATAGAGTTGGTGGTCCTGTGCAGTGTCCCCTCTAAGCCGAGTTAGTGTGAGCCGGCTCACGGTTTTTTTTAGCCTCCGGCTCACACATTTTGGTCTTCGTTCAGGAAGGAGCAAACTAATTTATGCAGCAGCCAAATCGCTGGCTCAGGACTTCAGTGCGGTAGCTCACAAAGTAGAATTTTTCCTCACAAGGCACAACAGCTTGGAGGGAGCATTGGATCTGTGCGTACATCTCTTTGCATGCTGGATGTAATCCTTCACGCGTCAGCCCAAGAGGGCGGACAACCCGGGAACTTCTGCCACAATAAAACTCGGTAGAACGAAGGTTGAGAGGTTTCGTGTGCATCTGAAGACATGTGGTCTCTGAAGAAGTGTGACTGGCACACGAACATAAGAACATAAGAGAAGCCCATGTTGAATCAGGCCAATGGCCCATCCAGTCCAACACTCTGTCACACAGCGGCCAAAATATACCAGGTGCCATCAGGAGGTCCAGCAGTGGGGCCAGGACGCTAGAAGCCCTCCCACTGCTGCCCCCTCCAGCACCAAGAATAGAGTGCATCACCTGCCCCAGACTGAGAGTTCCCATCTATACCCTGTGGCTAATAGCCACTGATGGACTTCTGCTCCATATGTTTATCTAATTCCCTCTTGAAGCCGTCCATGCTTGTAGCTGCCACCACCTCCTGTGGCAGTGAATTCCATGTGTTAATCACTCTTTGGGCGAAGAAGGACTTCCTTTTATCCGTTCTAACCCGACTGCTCAGCAATTTCATGGAGTGCCCAGGAGTTCTTGTCTTGTGAGAAAGGGAGAAAAGTACTTCTTTCTCAACCTGCTCAATCCCATGCATAATCTTATAAACCTCGATCATGTCACCCCTCAGCCGTCGTTTCTCCAAGCTAAAGAGCCCCAAGCGTTTTAACCTTTCTTCATAGGGAAGGTGTTCCACCCCTTTTATCATTCTAGTTGCCCTTCTCTGCACTTTTTCCAATGCTATAATATCCTTTTGGAGATGTGGCGACCAGAACTGTACACAGTATTCCAAATGAGGTCGCACCAATGATGTATACAGGGGCATGATGATACTGGCTGATTTGTTTTCAATTCCCTTCCTAATAATCCCCAGCATAGCGTTGGCCTTCTTTATTGCGGTTACACACTGTCTAGACATTTTCATTGAGTTATCCACTACGACTCCAAGATCTCTCTCTTGGTCCGTCTCTGCCAGTTCAGACCCCATCAACGTGTATTTATATTTAGGATTTTTGGCTCCAATGTGCATCACTTTGCACTTGGCCACAATGAACCCCATTTGCCACGTTGACGCCCACTCGCCCATCCTGGACAGATCTCTTTGGAGCGCCTCTCCAAATTAGGAACAAGGTGGATCCCCCCTACCCCACCAGTGTTCCCTCTAAACTGAGTTCGTGTGAGCTAGCGCACGGTTTTTTAACCTCCAGCCCACACCTTTTTGTCTTCGCTCAGGAAGGAGGGCTCCAGAGCAAACTAATTTCTGCAATCTGGCCAAATCGCTTGCTCACCACTGTAATGCCAGCAGCTTACAAAGTGGAACTGTTGCTCACAAGACCCCAAAGGTTAGAGGGAGCATTGTTCTTGGTTATTCCTTGTATGTTGGGGAAATCTCTCTCTCGCCTGAGCTCCGACCGCCTCTCTGCTTTAATTTGGAAGTGCGACCCACGTGCAAACCTCAACTAGAAGCCGCAGCTCACCCGGAAGTGGGAACGTGAAATACAATAGCGGCACATGAGAGCTAAAAACGTAAGAAGGGGATGTAGCTCAGTGGTAGAGCGCATGCTTCGCATGTATGAGGTCCCGGGTTCAATCCCCGGCATCTCCACTTTTTAAATTTTTGGGAGGGGACTTGCTCCTTAGTTACAAATTGGGTCGCCGTGCTCCACGTTGCGTTTTGCAAAGGGGAGGGAGAGAAAATAAGGAGGGAGGGGAAAGGACGTGCTTTGCAAGCGTCCCTTGTCATTCTGCAGGCCCACCGCGGAACTGAGGAGGGAACCGGGGGGGAGGGAGGGGGGGGTGCCTCCAGAAACCCGCCCCGCAGCTGCTTCGAATTAGAGGCAGGCGAAGCCGGAGGAGTCTGTGGCCAGAAAAAGAAACCGGAGTCTGGCTTGCGGTGGTTTCTTTTTTTAAATGACGGACACCCGACTTCCTTCCAGCAGAGCTCCGACCCCGTAACAGGACCAGAAGAGAACCGCGGAGCCCTGATCGGCTTTGGGATTTTGCATCCCGACGTTTGCACGCTCTTCTCCCTGCGTGGCGGCGCTGCAGGGCCGCCTCGGGTCTTTAGGACGCCGAGAAACCCGTGGCTTGTTCGGGGTATTTTGCTGCAACTTAACTTGGGGTAGCTGGTGGTGGTCAATGCTCCCTCTAAGCGTGGAGTCTCGTGAGCAAGAATTCCGCTTTGCGAGCTCTGGGCATTAAAGTTGCGAGCCAGCGCTTTCGCTGCTGCATACATTCGTTTGCAATGGAGCCATCCCTTCCAGACCTGAGACAAAAAGGTGTGAGCTGAAGGCTAAAAAGACCCTGAGCTAGCTCACACTAACTTAGCTTGGAGGGAACGCTGGGGGATCCGTCTTGTTCCTAACTGGAGGCAATGGGAAGTCTGAAAGCGGGTGCGCAGGGTAAAGGGCAGCACGGAGGTGGCACTGCCAGGGGCTGGGCAAGGCGCCGTCGCGTATCGACCGTCTCCTGCCCTTGTTCACATCTGGGAAGGAAGCTTTTGAGGCAGGTCCGGGGACAAAAGATTCGCTGTGAGCAGGATTCGAACCTACGCAGGGAATCCCCATTGGATTTCAAGTCCAACGCCTTAACCACTCGGCCATCACAGCTGGATGTTGGTGATATCTTGTTACCATTTCCAAAAGTGCCTCGGTCGGCGCTTTCTCTCTGCAGGACTGTTTTGTGACGAGAATCACAGCCCTGTGAGGTAGGCTAAAGACGACTATAATTATCAAAATCGTCGTCGACAACAATAAGGGACCGACAGAGTTTTTATTCGAGGGGCGAGCTTTCGTGTGCATCATTGCATGCAGGTTTCCCCAGTGTCTGAGGAAGTGCTCTTTGTACACGAAAGTTCACACCTTGGATAAAACTTTGTTGGTCTTAAAGGTGCCCCGGGATTCTAACTTTGTTGTACTTGAAGTATAAGGATCCTAACAATGATAACCTCCACAACTGTAATTTTTTTTGTGTTCAGCTTAGCCATTACGCAACAAAAAATAACCTCAGGGCGAAGAGGAAGAACTCCTTTCGCTTCTCCTCTTTGTTTATGTATTTTTAGGCAGCAGCGGCCAGAACACGACGCATGCGTGTTCGTTTTCCGTGGCCGTCTGGCTTCGGGGACACCATAACGGCAACGAAGAGGTTAAGGAGAAGGTAGTTCGCCCTGAAGCAAGATGGCGGCCGAGGCCAGCCCCCTTCGTGTTCCAGGGTCTCGCGACACTTCGCGGTTTGGCGCTTCGTTAGAGAAAAGAGGCGGCCGGGCGGGCGGAGCGGTTGCTACGGGCAACGGTGAGGCCTAGCGGCGAGGCTTAAGCCTGAATTTGGGAGATGGGGGCGGGCCTGCCCCAAAATAGGGGGTGGGGGGGATCTTCTCCCATTATTAATTACTACGTGTTAGAGAAAAGGGTGGGGAGTGGATGCAGTCGGGGATCCCTGGAAAGGGTGCAAATCTTTGTTAAGGTGGAGGGATACCGCGAGTGCATTGCTGTGCATGGCGGAGGCTCTTTTTTTTTTTTTTGCAATCCCGGGGAGGGAGGCTGTGGATTCTCCGGCCTCTGTTTGCCCTCCAGGAATCGTAGGTCGTTGTGGGCGAAAGAACCCTTTATCTTTTTTAATTGCAATGCCAGCAATTCTGCACGGCCACCTTGCAATTTAATGCTTCCCTCTAAGCTGGGGGGTCCGGTGAGCAAAAGATTCTGCTCTGCGAGCTTCCTGGCGTTAAAAGTTGCGAGCGAGCGATTGGGCTGCTCTGCCTCAATTAGTTTGCCCTGGAGCCCTCCCCTTCCTGAGCCGAGACAAAAATGTGTGTGTGAGCTGGAGGCTAAAAAAACTGCGAGCTGGCTCACACTCACTCGGCTTAGAGGGAACACTGCTTGCGGGTAAGAGCTTTATATATATTTTATTTATAACTGTCAACCTTATAACAATAATGAACAAGAATTAATATTTCAGGAATGCACTAGAGGTCATTTGCAGCCATTGCACTCAATGTGTGCCGGTTTGCATTCACCAGTTGAGATTCTGCAAATGGGTGTAGGGTTGCCAGCTCTGGAGATTGGAAGGTAGAGCCTAGGAAGAACAGGGTCTGAAGGGGGGAGGGCCTTCAGCAGGGCCTCATGCCTTAGAGGCCACCCTCCAAAGCAGCTGTTTTCTCCAGGAGAATTAATCACTCTTGTCGGGAGAGCAGCTGTAATTCTGGGATATTTCCGGGGCCCACCTGGAGGTTGGCAACCCTAAGGGGACAGACGCATGAGGATGAAATGGTTACCACTGCCTTGGCCCCACTGCTGGACCTCCTGATGGCACCTGGTATATTTTGGCCGCTGTGTGACAGAGTGTTGGACTAGATGGGCCATTGGCCTGATTCAACATTGGCTTCTCTGATGTTCTTATGTTCTTATGTTCTTACCACCATTGCCTGTGTTGCATGTCTGTATCTGACTTCTTCTTGTTGCTTCCAGGGTTTCATCACCCACTGGGCGCCGGAAGGATGCCTTTGGTCAATGGATTGGTGCCCTCCCGATTCCTGACCCTCACCGCCCACCTCGTCATCGTTATCACCCTCTTCTGGTCCAGGGTGAGAAACGTTTTTTCCCCAGCTACAAAACGGCCATTTCCTCCCCAAGTCTTTCCAACATGAGTCCGATTGTTCTTCCTGTGTATTTGAAAGAAAACTTGGTGTGGCATGCAAAGAACTCTTTCCACCGACTCCAACTCTGGTTAGACCGCCCAGGACGGGCTGTTGGCCTGGGTGTGACATTGAGTCGGCACTGGGGAATTTCGTATCTGCTGAAGAGAGCTTTGACTCTTGAAAGCTCACATCCTGAAAATCTTGTTGGTGCTACCGGACTGGAATGTAGCCTGAGGAGGAGGAGGAGGAGAGGGGATGTGTGTTCGTGAGGCTTGTGGGTGGGTGAGACAGAGGAGTGCTCCCTGCTGGCCTTTAGAAGTAACAATCTTCAGGAGAAAGTGGGGTGGTCTGGGGCGGCTGATGCTGCACTGGCTGAGATGCACAGTGGGATGGAAGGGGCCATTTCTTCATCCCAGGCAAGCTTCCATGCTTACCCAGTGGAAGTGTGGGGGAAGCTATCTCTTCCACATTGCTTGGGGAATGCTAGGAGCAAGGGATTCTGGGTAGGAAGAACTCTGGTTCTCTTCCCAAGCACCCTGACGGAACCAGAATTGTTATCCAATGATATAAATACTGAAGATTCATAGAGCATACACCGTGCTAGTTGCTACACACAACAGGTGAGCTCTGGGAAAAGGTGATTTTGGGGACACACACATGAACATAAGAACATAAGGGAAGCCAATGTTGGATCAGGCCAGTGGCCCATCCAGTCCAACACTCCGTGTCACACAGTGGCCAAAAATACCAGGTGCCATCAGTGGGGCCAGGACACTAGAAGCCCTCCCACTGTTGCCGCCCCCCAGCACCAAGAATACAAAGCATCACTGGCCCCAGACTGAGAGTTCCTATCTGTACCTTGTGGCTAAGAGCCACTGATGGACCTCTGCTCCGTATGCTTATCCAATTCCCTCTTGAAGCTGTCCATGCTTGTAGCCGCCGCCACCTCCTGTGGCAGTGAATTCCACGTGTTAATCACTCTTTGGGTGAAGAAGGACTTCATTTTGTCTGTTCTGACCCAAGTGCTCAGCAATTTCATGGAGTGCCCACAAATTTAGCTGCCTTATGAAGCTGCCTTATCGCACCATTGGTCCATCGAGGCGAGTGTTGTCTACTCAGTGTTGTTGGCTTTCCAGGGTCTCAGGTGGAGGTCCTTGACATCAGCTACTGCCTGGTCCTTTTTTTAATCAGGAGATACCGGGGATTGAACCTGGGATCTTCAGCATGGAAAGCTTTTCCACTGAGCCACCGTCCTTCTCCTCCCATACTATTTCTGCTATATTCTATCCCCCCCTTTAAACATCCATCTCTCTCTCTCTCGCTCTTTTTCTTTTGTTACCCTGCTGGATGTATGTGTCTCCTCTAACCTTTCTTCATTTTTTTTTCATGGAAGGATAGAGTGGAAAGAGAGTAAAAGAGAACAGGGCAGTTCTGGAAGGAAGGTTTGAATCAGCCCCCTATAGGCATAGGCTCTGCTCTTGTTCTTTAAAGGAAATTGATTCAACGGAACGTATTTTCTTTAACTGCCCTGGGCACGAAGAAATCCAGTCAAAATCTATTGAGCCGCTGATCGGGAATTTCCCCGGCCGATCAAACAAAATTAAACTTGATTTATCTTCTGTCCGGTGCGAACCACGAAACAACCTGGATAGTGGCTAAATTTTTGTGCCAGGTGTACAAAGATCGGAAAACGCGTACGGTAGCTTGAGTGAAATTTTTAAAGTTGCGAAACTTGATTGTTTGATTTTATGTAAACCTTTGTGTGTGCTGGTCATTGACCGTGAAATAAAGTTGTTGTTGTTGAGTGAAAAGAGAGTCAAAGAGAACAGGGCAGTTGGAAGGGAAAGATGGGGCTGCCGCTTTCTGACCAGAGGACTGATCTCTCTCTCTCTCTCTCTCTCTCTCTGTCGTATTGCAGGAGAATAACGTTCGAGCTTGCCTGCCTTTGCAGTACACCCAGGAGGACTATGAGAAGCGGGACACGGAGTGAGTTTTCCACCCGGGGCTTGGTCTGTGCCGGCTGTCTCTTCAGCCCTTCTCTGACTTCCTGGCTTTAAAACATATAGAGGAAGGCAGAACTGCTCAATGGTGTTTCCGTCCCCTCTCCCGTCCCTCCGTTCCCTAAACAAAACGCTTCCTTTTCAAATACATCCTTATGAACATATATTTTCCCAGCAGTGTTCCCTCTAAGCTGAGTTAGTGTGAGCTAGCTCACAGTTTTTTAGCCTCCGGCTCACACATTTTTGTCTTCACTCAGGAAGGAGGGCTCCAGAGCGATCTAATTTATGCAGTAGCCAAATCAACTCGCTCACAAATTTAAGACCAGTCACAAAGCAGAATTTTTGCTCACCGGACTCCACAGCTTAGAGGGAACATTGGTTCCTAGTAATATATGCCCAAAAGGAAAAACAACAACAGGAGTGTGTCTCACATTTGTGTGTGTGTTGCAGCTGTTTGCTCAGCCCTGTCTACTCAAAAAAGCTTATTCTCTCTCCCGCCCCACCTCTTTTTGTTTTGTTTGCAAGATCTGGCAGGATCGGCATTAAACGGTGGCACCTCTGCATTGCTAACTGCCAACTGGAGCCCCGTAGCTTACAGCAGATGCCCCCCCCTCAGCCATTTGGCTCAGGCTAGCAGACACTGGCTATAAACCCAGGCCAGCTTTCAGGAGCGAGGAAGGGGAGGAGGACTAACTGAGCTAAACCGTATCTTTCCCCCTCCCGTCAAAATCAGGTCCCCTTCTCCTGTATAAGGAGCCTTGAAGCCAGGCCTGGATTATCCTGTGGCCTCCACCGTCTGAGCCCTTGGTACATTGAATTGCACATCTGTACTAGAGAGCAGGTCGCCCTGACTTCGGTTTCCGATAAGGGCTCAGTCGCAGGAATTTTCTTTGCTGAGCTCAAGACAAGGAACCGGGTGTCTCACTTTTGGCAGTGGGGAATTCCATACCATGGGACCACCAGAGGGCCCTCATCTGATCCATGCGCGGCCTGATAGTTGATAAACTGCTGGTCTGACAGAGTGAAGCAGCAGAACTCGGGGTCTGACATGAGTTTAAAATTATCTCGGGTCAGACAGTGCTGGGTCTGGGACGTTTACTCTACAGACCATCATTTCTCCTTTAGAGCCGGTCGGGTGTTGTGGTTGGGAGAATCAGGTTTGATTCCCCACTCCTCCACTTGCAGCTGCTGGTGTGACCTTGGGTCAGTCACAAGTTCTCTCAGAACTGTTCTCTCAAGGACAGCTCTGGAAAGAGCTCTCTCAGCCCCGCCTACCTCCAATGTTCCCTCTAAGCTGTGGGATCTGCGAGCAAAAATTCTACTTTGTGAGCTACTGGCATTAAAGTTGTGAGCAAGCGATTCGGCAACTGCATAAATTAATTTGCTCTGGAGCCCTCCTTCCTGAGCTAAGAAAAAAAAATGTGTGAGCCAGAGGCTAAAAAACTGTGAGCTAGCTCACACTAAATCAGCTTAGAGGGAACACGGCCTACCTCACAGGGGGTGCCTGTTGTGGGGAGGGGAAGGGAAAGGAGTTTGTAAGCTGCTCTGAGACTCCCTTGGGTAGTGAAGGGCGGGGTACAAATCCAATCTCTTCTCTTCTTCTTTAGATCTACAAAGGATCTGAAAGGCAGAATGGAGGTCTATCAGTGGCTGCTAGCCATGGTGGCTGAGGGGAACCTCCACATTCAAAGTCACTAAAGGACCTTTTACATTCAGAGGCAGTCAACCTCTGAGTCCCAGAGCCAGGAGGCAACATCAGGGGAAGGCCTCAGCCTACAGAGGAACCGGTTGGCCACTGTGTGAGACAGGATGCTGGACTGGATGGACCTTCATTGGTCTGATCCAGCAGGGCTCTTTGTAGTTGCTTATCAGGGGACAGCCTTGGCCTCTGTGCCCTGTCGTTGGCCATCCAGAGGAACCGGTTGGCCACTGTGTGAGACAGGATGCTGGACTGGATGGACCTTCATTGGTCTGATCCAGCAGGGCTCTTTGTAGTTGCTTATCAGGAGAAGGCCTCGGCCTCTGTGCCCTGTTGTTGCCCATCCGGAAGAACTGGCTGGCCATTGTGTGAGACAGGATGCTGGACTAGATGGACCCTCCCTGGTCTGATCCAGCAGGGCTCTTCTGAGGTTCTTATCAGGGAACGGCTTCAGCCTCTGTACCCTGTCGTTGGTCCTCCAGGGGAACCAGCTGGCCACTGTGTGAGACAGGATGCTGGACTGGATGGACCTTCACTGGTCTGATCCAGCAGGGCTCTTCTGATGTTCTTATGTAATGCTAAAACACCCCATGTATTCCTTGGAGACTGCCACACTATGTAGACTGAAACAGCTGGATTCAAGTCTAATAGCACCATCGAGCCTACCAGATTCTGGGGGGATAAGCTGCCAAGAGTCAAAGTCCCCTTTCAAAAGCTCATACCCCAAAAGCCTTGTGGGTCCCTACAGTGCTCCTGGACTCGGACCTCGCTGTTCTACTGCAGACCAGCACGGTCTACTCCCCCCTTTGACCCTCTGCAGACTGAGTGCTTGTGTGGGGGCGACTGACCACCATAATTCTGGCTGAGGAGGTCTTTGCCTCGCTGTCTGCTGGGGGGCCAGGGCGTTGGACTTAACCCTCCTTGTGGTTTCCCCCCTCCAGGATGGTGGTGGCCTTGTCCGTGACCCTGGGGCTCTTCGTGGTCGAGTTGGCCGGCTTCCTCTCTGGCGTGTCCATGTTCAACAACCTGCAAAGCCTCCTCTGTATCCTTTGTAAGCGGAGGCTAAGTGGGATGCGGGGCGGGGGAATGACCATGATTAATGTATGGCATTCTCTGCCGCAGGAAGTGGTGGCAGCTACATGCATAGACAGCTTCAAGAGGGGACTGGATGAAAATATGGAGCAGAGAACCATGAGTGGCTATTGGCCGCAAGGTGTAGGGGGAACACTCTGTCTAGGGCAGTGATGGTCTGTATTCTTGGTGCTTGAGGGGCAAAAATTGGGAGGGCTTTTGGAGTTCTGGCCTCACTGCTGGGCCTCCTGATGGCCCCTGGTATTTTTGGCCCACTGTGTGACCCAGAGTGTTGGCCTGGATGGGCCATTGGCCTGATCCAACATGGCTTCTCTTATTTTCTTATGTCTGGGGCAGTGATGCTCTGTATCCATGGTGCTTGGGGGGGCCACAGTGGGAGGGGTTCTCATGCCTACGTTGTCATCCAGCCCCTAGGTCTCTATGGCAACCCTGAGGCAAAAATGATCCAAAGAAACTGTGAAAAATGCGCTAGGCAATGTTTAGATACCCAACATGAAATTCTTGTACAAAATGTCTACCACAGATAAACATGTATAGTGTCCAAAACAATATTAATTATTTGGACACTGTACATCTTTATCTATGGTAGACATTTTGTACAAGAATATCATGTTGGATATCTAAACGTTGTCTAGCGCATTTTTCCACAGTTTCTTTTGATCATTTTTGCCTCTGAATTGTGACTGTGGCCATGCAGTAATCTTGTTTCTTGTCTATGGCAACCCTGACAGATATACAGCACCTTATCTAGTCTAGCACGGGCAGAAGAGTCTCCAAGGTCGGCTTTCATGGGAACCGGCGTGGGGCACAGCTTAAGGAAATGGTCATGGCTGCCAGTGTTCCCTCTAAGGGGAGTGAGCATGAGCTAGCTCACAGGTTTTTTTAGCCTCTGGCTCACACCTTTTTGTCTCAGCTCAGGAAAGATGCGGCTCCAGAGGAAAGTGATTTATGCAGAGCAGCCAAATCCCTCGCTCACAACTTTAATGCCAGGAGCTGACAAAGCAGAATTTTTGCTCACAAGACTCCACAGCTTAGAGGGAGCATGGACGGCCACTGCAAGCATTCGCACTCAGCACCTCATGCACCCCCCTCAGGAATTCCCTCCCCCTTATATCATGGCAAGCAGTGAAGGGAATTACAAAGAAACAATCAGGCCAGCCAGGTCAGGGCGGAAACACCAGATGAGTGGACGCAGACGTGAATGTTTGGGCCGTAATAAAGGCGTCCCCTGAAATCCGGCGGCCGTCCCGTCAGGTCTTCGGCAGTGGAGGGAGGCCCTTTGACTGTTGTTCCTCCCTGACCGCGCATCCTCTCCGCTCCAGCCACCGGGGCGCACGCCTCCGCAGCCATCGCGTTGCTCTTCTTCCTCTTCGAACAGTGGGACGGCAGCCGGTACTGGTGGATCTTTGCGTTCTGCAGGTGGGTCGAGGGGACGGGGACCTCTGGAGGCAGAGCCCGTCTTTGCGAGGGAGATCCACACCTCGCACGGTTGGTCGGCTGGCGGGGCAGAAATGCAGCCGTCTGCAGGTTCGCCAGATGGCTGGGATGTATTTGTAAGATAGAAGAGCAAATAATGTAAGGTTCAAGGAGGAGGAGGATGGCTTGGGACGTGTTTCCCTGCATCCAGAGACCAGGAAGCGTTTTTCCCCATCCTTTGTAAGACCTTCCCCTTGGCTAGTTTGGTGTAGTGATAAAGTGCGTGGACTCTAATCTGGGAGAACCGGGTTTGGTCCCCCCACTCCTCCTCCACTTGCAGCTGCTGGATGACCTTGGGCAAGCCACAGTTCTGGCACAGCTGTTCTTGAAGAAAGAGCAGTTTCTGTCAGAGCTCTCTCAGCTCCGCCTACCTCACAGGGTGTCTGTTGTGGGGAGGGGAAGGGAAAGGAGATTGTAAGCTGCTCTGAGACTCCAAGCGAAGGGTGGGGTCAATGCCCCCTCTAATCTGTGGCGTCTGGGGAGCAAAAATTCTGCTTTGTGAGCTCCTAGCATTAAAGTTCTGAGCGATCGATTTGGCTACTGCAATAAATTAGTCAGCTCTGGAGCCATCCTTCCTGAGCCAAGACAAAAATGGGTGAGCCGGAGGCTAAAAAGCTATGAGCTAGCTTACACTAAGTCAGCTTAGGGGAACGCTGGCTGTGACTGAGACCAGCCTTTCCCCACCCCTGCAGCCTGAGGAGAGCCAGCTTGGTGTAGTGGTTAGGAGCGTGGACTCTGATGTGGGAGAACTGGGTTTGATTCCCCCTCTCCAACACCTGCAGCTGCTGGTCTGACCTTGCGTCTGTCACAAGTTCTTTCAGAGCTGTTCTCTCCAGGGCAGTTCTGGAGAGAGCTCTCTCAGCCCCACCTACCTCACAGGGGAGGGGAAGGGAAAGGAGATTGTGAGCCGCTCTGAGACTCCTTCAGGTAGTGAAGGGCAGGGTGTAAATCCAGTCTCTTCTTCTACTTTTTTAATGGGAGACCCCCCCCCCGAGTCCTTCCTCTCACAGGCTCTCTGCTTAGCCCTGTTTGGAGGATTTCTCCCCACGGGCTTCCCTTTCAACAGCGACTTCTTTCCCTGACCGCTCCCCACTAGCTCTGGCCGCTCACTGCAGCGCCTCCGTCTGCCTCTCCTTTTTCGTCTCGGAGCGCTGGGAGGTCGTCACCTACTGGTATATCATGGCCTTCTGCAGGTAGACCCACACCACTTTCCGTGTGTGCGAGAGAGCAAGAGAGCGTGCAGACCTTTCTAAGGGACAAGGGGCTTGTCTCTTTCCAAGGATAAGGCGGGAAGGAGGGCACGGCACGGCCCTTCTCCCCAAAACTCACCTCCTCCCTCTCTTTCCCCCACCTCCAGTGCTTTACCTGCTGCTGTCGAGGTCCTCCTTTTCATCTCCGTCTTCGGCCTGAAGAGGAAGCCCCTGTGACGGGACTCTGCCCGCGACTGGGAGTTTGTCCCCTGAAGAGAGGGACAGAAAGAGAGGCACAAAAGCATCCTGACTGCGGACGATGAGGTTATGAAGCGCTTGCCCTATTTGGGGGGCTCAGCTGCGTGACCTCTGAGTTTCCTCTTCGCCGATCAGACCTTTTCCCAGGGTGTGCTGTGTTCTCCTCGCTCCCTCTGCTGGCAGTCCTGCGGTATCGCACCCTGTCGCATCCCAACGTGACAAACCTGCCTGTTTATCTACGTTCTCCGGGGCCAAAAATCTCTCCTTGGGAGGAGGTGGAGATGGTGTGGTTGGTGGGCCATTGGTCATCCTGGGGAGGCCACGCCACTTTTCTATCGAATCAACTATTTGCGTTGCATTGAATGAATGACTGATTTGTGTGAATTCTGGGCAGGTGGCGGCGTGTACCGCAAACCACCTGTTTTAATTTTTTTTACCTTAATAAAATGGTATCTTTCTTATAAGCGGGCCGAGTCTCTTGCTTTTTGGCTTGCCACTGGAGCACTGTTTAGTGGGTAAGATTTAAATGAGCTGGAGCCCATCTGTCAAAAATCTGCAGCTGAAACTAATAATATGAAGAACAAAATTCGAGTCCAGTGGCACCTTTTAAGACCAACAAAGTTTTATGGAAGGTATGAGACAGTTTGGTGGAGTGTTTAGGAGTGTGTGGGCTCTAATCTGGGAGAACTGGGTTTGATTGCCTGCTCCTCCACATGCAGCTGCTGGTGTGACCTTGGGTCAGTCACAAGTTCTTTCGGAGCTGTTCTCTCACGAGCAGTTTCTGTCAGAGCTCTCTCAGCCCCGCGTACCTCACAGGGTGTCTGTTATGGGGAGGGAAAGGGAAAGGAGATTGTAAACCACTCTGAGACTCCTTCGGGTAGTGAAGGGCGGGGTATGAATCCCGTCTCGTCTTTCATTTGCGTGTGCACTTCCTCACGTTACATTGAAACGGAAGATAACGGTTCACTGATATATGTAGAGAGCAGTGTTCCCTCTAAGCTGAGTGAGTGTGAGCTAGCTCACAGTTTTTTAGCCTCCGGCTCACACATGTTTGTCCTAGCTCAGGAAGGATGGCTCCAGAGCAAACTAATTTATGCAGTAGCCAAATCGCCTGCTCACAACTTTAACACCGGTACCTCACAAAGTAGAATTTTTGCTCACCGGACTCCACAGCTTAGAGGGAACATTGGTGGAGAGCGAACGGCAAATCAGCATACAGCATAAGGACGATGTTTTAACAGATGCAGAAAACGAAACAGGAACGTGTGTCCGTGTTTGGTTTCCTTGGGGAAGGGCGGGAGGCCCACCTGAGAAATAAGCAGGTGGAGATGCAGAATATCCTTTGGAGGGTTAGTCTTGGGGTAACGGACAAGCCAGCCGGTGTGCGTGCTCCGGCCGTCAGAGAAACCAGATCCAGGGGGAAAGGAGGAGCGTCTGGGGAACCAAGAGCAAACACTTTTTAAAAGTTCCACATCAGAAGCTGCCTCCATAGGAAAGGGGGGATGCCTTCCGGACCGATGTTCCCTCTAAGCTGTGGAGTCTTGTGAGCCAAAAAACTACTCTGTTGAGCGACTGGCATTCAAGTTGTGAGCGAGCAACTTGGCTCCTGCATAAATTAGTCTGCTCTGGAGCCATCCCTTCCTGAGCCGAGACAAAAATGTGAGCCGGAGGCTAAAAAACCGTGAGCTAGCTCACACTAGCTCGGCTTAGAGGGATCACTGATCCGGATGGGGGCCAAGGGGGTCATTAAAACCGCCTTGGGGCGAGCGGAGCCACCCTGTGGTCTGCATGCTGCCAGTAGCCTCTCAGGGTGCCCTTGGCTGAGACCCAGGCCCTGGCAGTGATGTCAGCATGTCTGGGTGTACCTGACCAGAGCAGTGACACCCGTGATTACCGTCCCTGTCACCCAGGGTCAAGTTGTGCACTGCCGCCGGTACCTTAGGGGGCACTAGGCTCATCTTGCTGCCGGGCCTCCAGGCCAGTAGAGCTCTTAGAACTTTCCGGATCAGTTAAAGGGCCAGCCAGTCCACCCCAATCCGGGAGCTACTGCTGCAGGTCCTCAAGAACTGCCCATCGATGCCCGCTGCCCATGTGAAGCTGCCTGATACTGAATCCGGCCTTTGGTCCATCAAGATCAGTACCGCCTCCTGGGACTGGCCAGGGGCTCTTCGGGGTCCCAGGCTGGGAAAGGTCTTTCACATCACCCGTTGCCAGGTCCTTTCCCTGGAGATGCTGGGGACTGAAGCTGGGACCTTCTGCATGCCATGGAGATGCTTTACCAGGGACCCACGGTCTCTTAAGTTGTGCCAGCCTGTTAAACTGCTCTTGCGTTCCCTTGTCCACCAGTCCCTTAATACACATTAGGAAAACCCACCCATTTTTTAAAAAAAAATAGGGGAGACACAAAAGTTTCCCCCATCCACTGCCTTATCAAAAGCTGAGACTTCCCTGCCTGCTAACAGATATGAGTAATTTGTCTTGATTAAGCATCTTTATTTGTCCTGATTGTTTCAGTCCTAAGCAAGTGTTCCCTCTAAGCTGAGTGAGTGTGAGCCAGCTCACAGTGTTTTAGCCTCCAGCTCACCCATTTTTGTCTTCGCTCAGGGAGGATGTGGCTCCAGAGCAAACTAATTTAGGCAGCGGCCAAATTGCTCGCTGGCAACTTTAATGCCAGTAGCTCACACAAGTAGGATTTTTGCTCACAGGACTCCACAGCTTAGAGGGAGCGTTGGCCCTAAGATCCCGTGCTTTATGCATTTCAAGGATCTAATAACAGCCTCCGAAAAAGCGGGCTCTAGTCTATGAACTGGAATAAAACCTTCGTTCATCTTCGCTGTTTATGCTTCGGTGCGGCTCGGCGCAAAAACCAGCGGCATATTCCTCGGCCTTCTTTTTCGACTAAATACGGTAAGCACTTCCACCGCTCCCCGCCTCCTGCTCTTTTCCCCGGCCAATCGGGAAGCTCTATGCAAACGACAGACCGCAAAGCAATGTGGGAAATCAACTGGCTCTCTTTAATACTTTGAGGGCAGAAAATATGTGGGCGCTTTTTGAGTAGCCGGGTGGGCAGCTGCAGAGGGGAAAGCGACTCTGCAGGACACCGAGAACGGGAGCACGTAACGGGTTCAGACAGGCCCCTCACCATGACCTGGAGGATCCTGCCTCAACCGGTAGTCCCGGCGTCGCTCTTTTTTTTGTATCGTCAGTGAGGTATATCCTTACCTGTTCCTCCTCCGGGAGAACAGCATATGATGAATGGAGGCGCATGAGACATGATTAAGGTCTCCCCCGGCCGAGGAACAGCAACACCTCGGCCGGCTCCTTTCTGATCGCCACTGACGATATCCTTTTATGAATGAGTTTGCCGCTTTGCTTAAATTTAAATTAGTGCTTTTTCTGCTTAGCCCGTTTATTGCTTCTAGTCGTTCTATTCTGTTCTTTTTTCCAAACTGGCAGCAACTTTTCACAGGAAATTTCAGCGCGGCCGAAAGGTCCACCTTAATACGCCGCGCGCAGTTTATTCTTCCAGGGAGGCTTGGAAGCCTCCGAGACGTTTCAAGTAAGCGGAGTTGTCCTGGCTCCTCCCCTTTCATTTCTCATTGGCTAGAATCATCCTTCAATCGTTCCGCGAAGGGTCTGATTGGGCGTCTCCGGGCACTGGGAGCCCCCCCTCGGGCTACGATTGGCTGCCTTTGGTTATCCTCCTTCCCCGTTTTTTCCCCCTTGAATGGTATTCATTTTAATTATACTAACTATTGGGAGCAATGTTCCGTCTTAGCTGTGGAGTCTTGTGAGCAAAAATCCTACCTTGTGAGCTCCTAGCATTAAAGTTGTGAGTGACCCACTTGGCTCCTGCAGATACTAGTTTGCTCTGGAGCCACAGCCTTCCTGAGCTGAGACAGAAATGTTTAAGCCGGAAGCTAAAAAACTGTGAGCTGGCTCACACTCACTCAGCTTAGAGGGAGCACCGTCTAAAAAAGTTTTGAGTCCAGCGGCGCCTTTAAGACCAGCGGCAGCTTATTCAAGGTATTCCGAGGAAGTGCGCTTTGCACACGAAACCTTGGATAAACCTTTGTTGGTCTTAAAAGGTGCCCCTGGACTCGACATTTTTTCTACTGTTTCAGACCAACTCAGCTGCCCTCCTGGATCTATTGGGAGAGCGTCTGTGATATATATATATATATATGTAACTTTTAAAAAATGTTAAAAAAATGATGTATTCTGTATTTATTGAAAACATTTTAATGCCTATTCTTCCTGTCCATCTATAGTCTCCACCGCCTGGATTTGGGGCTCACAAAATGGCTTTTTCTTTGCCCTTCGATTGCCTTCATATGCGCATGCGCCCTCCAATAATAAAAAAAGTCTCGCGCGCCGCCCTGCGGAGTCTGGCTAATCAGGAGCGAGCGTCCGGGCCAGCGTCCGGAAAACCGGCCAATCCCTGGCAAGATAGAAACAGACGCCCGACGCCGCCTTTAAAGACCTAAGGACGTTTCGCTCACTCGGCCGCGCCCCCTCTCTGTTTTTTTTAACCCCTCCGTGGGACGCATCGGCCAATAGAAGCGGACCAAGAAGCCCTCGTGAGCAAAGGAGCCAATAAGAGAACGAGACGTCACGCCCCCCCCCGGAGGAGGGCTGGGGGCTGGCCGCGCGTGCGGGAAATTTCCCACCAATCGGGAAGCGCGCTTTGTCTGAGCGTCGCGGCGGCCAATGGGGTTCCGAGGAGGCAGATTTGAAAGGCGCAGTCGGAGCGGAGATCGCGGCGGGTGCGAATCGCTCGGCGGGTACGTAGGGAACCGGAGCTCGGGAGCGGGGCCGGGGGAAGGCGCTTTTCTTGAGATTTCTTTAGTGGGTGAGCCATGATTTTAATCCGCGCGTGTTGCTGCTACAGGGTGGAGGGAGTCGGAATAGGGTTGCCAGCCTCCAGGTGGGGCCTGGCGATCTCCCGCTTTTGCAACCGATCTCCAGCTGACGAGATCAGTTCCCCTGGAGGAAATGGCTGCTTTGGAGGGTGGGCTCTACGGCGTTGTACCCTGCTGAGTGAGGCCCCTCCCCAAACCCCGCCCTCTCCTGGCTCCACCCCCCCCAAATTCTCCCGGTAACTGGCAACCCTAAGTTGGAAGGGAAGGATCAGGAGCCCGCTCTAACTTAAACGGGACTGCACAGATTTTAGTTCTTGAGTTTCAGGTTAATGCGATTGTTTAGAAAGCTTTTCCCAGTGACTTAATTCTTTAGGCTGAGCGGCTTTGGTTCCAGTGTTTTCCCCAAATGCTCCAGTGTACAAAGATAGTAAATGAAACTTGTTTAAATTACTGTTGCCCTGCGTTTTAGAACATGTAAAGCGATCATGTTTGCAGACCTTTAATGCAAAGGACACGTGTTGCCTGTATATTAGGCCCTTCCCTGATGTCAGGTATGTCTGCGATAAAGGACACAGTCTCCTAGGGGAGGACCTAGACACCTGTCACAAGTAGCATGTGGTTCAGGGCCTAAGGCTGCTCACACTCACTTGGGGTTCAGTCGAAAAACCCAGAACACAATCCACCTAATACCTTTTATTAGGATGCATGGTAGAGTTAATGTGCAACCCCACCCCCTGATCACATTAGGACCTCCTTGTAAGCTTTAATATCATTTATTTGGACACTTAACAGAGTTAATACACTCCCCGTTGGATCACAGTAAGGCTTACTTGTGAGCAGGCTTGTATAGGGTTTTATTTAGGACTGCATTTGATTAATTTGCTAGAAGTCTTAAACTGGTTTTGATTTTTATCTTTTAGTGGATTGTGTCTAAACTGTAGACTGCTTTGATCTCCGTATGGAGGAGAGGTGGCTGATTTAAAGAAACAGGGTCAGGCTGTATGTTGGTCAATGAAGTGTTTTGTGTTGATGCAGATAGGAAATTATTCCCCCTCCCTTCAGAGTTGTTGAGCTTGTTCTCTCAGGCTTGACTAAATGTAGCTATTTGCAGTTGTTTATACAGTGAAGTGTTCTGGGCCACACAACCCGGAAAACCACGGCCACACTACCCGGAAAATCTACAGCAACTTAATGAACTCCGGCCGTGAAAGCCTTCGACACCATATTGTTCTGGATCTGTTTTAGATGTGACCCAAAAAACTACTAAAATCCTCCCCTTAGAGCTTCTGTGGGCTCCCAAGTGTGTAAACTGGGCTGTGAGCAATGCTTCCTCTAAGCCTTGTGGAGCGTTCTGAGCAAAATTTCTAATTTGTGAGCTCCTGGCATTAAAGTTGTGAGCGAGGAATTGGCCACTTCATAAATTAGTTTGCTCTGAGGCCCTCCTTCCTGAGCGAAGACAAAAATGTGTGAGCCGGAGGCTAAGGAACTGTGAGCTAGCTCACACTAACTCAGCTTAGAGGGAACACTGGCTGTGAGAGAGGTGCGCGCTTAGGTGGGTAGCAGCCCAGAGACCCACAGTGCTAGTGGATAATGCACTAGCTAAGCATATGTAGCTTTTTGTGTGTGTGTGCGTGCATTGTTTCATGGTTTAAATGGCCACACAGAGAAACACCTGTATGGCAGGTGTCTGGGAAAGGCCCTTTTTCTGCTTCTGTAACCTGGGGGAGAGGAGCTGCGGTGGCTCAAGTGGTTAAGACGCTGAACCACAGGCTGCGGAAGGTCAGTAGTTCAGCAGTTCAAGACCCGAGAGTGCCGCATGATGGAGTGAGCTCCCATCTCTAGTTCCAGCTCCTGCCAACCTAGCAGTTCAAAAGCAAGAAATTGCAAGTAGGTAAATAGGTACCGCTTTGGTGGGAAGGTAACAGCGTTCCGTGCGCCTTGGTGTTTAGTCATGCCGGCCACATGACCACAGAAACGTCTTCGGACAGCGCTGGCTCTTCGGCTTTGAAACGGAAATGAGCACCGCAACCCTAGAGTCGGATTTGACTGGCTTTCGAGCAAAGGAACCTTTATCTTTAACCTGGGGGAGAGCTGCTGCCAATCAAAGAAGACAAAGCCGAGCTATGTAGACCAGTGAAAAGGCAGGTTCTCATGTTAGGTGTTCAATTACAGTTATTATTGCCTGTGATAAGGAGGCAATGGGTATCTCAGTTGCGTTGGTGTCCGAGGTGATATAAAGTAAGGCTTTTGGGGAAAAACAATAAGTATTCAGTTTTTTCTAGTGAGTGTGGCAATGTGTATACATGCTAATCATTCGTGAATGAGACCCAGTTTGGTGTAGTGGTTAAGTGCGTGGACTCTGATCTGGGAGAACCGGGTTTGATTCCCCACTCCTCCACTTGCACCTGCTGGATGACCATAGTTCTGCCAAGAGCTGTTCTTGTAAAAGAGCAGTTTCTGTCAGAAGTTCTCTCAGCCCCGCCTGCCTCACAGGGCCTCTGTTGTGGGGAGAGGAAGGGAAAGGAGTTTGTAAGCCGCTCTGAGACTCCTTTGGGTAGTGAAGGGCAGGGTATAAATCCAATCTCTCCTCTTCTTCTTCCTCTTCATTAAAATCAACATTCTCCCTACACAAGACGTTGGCCTTTTCCTTAATTGGAATCCAGGTCTTACGAGGAAAGGCTGGAAGGGTTCGGTCTGTTTACCCTGGGAAAGAGAAGGCTTAGCGGGGACATGATGGCAGTCTTCAAGTATCGGAAGGGCTGTCATGTAGAAGATGGGGCAGATCTATTCTCTCTTGCTCTGGACTGCAAGTCTAGATCTAATGGGTGAAAATGACGAGGGAGTTGTTACTGGCTAAATATCAGGAGAAACTTCCTAACTGTAAGAGTGGTTGAGCAGTGGGACAGTCTGCCTCGGGAGGTGATGGATGCTCCTTCATTGGACGTTTTCAAGCGGAGGCTGGATGACCATCTTTTGGGTATGTTGTAGGGCTCTCTTTCGGCTTCGCTCCTGCAGAGTGCAGGGGGTTGGACTAGATGACCTGCAAGATCCCTTCCAGCTCTAACATTCTACGATTCTATGATCTTTTTTTCCAATGGGCAAACAAAGCAACTGGAAAAAGGCCAGGTCCGAGTCAAAGGACCTCAGCCGGCCTTTTCCTTGGCAGACTCTTTGGCTGTGTGCTGTTTGAGAGAATGACATTCCAGAGAAACTGTGCCAGGGAAAAAAAGATCTTGTGGGCTGTATTGTTACCTCCTGAGCTGTGAACTCCGGGTTCAACTGGGCTCTCGCAGTGAAGGATGAATTGGCACGGGGGAATGCTGCATGGGCCGGGGAGTCGTTCGAAGTCCCCAAAGGCCGACAGCAGTCGAGTGAAAGCATCTCTTTGGTTTTTTGGCAGCCCTCTGGATGTATTTGGTAAGCCGGCTGGTGTGTTTAAGTGGTGTAGTTGTTGGGCAAGGAACACTTTTATAAGCCCCAGAACGTGTTTAGGAGCCGACTTGGCCCAGGGTGGTGACAGTAATATTTCTGGGCAGTGTTCCCTCTGAACTGAGTTAGTGTGAGCTAGCTCATGGTTTTTTTTAGCCTCCGGCTCACAGATTTTTGTCTTCATTCAAGAAGGATGGCTCCGGAGCAAACTGATTTATGCTGTAGCCAAATCTCTCGCTCGTGACTTTTTCCGCCCGGGCCCCCACCTGGTGGAACGTGCTCCCTTTTGAGACCAGGGCCCTGCGGGATCTTATTCAAATCCGCAGGGCCTGCAAGACGAAGCTGTTCCGCCAGGCTTTTAGCTGAGGCAGTGGGCGTCCATATACGGTCCCCCCGAGGTTGCAGTCTCCCCCCCACTGATAACCGGCCACACTTAGTTACCTCAATGAGCCGGATTCTCCCTATGGGAAGCGTGCCTATTGATTTTATATGTTTTAATGCGTTTTAAATTTTATTGTATTTATTAAAATGCTGTGGCCCGTCCTGAGCCCGTTTACAGGATGGGCAGGATATAAATGTGAAAAATAAAATAAAAACAAATGCCAGTAGCTCGCAAAGTAGAATTTTTGCTCACGAGACTCCACAGCTTAGCGGGAGCATTGTTGCTGGGCCCTTGGGGGTACAGCTCGCTCACCGGATCAGCCCGCCTTTGCTTTACCTGATGTTTCACCTGCAGATCTGGAACGCGGTCTCTGCTCTACGACGGGCCGAGCGATTCTCGGGAACTTGTCGCCACCTCGGTGCTGGACGCCAGGGCTGCGCCTTCTCTCCCTCTGTGGGGGTTCTCATCCAGAGGTCTCTTGCGTGCGCTGGGGGGAAGGAAGCGGCAGGTCCTCTGGCGCTCAGGATGGCAAATAAGGAGAACGGGACCGGTAGCTGCAGCGGCCTTTCCAAAGTAAGCCAAGCTCTGTTTATTCCACTCACTGTTGCCAGAAGGTGGGTTGGGGTGGGATTGTGCCTCCGTTGCTGGGTGGCAAGGGAGTGCAGAGTTCTTCTCGATCAGGCGTGCCTAGAGATGTAAAATTTCCAGACATTTTGAAGCCCGGAAAAAAAACCCAGGTTTTTTTCGTTCCATCCCGGAAAAAAAACGGAAATTTTAGGAAAAATGGAAAAAAATGCTACATTAGCACTTCTTTTTTCTTTTCCAGATTGAAAGTCATTCTGTTACTCTAGGAACATAAAGTATGACTATGGACCAATTTTACTTGGCATGAAATTATCACAACTAGCCTATTAAAAATCTAGTGTATCCAGACAATTATTACAAACAGAATTTACTTTTTAAATAATACTTGTTTGTAATTGCAACATGGAGCAAGTAAAGAACCAGATTAGTAGTAATTAAATTATTATTTGCACAAAGGTTATAAAGATGAACGAATGTAGCTAAATGATTCAGTTTTCTGGAATCAGATAAATGAAAACTCTTACCTTTTTCAATTAAGTTTATACTTTCAGGTCCTTTTTGTTGCTCTGTATTTTCTTCCAGCGCTTTGAGGCCTGGTGAAGCCCGAGCGGCAGCATGCCCACCCGCACGCAAAAACAAAACTGAAACCTTTTTCTGTTCTTGTGACAACAGCACCTCCTAAAGGAAGAAATGCATCTTGTTCTTGCATGGGAGAGTTCAGTTTGTAACCTAGGACTTGCTTGTCCTCAGTGCACAGAAATTAGATTAATCGGATATACCATACATATTTTTTAGAAATGATTTTGGAAAATATTTGAACACCTTGTCTTAAAATGTTTTTATTCACCACGTTAAAATAAAATGTTCCATGATCAATTTCTTTTCTTTTCTTTTACCAATTTTTCAGAAAAAAAAACAAAAAAAGGCTTCAGGAAAAAAATGGGAAAAACCCGTTTCCCCCCCTGAATTTTTCCAGTCTTTTTCCGGGCCTTCACATCTCTAGGCGTGCCAGTAGCCGAGGGCCGGATGACCATCTGCCCTCGCAAGGCAGCTGGAGTCCATTATGTGAGCTTCAGTGTGTCTTGCCATTTATTTACATTTCTTAATGTGTTGTCGAAGGCTTTCACGGCCAGAGTTCATTAGCTGTTGTAGATTTTCCGGGTTGTCTGGCTGTGGGGCATGTTCATAGCCTGGGGAACTACTACAAGATAACGACTCAGCCCTACCCCACCTTCCAGGGTAGATATAAATTCCCTGCCTACCATTTTTTCTTCTCACCTTGACACAGAGAGTCCTCCGTCTTTCTGTGTTATACCTCTGAGGATGCCAGTCACAGCTGCTGGCGAAACGTCAGCTCGTACAATGCCAAGACCACAGCCAGACAGCCCGGGAAATCTATAGCAACTAATTTCTTAATGTGTTTATGAGTTCACAATATTTATTGGCAGTCTTTCTTATGCCGCTCAAGGCAGCTTGCAAACCTAGGTAAAGCATGGAATAAAATACCCTAAGATGGTTCAAACAGAACCAAACGCAGCCCTCAGCTGAACGTTTGTCAGCAGTGTTCCCTCTAAACTGAGTCAGTGTGAGCCAGCTCATGGGGTTTTTTTTTAGCCTCCATCTGACACATTTTTGTCTCCACTCAGGAAGGGATGGCTCCAGGGCAAACTGATTTATGCAGCAGCCAAATGGCTTGCTCACGACTTTAATGCCAGTAGCTCACAAACGTAGAATTCTTGCTCACGAGACTCCGCAGCTTAGAGGGAGCATTGCAGACGTCATGTGCCTCCTGGAGATTTAAAGTGGAGGGGGTGGGGACGCCTTCTCTGCGGGAGGTTGTTCCATAATCATGGGGCCGCCTCTAAAAAGGCCCTGCCTCCTGTGCCCATCAGAGGAGCTTCTTTGAGTCCTGAGGGGCTGTCAGGAGGGGCCTCTCCCTGGGATCTTAATTCCCGGGCAGGCACTCAAAAGTGCCTCTGGTTTTCCTTTCTGCCCTCCCTTTCCCACAGTACCGGGTCGCCAGCACAACGGGCTCTCAGTGGGCTCTCGGCAAGAGCAGCTGCACCCCGGCCAGCACGCCCCTGGGGTCTCTCTTGATGCAAAGAGCCATCACCAACAGCGCAAAGAGCAACCTGAAGTCGTCTTGCGGCCGGAGCACGGGTAGGAACATGTTTCGGGTAGGAGTGTTTTGCGAGGGGCGTTGGGGGGGGTAGGCAAAGCTTGCAATGAGCAGTTTTGTTCCAAACATACCTGGGCATTCCAAACCATATTGGGGAGGGGCCATGGTGGCTCAGTGGTAGAGCACCTGCTTGGCATGCAGAAGGCCGCAGGTTCAACCCCCGAGATCTCCAGGTGAAAGGACCAAGCAGTAGGTGATAGACCTCCGCCTAAGACCCTAGAGAGAGGCTGCCAGTCAGAGTAGACGGTACTGACTTTGAGGAACTGATGGTCTGATTCAGTAGAAGGCAGCTTAACGTGTGCGTTCTTTGAGGGGCCATGGCTCAGTGGTAGAGCACCTGCTTGGCGTGCAGAAGGGCCTGGTTCAATCCCTGGCATCTCCAGTTGAAAGGACCAGGCAGTAGGTGATAGACCTCCGCCTGAGACCCTAGAGGGCGGCTGCCAGTCAGAGTAGACGATACTGACTTTGAGGATAGTGATAGAGGGAGATAAGTGTGATGTGATTGGCTGATGACTGAGAATGTGGGAGGAGGGGTGTCTATGTGTTTGTAGAGAGACAAACAACGAAAACAAAATTCTGTGTTTGTAGAAAGATGAGTGTGGAGAGTTTTTGTGAGAGTCTGTATGACAGAGGAAGCAGTTAGAGTTTAGTTTAGCCTGTGTGGCTGTGAGAGAGAAAGTTCAGCCTGTGTGGCTATATCTGAGCAAGAGAGTTCAGCCTGTGTGGCTATATCTGAGCAAGAGAGTTCAGCCTGTGTGGCTATATCTGAGCAAGAGAGTTCAGCCTGTGTGGCTATATCTGAGCAAGAGAGTTCAGCCTGTGTGGCTATATCTGAGCAAGAGAGTTCAGCCTGTGTGGCTATATCTGAGCAAGAGAGTTCAGCCTGTGTGGCTATATCTGAGCAAGAGAGTTCAGCCTGTGTGGCTATATCTGAGCAAGAGAGTTTAGCCTGTGTGGCTATATCTGAGCAAGAGAGTTCAGCCTGTGTGGCTATATAAAAGAGAGAGAGATAAGCCTGTCAGAGTTGAGTTTTGGTGCATGACTGTGTGTGATGCCAAGCTTTGTCAGTTATATTTTCTTTCTTGACACTGGGTCATTCTACCAAAATAGAGAGATTTGGAATTTTTAATTCCTGGTGGCAGCAGAAATCTACAAAGTTCATGTGCCCAGAGTGAGTTTTAAAGGAGAAACAGTCTCCCCAATAAGCAGGATGCCACACAGACCGTTGGTCCGTCAAGGTCAGTCCTGTCTGCTCTGGCCGGCAGCCGCTCTCAGATTGGCGGTCTTTCACATCGCCTCTAACCTGATCCTTTTTGAGCTGGAGGTGCCAGGGGCTGACGTGTCCCTCTGCCATTTCTGTCTCCACAGCTGCCCCAGGCAGGGTGCCTATTGAGCCCAGCATCAGTGCCCAGCCAGCGCAGGCGACGACCAGGTAAGTTCTTCAGCTGGTTTCCGAGAAGAGCGGGAGGGGGTGTCGCTGCATGTTCTGATTGTTTCCCCCACCCCTCTCACCTCGACTAACGCGCCTTTCGGTCTCCCTCCGCCCTCCCAGGAAGGTGTTCACCATCGACGACTTCGAGATCGGGCGGCCACTCGGCAAAGGGAAGTTTGGCAGTGTCTACCTGGCCCGGCTCAAGGAGACGCAGTTCATTGTGGCTCTCAAGGTGCTTTTCAAGTCCCACCTGGAGAAGGAGGGCCTGGAGCATCAGCTGCGGCGGGAGATTGAGATCCAGTCGCACCTCAGGTGTGGTGGGCCTTGCGGGTTGGGCCCGGTAAAGGGCTTCTTTCAACTGGCTTGTATGGAGTTCTAGAATAGGGGTCCCCGACCTCCTTGAGCCTCTGGGCGCCTCTGGAATTCTGACACCAACTGGTGGGCGCAACCACGAAATGGCTGCCCTATTCACACACATAGGAAGTAATGCTCCCTCTAAGCTGTGGGGTCTTGTGAGCAAAAATTCTGCTTTGTGAGCTCCTGGCATTAAAGTTGTGAGCTAGCCATTTGGCTGCTGCATAAATCGGTGTGCTCTGGAGCCACATCCCTTCCTGAGCCACGACAAAACTGTGTGTGCCAGAGGCTAAAAAACTGAGCTAGCTCACACTAGCTCAGCTTGGAGGGAACCCTGATAGGAAGCCCAAGTGAAAGGGGGCAAGAGGACTAACAAAAACACACAAGGAGAGATTCGGGGGGGGGGGGTGCGGTAGCCGTGTTGGTCTGAAGCAGCAGAACAAAGTTTGAATCCGGGGACGCCTTCAAGACCAACAGAGCCCATTCTGCACCTTACCTTGAGCAAACCCAGACTAGCCACCGAGTTTCAGCCCTTAGCTCGGGAACCGGCTGCCCCAGGAGATGGCTTTCGGCGTGTCTGCTGCCCCCTGGTGGTGGATCCCTTCATAAGAACATAAGAGAAGCCCATGTTGAATCAGGCCAATGGCCCATCTAGTCCAACACTCTGTCACACAGCGGCCAAAATATACCAGGTGCCATCAGGAGGTCCAGCAGTGGGGCCAGGACACTAGAAGCCCACCCAATGCTGCCCCCTCCGGCACCAAGAATAGAGTGCATCACCTGCCCCAGACTGAGAGTTCTCATTCTATACCCTGTGGCTAATAGCCACTAATGGACCTCTGCTCCATTTGCTTATCTAATTCCCTCTTGAAACTGTCCATGCTTGTAGCTGCCACCACCTCCTGTGGCAGTGAATTCCAAACGTTAATCACTCTTTGGGTGAAGAAGGACTTCCTTTGATCTGTTCTAACCCGACTGCTCAGCAATTTCATGGAGTGCCCACGAGTTCTTGTATTGTGAGTCCTTGTATTCCCACGCCCTTCATCCTCTCTGCAGACACCCCAACATCCTGCGCATGTACAACTACTTTGACGATAAGAAGCGGGTGTACCTGATCTTGGAGTATGCCCCTCGCGGGGAGCTCTACAAGGACCTGCGGAAGTACCAGCGTTTTGACGAGTCGAGGAGCGCCACGGTGAGCTGGGGGGGGGGCGTTGGGGACCTTACGCGGCCCGGGGTGGGGCCGGAAGGGTCCTCTTGCTGGGGGGATGTTGGCGTTTGCAGGGGCCACAAGGAAGGGTCTCTCCGGGACTAGGCCGGCCATGGGGCAGGGAGGACAGTCTGGCAGGGCACAGCTTCAGGCACCCATCCCCCCCCCAGCGCAGGGCATGTGAGAGTCAGCTGACCCCAGAGGGCTCCAGCTTGGTTGGGCCAGCCTGCTGGTCAGGAGGCTTCTTGCCCGGCTGTATTTGTTTTATTTTATGCACATTATTTATGAGTCTGTCCTTCTCACTGAAGCTCAAAGCGGTTTATGTAGCACAGGGGTGGCCAAACTGCGGCTCAGGAGCTCTTTCACACATCCTGTGTGGCTCCTGGCAGGGCAGCCGGGGAAGCGAAGGGGAGGCATGCCTCCCCTGATTGGTTTTCCCTTCCCCAGCCAGGGTTCCCCTCCCTGGGTAGGCTTGAGGCATGGGGGGGAAGCAGAGAAAGAAAGCAATTCTGACTTTAAATGTGTTCTTAAAGATACCCCGCCCCTTGCCAGCCGACTTGGAGAAGGCATTTTTCGTCTAAATCCCTTCTCCAAACCAGCCAGTGTGGGGGCTGGGTGGGGGGGTGTCTTGGAAGATGCCTTTAAAGTTAAAATTACTTTCTTTCCACCTGTTCTTCTCTCCCTCCCTCCCCGCCATCTGTTTCTCTCCTTTCCTCCCTCCTTTCCTCCCTCCTTTCCTCCCTCCTTTCCTCCCTCCTTTCCTCCCTCCTTTCCTCCCTCCTTTCCTCCCTCCTTTCCTCCCTCCTTTCCTCCCTCCTTTCCTCCCTCCTTTCCTCCCTCCCTTCCTCCCTCCCTCCCCTCCCCATCTAAACTTAAAAATCATTATCAATACCTGTCTTTACCCCTTTTGTCTTTATTTTTGGCAGTCTCATTTAATGTTAATAAAAAAAGCAAATCTGCATATTTTCCAATAAGAACGTGCGGGTTATATTTGCTCATGTCTTGCGGCTCTCAAAACATCTGACATTTATTCTGTGTGGCTCTTATGTTAAGCAAGTTTGGCTCTCCCTGGCGTAGCACAAGGTAAATGGGATCAACAGGATGGAACATCCAAGGAACTCCGGAGGGCAGGAATCGGTGACTGGGCGCGGGAGTGGTTGTGAGGCCCAGGAGGATTGTGGACTAGAGAGAGAGAGGAGGTGGACCCCGGCCCTTCACCCCGGTCACTGCTTGGGAGGAGAGACCCCGCCCCCCCCCCCGTCTTCAGGGAATCTCTCTGGCTTTGAGGAGTCTGCGGAGAGAAGGCTGCTCTACGGGGGGGGGGGTGCATGGCTGCCTTTTGTGCTGGACCAAGGGCAGCAAAACTTGCTTAACGTTAAGAGCCACATAGAATAAAGTCAGGTGTTCGAGAGCCGCAAGACAGGAGCAAATATCACACACACATGTTTTTATTGAAAAACACAGGTAAGTTTGCTTTTGGTTGACATTAAACGAGGCTGCCAAAAATAAAAACAAAAGGGGCGGAGATCAATGCTCCCTCTAAGCTGCGGAGCCTTGTGAGCAAAACTTCTACTTTGTGAGCTCCTGGCATTCAAGTTGTGAGCGAGCGACTTGGCCGCTGCATAACTTAATTTGCTCTGGAGCCACCTCCTTCCTGAGCGGAGACGAAAATGTGTGAGCCGGAGGCTAAAAAACTGTGAGCTGGCTCGCACTCACTCAGCTTAGTGGGAACACGGGTGGAGATGGGTGTTTGCCTCGATGGACCCCTGGTTCTGAAGAGAGTAGCGCAGGTGGCTTGCACTCCTAGGAAGAGGAAGTGGCCTTTCAGTAAGTCAGACCACTGGGCTCTTGAGGTCTACTCTGACTGGCGTCGGCTCTTCAGGGAGGGTCCGTGTCTCAGCGGAGGAGCCCCTGCTGACGATGCAGAAGGTCCCAAGTTCAATCCCCGGCCTCTCCGGTTAGAGGATCTGGCGGTAGATGATGGGGAAGGCCTCGGCCTGAGACCCTGGAGAGCAGCTGCCAGTCCGAGCAGGCAAGGCTGCCCCTGATGGACCAGTGTCCAGGTTCCGTATATGGCAGCTTGGTGTGTCCCCCCAGCAAAGGTCCTTCATGTCGCCCAGAACTGATCTTTAAACTGGAGAGGCCAGCGATCTTCCGCGTGCTGAGAACTTGCTGAACCACAGCCACATCCTAAATCTTCAGTGGGGGTCAACTCTGCGTCGGCTCGCGCAGTGAATTTCTCTCGCCTCTGCTCAGCGAGGAAGCTGTCTTTCCCGGCACTCAGTCGACACCTCTCTGCTTTTACCCCGGCAGTACATGGAAGAACTGGCTGACGCGCTCATCTACTGTCACGGGAAGAAGGTGATCCACCGTGACATCAAGCCGGAGAACCTGCTGTTGGGGCTGCGGGGGGAGCTGAAGATCGCGGACTTTGGCTGGTCGGTGCACGCCCCCTCGCTCAGGTGAGCGGCGCCCTCACACCGGGCTGCACGCCGGGCCGGGCCTGGCAGGCGTTCTCTCTCCGGGGAGATCGGCCGAATCGCGACCCTTTTGGTCTGCAAAAAGGCCCGTTGGCTCGATCGGAAGGCCTTTTCCCGACTCCTTTCTGGACACCGTCTCTGAGTGATAAAATGTTCAGCCTGGGGGGTCCCATGGTTGTGTCAGTGTTTTACTGGGCACGTTTGTTTTTTCTGTGGGGTCTTTGTTCCGTGAATGTACTGCTGAGCTCAGCTGCTCGAAGCTGATTGGAAAAATGGGGTGAAATGTTCAAAACGAGTTGTCGTGGCTGCTGTGGGGCAGGGCTGTGGCTCAGTGGCTGAGCATCTGCATAAGAACATAAAGAGAAGCCAATGTTGGATCCGGCCAATGGCCCCTCCAGTCCAGCACTCTGTGTCTCACAGTGGCCAAAAATACCAGGTGCCCTCAGGAGGTCCCCCAGTGGGGCCAGGACACTAGAAGCCCCCCCACACTGTTGCCCCCCCCAGCACCGAGAATACAGAGCATCACTTGCCCCAGACTGAGAGTCCTTATTTATACCTTGTGGCTCATAGCCACTGATAGACCTCTGCTCCATATGTTTATCCAATTCCCTCTCGAAGCCGTCCCTGCTTGTAGCTGCCACCACCTCCTGTGGCAGTGAATTCCATGTGTTCACCACTCTTTGGGTTAAGAAGTCCTTCCTTTTATCTGTTCTAACCCGACCGCTCAGCAATTTCATGGAGTGTCCACGAGTTCTTGTATTGTGAGAAAGGGAGAAAAGTACCACTTTCTCGGCCTGCTCTATCCCACGCATGATCTTGGTGCGCGGGAGGGTTCGATCCGTTTAAGGACCAGGCTGTAGGTGATGTGAAAGATCTCAGCTGGAGTCCCTGGAGGGCCGCTGCCAGTCTGAGTAGACAATGCTGACTCGGATATGGGCCGAGAGTCTATTTTCCACGTGTTTGTACGAGTGATCCAGGCTGTAGCCTTGGCTGCAGAAGGGTGGTCTGTCGGGCTCCCGTCAGGTTTAATTCCCGCTTCCCTGCTTTAGGCGGAAGACCATGTGCGGCACCCTGGACTACCTGCCTCCCGAAATGATTGAAGGCAAATCCCACGACGAGAAGGTCGACCTCTGGTGCATCGGGATACTCTGCTACGAATTCCTGGTGGGGCACCCGCCTTTCGAGAGTCCCTCTCACTCCGAGACGTACCGTCGCATCGTAGCGGTGAGCTGGCACATTCCTGGGCAGGTTGTGGCCCTCGGCCGGGCACTTCTTTGGGAGCCAGTCGGGCCTCTAGGTCTGGGCAGACGGCACGGTGGGTTCTGCCCAACAGGGGGTCCAGCTGTACCCTACAGAGTGTCAGGGTGGAGGGGAACGGGTAGGACCAGTGGGTCTTCTGCTCTTCTGTTCTTGGGCTTTCAGGTCTCTTTAGTTCCGAGCTATCCACCTGCCACCTATAAATGAACCTATAAATAATACATGCAATCTTAGGATGCAGTAACAGAAGCCTTGTGTCCAGATCGTGGAAGGTGGTAGTTCCCCTCTATTCTGCTATGGTCAGGCCTCACCTGGAATCCTGTGTCCAGTTTTGGGCACCACATTTTAGGAAGGATGTTGACAAGCTCGAGCGTGTCCAGAAGAGGGTGACCGGGATGGGGAGACGGTTGGAATCCCAAGTCTTAGGAGGAAGGGCTGAAAGAGTTGGGTGTGTTTAGCCTGGGAAAGAGAAGGCTTAGAGGGGACATGGCAGTCTTCAAACATTTTGAAGGGCTGTCATGTAAAAGATGGAGCAGATCTCTTCTCTCTTGCTCCAGATTGCAAGACTAGATCCAATGGGTGGAAGTTACAAGGGAGTTGTTACCAGCTAAATATCAGGAGAAACTTCCTAACTGTAGGAGTGGTTGAGCAGGGGAACCGACTGCCTCGGGTGGTGGTGGATGCTCCTTCCTTGGACGTTTTCAAGTGGAGGCTGGATGACCATCTTATGTTGCAGGGCTATCTTTTGGCTATGCTCCTGCAGAGTGCAGGGGGTTGGACTAGGTGACCTGCAAAGTCCCTTCCAACTCTAACATTCTATGATTCTATGAACCTGGTCTTCTGTACTCCGCACAACCTAAAACCTGTCCTTCAGGCACACCACCTCCTAATCCTTGATTCCACAGCCTTCAGCTTGCAAGGCCTGAGCATGGCTATCGAGGACAGGACATTTTGAAGGTCATTAGCACATAGTGATGCACAAATCTGCCCTGTGTGACCCCTTAGCCGAATTGGAATCACGCAGTTGGAGTCCAACGAGTTAGATAAATATCAGTTTAATGCAAGAAACAGAAAATACAGGGCTTGAGTACCTTTCAGCACTTAGCAACGCCAAGCTGTATTCTGGCTTAAGTAGGAAGGGCAAGAGGGTCTTAAACCCCAAATGACTTCACATATAATTTACATATTCAAGAACCTTTAATTGGTGCCAAGCAGTTAACATCATAAAAGCATCATTTGACTCTAAACCTCACTATTGGCCTCTCCTGATACTGGTCATGTATGTCAGTGATTGCATTTGTTTACCCTGTTCTTCAGAACAACAGGAACATTAGAGAGCACTGAGATCCTCTCTGGCCTCGCTGATGGAGAGCTAGCTGATAAGGATGGTGATTCGCATCAAACTCGGCTCTGGGCGTCCGTGCAACTCCAAATTCCATCTGCAAAGGCTTCTAATAATACTTTTGCTTAATATGGATTCTTACACAAAAAAATGCAATTATAAAATATATATGTTCTGCTATAAGCTTCTCTAATCAGAAGATTTTAGGTTACATACCAAGATCTTGAATCTATTATGATTCACCTTTTAAAGGCACAGTGACAGTTGTCTATATATATATTGGTGTCAGAAATCACGTTCTTTTCTTCCCCTTGTCCTGCAATAGGGTCACCATGATAAGTCAGGGGGAACTTGATAGTACACCTCCATTCATGCCCCTTTCGTCTGGAAGGGGAGGCCTGTGTCCCCGTTCTCCCCGTTACTGCATGCAATGCACTCTTGCAGGAAATCCTGACCTTGCCGTGGGAGCCAGGCCAGAATCACACGGGGGGAGAGTCCAGTTTTGAAACCTTCTCCAATGCTCTGAGGCAGTCTCTTGGCCTAGCTTACTTTGCATTTGTCGGTATGCAGGGAAGGCCAGTGATACGAAACACACGCGCTGACTTTTGGCGGACCTGCCAAGAAAGCATGTGTGGGTTTTTTGCAGCATTGATCTTGTTAGATCTCAGACGCTAAGCAGGGTCGGCCCTGGTTAGCACTTGGGTGGGAGACATTCCCCAAGGAAGTCCAGGATTCCTCCGCAAAGACAGGAAATTGCAAACCACCTCTGAACAGCTCTTGTTTGGTGTAGAGGTTAAGAGCGTGGACTCCGGGTTTGATTCCCCCACTCCTCCACTTGCACTTGGCTGGATGACCTTGGGCAAGCCATAGTTCTGTCAGAGCTGTCCTTGAAAGGGCAATTCTTGAAAGAGCTCTCTCAGCCTCACTGAGTGTCTCTTGTGGGGAGGGGAAGGGAAAGAAGGTTGTAAGCCGCTCTGAGAGTGAGTGAAGGGCAGGGTATAAATCTGATCTCTTCTTGTCTTGGAAAAGCCCTACAGGGTCACCCTAAGACTGGGCAGCAGTTTCTACCTCCACCTTTTTGCACCCCAGACATGCTGTGATTATAAAGAAGATGGTTCTTGAGGGTGTAGGATATAGGACTCCCAGAGTAGGGATATTTTCTACTCCCCTTGGCCCAGAGGAAGCTCCCTGCCAAAAAAGAGGGGGGGGAATCTAAACCAACCAAGCACAAACCTCCAAAGGAAGTTTAGAAAACTAATTTGAGGGCCAGAAGTTAAAAAACGTAAGTAAGTGTACAAAAGAGCATTTATTACAAAGTTGTATAAAAACCTAGTAGGGGCCCAAATAAAGCCTCATAACATGTACAAAGTCACAAATACACACAAAAGAGAACAGTGTTATGTGACCTGACGCGTTTTTGCTCACAAGAGCCTTCTTCAGAGGTCAAATAGTGCATTAAATGTAACAAGCAACAGAGTCCCTGTAACACATGTAAGGCAATTAATAATAAATAATAAGCAAATAAATAAAATAGAATGTTCCAATATGGAATTGCATGACACACCAAAAAGTTTCTATTTGGGGCCACAAATATATCTGGCCTTGTGTCAGAAGTCGTTGTATGAACTGGAAATATCATGTACCTTCCAGTTTAGGTCCTAAGAGTGCAAATAGAATTGCCTTGTCGGGGACAATGTGCCATCAATATGTAACGGTGAAGACAGTCCCTGTTGAGCAGGGCATTGGTGTTGTCCGTAGCTGCTAAGCCTTTGGGGGAAGAAAGGGCTTCGGAAAGTTTGTTGGCATTTTGCACTGATGACTCCCGTATACCTGCCAGGGCTAGGATTAAGCAGCCGGGCACCCTTCCGCTATGTCTGCCCCCTTGCCTAGCTATGTAAATGCAAGGAGGACGATGTCCCAGTGCACAAAGATCCTCACTTTCCCATAGCAGGTGTGTTGCACACGACTCCACCGAAGGATCTCTGTATACCCCCTGTGGAACATAAGGCTGAAGGCACTGTGCATTTTAAGAAACCAGCACTCAGATTTTGACACGCTACCTCAATGGGGCCCACTCTTTGCACTGGAAAGCAGCAATAATAAGCATGCTGTGCAGAACTTGCCTAGACATTTCAAAATGTAGAAGAAGAGGAAGAGATTGGATTTATACCCTGCCCTTCACTACCCAAGGGGGTCTCAGAGCGGCTAACAAACTCCTTTCCCTTCCCCTCCCCACAACAGACACCCTGTGAGGTAGAAGAAGAAGAAGTGGTTGGATTTATACCCCGCCCTTCACTACCCAAGGGGGTCTCAGAGCGGCTTACAATCTCCTTTCCCCTCCCTTCCCCACGACACACGCCCTGGGAGGTTGGTGGGGCTGAGAGAGCTCTGAGAGAAACTGTTCTTTTTCAAGGACAGCTCTGCCAGAACTATGGCTTGCCCAAGGACATCCAGCAGGTGCAAGGGGAAGAGTGGGGGAATCAAACCCGGTTCTCCCAGATTAGAGTCCGTGCACTTAACCATGACACGAAACTAGAAGCCAACCCCTTCCCCTGTGTTTGCATCATCTCCTTTGGGGACCTCGACAATTCTTGTCACCTGCTTAACTGCTTCCCTCCCAAATTTTGGACGTAGGCCAGCCCTGACCTCTCTCTGCTCCCTGCAGGTGGATCTCAAGTTCCCAGCATTTGTGTCAGAAGGGGCCCGGGATTTGATCTCCAAGTTGTTGCGCCGGATCCCCGCCGAGCGGCTCTCGCTGCGGGCCGTGAAGGAACACCCCTGGGTGACGGCCAACTCTCGGCGGGTGCTGCCACCGGCCTTTGGTTCCGCGCCTTTGAACTAGCAGCACATGGACTCGTGAGGAGACCCTGGATACCACTGAGGGACTGGAGTTCCTGTATGAAACGTCCTCTGCTCTCCACAATCGTTGCTGGAAGCTGAAAGGGGCTGTACATGTGTGTTTCTTTTGCCTTCCCGGGGCTGTCTTTTGAGGCCCCGAACCACTACCCTTCTCAGCATACCTGGAAACAGCTGGTGAAATTCCCCTGCCTGGCCACGACTGGCCACGAACCGTTCAGTTCTCTTTTAAAAGCAACTTTTAGCTGGGCCCGTTCTGAAACATTGACGAACACTTTATTAAAAAATACTTTTTTTTACCTTTGGTTGTCTAGCTGTGTTTTCCTGAGGGAGAACTATTTATCCTCTGTTTTTTCTATTTATATCTGTTCCATATGTCTCTGTCCCATTAAATGTTGTTTATTTTGCAAGGAATTGCAGACGGGCATTTCTTAATAACCAATGTAGGCGGGCGACGGCAGCTAGCAGCCCCTGGCCTGAAATGGGCAAGGACTGGTAAACACTGCAGTTTTCTCCCTGTGTACTCCCTGGGGTTGATGCAGAGGAATCGGATGAAAGGAGAAATTCGAACAGTGCCAGTGCGTGGAAGACGTTTGTGGTTGACCAGTTCTCCTGTCTGAGACACAAACCCACTTCACAGTGAAGGAGTGAGCCTGTATTTATGTATCTGTTTGTTTCTTCACTCCTGCCAACCTAACAGTTCGAAAGCAAGAAATTGCAAGTAGATAAATAGGTACCACTTCGGTGGGAAGGTAACAGCGTTCCGTGCGCCTTGGTGTTTAGTCATGCCGGCCACATGACCACGGAAACATCTTCGGACAGCGCTGGCTCTTCGGCTTGGAAACGGAGATGAGCACCGCAACCCTAGAGTCGGATTCGACTGGCTTTCGAGCAAGGGAACCTTTACCTTTACTTGTTTCTTCAACTTACATCCTGCTCCTTTCCCTGCAAGCAGGGCTCAGGGTGGCTTCCAACAATATACAATACAGTCAACATTTTACAGTGCTGAAATCAAACATCACAGTTAAAAAACTAAGAATCAGATGGTGCTTAGATTCTGAGTTCTGACGAGCTCAGATGAACCTGGGTCAAGGACAGGGATTTAGTTGGGAGCAAATACAAGCTATTGATGTATCTACCCAATGCTGGCTTTCTGAGGGAGGGCAGGAAGGGACCCTGGTTGCTTCAGAGTCAGGGTTGCCAGCAATGCTCCCTCTAAGCTGTAGAGTCTTGTGAGCAAACATTCTACTTGGTGAGCCCCTGGCATTAAAGTTGTGGGCGAGCGGTTTGGCTACTGCATGAATTTGTTTGCCCTGGAGCCAGAGGCGGATTAAAGCTCATTGGCGCCCTAAGCAGCACTGAGCCATCTTGGTGCCCCCCTTCCCTTCTACATGGACCCAGAGTCCATTTTAGTTCTTGACCTGTCTGACCAGATATACAACGCAGGTCGCAGCAATACAAAGATTTATTCATAGGATAACACAATAGGCTGTACAAACTAAGCCAGTCTTGCAGAGCTCAAGGCTGCTGACAATATAGGTAAAAGGCACGGTAAAGGTTTCCCTTGCTCGAAAGCCAGTCGAATCCGACTCTCGGGATGCGGTGCTCATCTCCGTTTCCAAGCCGAAGAGCCAGCGCTGTCCGAAGACTTTTCAGTGGTCATGTGGCTGGCGCTGAGGCACACAGAACGCTGTTACCTTCCCAGAGAGCGATTTGGCTGCTCTTCAATCAGTTTGCTCTGGAGCCACATCCTTCCTGAGCTGAGGCAAAAATGTGTGAGCCGGAGGCCAGAAAACTTTTGAGCTAGGTCACATTAAACTCAGCTTAGAGGGAACATTGGTTGCCAGCCTCCAGGGGGCGGCTGGCAATCTCCACGTGTTTCCTGCCCCAGAGTTGGCAACTCAAGAGTCAGGCCCTCCCTTTGCTTGTGAGGCAGTCGGGAGTTCATACAGGGGGAAAGGGGTGTGTGTGTTTGTGTGTCTGCTGTGGTGCTTTGGACTTTGGGGAAACGATTATTTCGTGCCTGAGGCCTCCTTGAGTGGGGGGGGGGAGAGAAAAACAGGCCAACCAAGATGGCGCCGGCGCGAGCCGCCCCATCTCCCCCTCCCCACATTCCGCCGCCGCCTCCTCCCTCCCTCCCCCCTCCCTCCGCGAGTGCCCGGATGTGAGCAGCCCGGCCGCCATCTTGCCGCCTTAGCAGAGAGACCCGCACCGTTCGGTGAGCGCGAGCCCAGCCGTCCCTGCCGCCGCCCCTGCCGCCTCATCAGCCCCCCGCGGAGATGTAAGTAGCGCTCCATGCAAGGCGCGGGGGGCCGTGCAATGCTCCCGGGGTTGCAGAAGGGCGGGTGCACGCCCGGTGGTCGGGGCTTTCGCCGCGGCTCGTCCTCCTCGCCGGCTTAGGGCTGGGAACGGCTCCCCCCGCCCACGCATTCCGCCCGCTGGCGTGTTTGTCGGGAGGGTGGAGGGGGGGAAGGAAGGCGGGGGGAGCTTCGCGGCCCGCAAATTGGTGGGCTTGCAACGAAAGCCCCCCCACCGCCCGCCCGCCCGCCTGCCTGCCTTGTTTGCATCCGCTCTTGAGTGTTAAAAGGGTTCTGCCTTCCCCACCCTTGTCTTAGGAGCTCGGCTCCTGCGGCCGAAGCGCTTCAGGGCGTGGGAGTTGGAAAGCACGGAATGTTTTTTACCTGCTGGTCTTGATAGGGGAGGGAGCCCACCCTCGGATGGATGGATGGGCGGGCGTGGGGGGAGAGAATCAGGGCAAAGGATGGGCGGAGGGGTAGAAGCGAGATCGTTTGGGAGGGGGGCATTCCTTTAGATCTCTCGGATCTCTGGGCAGGCAGGCATTGGGGAGGGATCAACTGGTTGCAAGGTGGCTTTCCTCGCCCGCAATTCCCTCCCCCGCCCCTTAATAGAATCTGGACAGCTGGGGGTCGCCGGTCCTTTTTTTAATACAACCCCTTCCCCCGGCTGAGGAATGTGGCTGCCCTGTTGTATCCCCCCCCCACTAAACGCCAGGAGTCAGTGATGTCAGCGTCCCCGTCCCCCCCACTCCTGGGTGGCTCCGTGCAAAAACTCTTAACCGATTTTGTAGCTGGCGATGTAGGCTGTTGGGGGATGGGGGTGCCTTCGACCATCGCCAACCCATCTTTCTCGGCCTTTCCCCACCGTGCAAGTCTCTTTGGGCTTGCTTCGAAGCTGCGTTGCAAATGTGTGTGTGTATTTTTTTAATACCTGTATGCATGGACAGACTATGAGAGCCATTAAAAATGTATCCAGTCCGAAGGTTGCTGCTTTGTGAGACGCCACCTGCTCTCCTTTTCCGTCCTTGCCCCCCCGTCTTGGCTCTTTTATTTATTTTTTATTTGTTTGTTTTGCATCTCTTCCCCTTATCAGAATACCTGGAGGAGGTAAACACCAGCCCCTCTATGTCTGGTAAAAATAGTATAACCTGTTCTCTGGGATGCCGATCTTGCTCTCCTGTGAGCCTGTTGCAGGTGTGAGCCTGGATTTAAAGGTGGGGAGGGGGCTGGATACGCCTGCTGATCCCCTTCCAGCCTGCTGATCCCCTTCCAACGGGTGAACGCCAAATTTGCTCCCGACTGGAATTAGCCCAGGAGCAGCTCGATGGCTTCAAAAGCAGCATCCTCCGCCAGATGTTTGCTGGCCGCATCTGCTTTCGTGCACACCGCCTGCCTCCGACATCCGGGTCAGGTTTATTTTTTTTCCCCACCTTGATCAAAATGACCCCCGTCGCCATCACGTCTGAGATACAAGAACTTGAAGGGTGGGGGAGGGCATGCCTTGAAAACCGATGCTCCTTCTCTCCCCCCTCCCTTTACCCTCTTGCATATTTTTAGGTTTTGCCAACGCAAGCAATGCAGATGGGTGACGCTAAAAATACCCTTTTGGCAATAGGTGGCATCGCCGCTTTCCCCTGCCGCTGAACGGTGCCTTGTTTGTTCCCGGGGAGGGGGCAGGGGGCATTGCGTTCATATTTTTCTTCTTAGCGGAGCTCCGAGCCTACCCTTGCCGTCTTAATACAAGAACTCCTTGGCGGTGGACTGCTCTTTTGACTTCTTCCGTCCAATGCTCCCTCTAAGCTGTGGAGTCTTGTGAGCAAAAATTCGGCTTTCGTGAGCTCCTGGCATTGAAGTTGTGAGCGAGAGATTTGGCTGCTGCATAAATCGGTTTGCTCTGGAGCCATACCCTTCCTGAGTTAAGGCAAAAGTATATGAGCTGGAGGCTAAAAAAACTGAGCTAGCTCACACTCAGCTTAGAGGGAGCACTGCTTCTGTCTTGTCAGGTGCACGTCGGCCCCTCCTCTTTGGGTCTGGAAGGAAAACACATTCTGGAGGAGATGGGAAGGTCGAAGCCACGGCCGGTGGTGTGTGGATGTGGAGCTTTGGGGGTATAAAAAGGGAATTAACAGGATGGATTTTCATTTTGCTTTGTGTGCGTCGAACAGCAGTGTGGCACCTACAGCCCCCACCCGTTTCTCCTCCATTTGCCTCCATCCCATGGACCTCCGTGTTGCCTGCACAGGCCGTAGAATGGACTGGTGAAGCCCCCCCCCCCCGGATTTGTTGTTGGTATTTCTGCCTCCATTCTGTTATTCTCCATTCTGGTATTTCTGCCTCCATTCTGTTATTGCGTTCGGTCCATGGTCCCCCCCCCTCTGTAAATGGAGGGTGGAAGGTCTGAGTCTCCCAGTTCTTCCTCTTAAAATAGCAGAGGCAAAATTCATACCAAAATTAATTAGGGGAGAGGGGTGGCTTTGAAGTACCCCAGGGGCATTTAAGCTTCTGCTCAAATGGTTGGGATTTGAAATAACATCCCAGGCCTGGAAGGGTTGCAGCCGTGTGTCGCCCCGGATTCAGTTCTCGGGAGCCCTCCGCTTGAGTTGGTGTGGATCCTGGCAGATCCAGCCGAAGAGATCCGAGCTACGGCCGGGACGATCCCTTTCCCAGACGGTTTCCCTCTGGGTCTCGACTGGCTCCTTTGGGTTCCTCTTCGGCTCCCTTTGGTTTAATTAAACTGTCTGGGATTTGCATTTTAAAGCACTGGAGGATCGCCTCTGCTTGAGGTCGGCATGAGTGATTTGGGAGAGGAGGTACTGTGTGTGTGCGTGCGGAGGGGCAGCTACTTCTCTGAGGCAAGAAGACTTGGTCGTGGGATTCTTAGCCCTTTTTGAGTTTCCCTAGCGCCCTGTGCTGCGCGTGGCGGCCAATGTTCCCTCTAAGCTGTGGAGTCTCGTGAGCAAAAATTCTACTTTGTGAGCTCCTGGCATTAAAGCTGTGAGTGAGCCATTTGCCTGCTGCACCAATTAGTTTGCCCTGGAGCCCTGACAGAAATGTGTGAGCCGGAGGCTAAAAAACTGTGAGCTGGCTCGCACTCACTCAGCTTAGAGGGAACACTGGTGGCAGCTCTCCCGTTCTGGGACTGCGCATCCCAGACTGACGGACTACCTCTCCCCCTATGTCCTTGTGTGAGCCAGTCGTGCTTTTCTGGTTGCCCCGTTTCGGCAAGCTCCCCGAGGCAGTGAGGAATAGGGGGCAGCACCTGCCGGAGGTGCGGTAAACCCCTGTTTTATTTGCGAGGGCAAAAGAGCCCTTCGCTTGCCAGGGGTGAGTCCCTGTTCCCGGGACCGTGAGGTGTGCTTGGAGCTGCAGGGGACATGACCAAGAACGCTTGGTCTTGCGATTTTTTTAAAGGCTTCGAGGCCGTGCCTGAAGTGGGATCATAACCGGTCCCATTGTTCCCAGCCACTGGTAAACAAGCGGAGAGCTGGCTTGGTGTGACCTTGCTGGGTTTGAAACAAAAGGCCCCGTCGGGATGAATCACCGCCCTTTTATCGGGGGTGAAGTCATTTCTTCCCGAAGGCCGGTCCTGCCATCCTTGTAGAGGACCTCCCGGCCTTGTGGAGCTAGGCTGGCCAGCTCTGGAGACTTTTTTCTTGGGGGTGGTGTTGCCCGGGGAGGGACTCTAGAATGCCACAGAGCCCACCCTCCAAAGCAGCCATTTTCTCCAAGGGACCGGTCACGGTTGCCTGGGGATGAGCTGTAAAAGCGGGGGGACTCCAGGTACCGCCTGGAGGTTGGCAGCCCTCCGTGTAGCCCCCAAGTGAGCTTGTACCAGATTCTCTCTGCCCCCCCCCACTTGAATGGAGGGGACACACACAACGTATTTGTGTAAAAGCTATTCTGGCTGGTCACCTTGGGGTGAGTCCCTTTAGCTGTAGGTGAGCGGCTCTTTGGAATTGTGAGCAGTGTTCCCTCTAAGCTGAGTTAGTGTGAGCTGGCTCACATTTTTGAGCCTCCAGCTGACACGCTTTTGTCTTAGTTCAGGAAGGATGGCTCCAGAGCAAACTAATTTATGCAGGAGCCAAATAACTTGCTCACAATTCTATTGCCAATAGCTCACAAAGTGGAATTTTTGCTCACAGGACTCCGCAGCTTAGAGGGTCCATCAAGATCAGTCTTATTTACTCAGACAGGCAGTTGGCTGTCCAGGGTCTCAGGCAGTGTTCCCTCTAAGCTGAGTCAGTGTGAGCTGGCTCACAGTATTTTAGCCTCCAGCTCACACATTTTTGTCTTCGCTCAGGAAGGATGGCTCCAGAGCAACCTAACTCATGCAGTAGCCAAATCGCTCACTCACAACTTTGACGCCGGTAGCTCATAAAGTAGAATTTTTGCTCACAAGACACCACGGCTTAGAGGGAGCATTGTTCTCAGGCAGACATGTTTCATATCCTCTACAGCCTGAACCTTTTAACTGGAGATGTCGGGAATTGAACCGGGGACTTTCTGCATGCCAAGCAGACGCTCTGCCACTGAGCCACGACCCCTCCGTTTTGTCGTGGATACTTCGCCACAGGGCTACAAGCCTGTTTTTCAGTAGGTGTTGGAATTATCCAGCCTTAATTGTGGACAGACATGAATGTGCTTTCATTCAAGGACTCCCTGTGTTAAATTCCTTGCACTTCAAACTGGTGGTGCTTGTGAAACAGTCTTGCTAGCAAGCACATGATGCTGAGTCAGGCGCTGGGGCTCTCAAGGTCAGGCTTGTCTACTCTGGAGTAATGGACACGAGCAGGGGACGCTGGGGATCATGCCTTTGGGTCTTACCTGCTGTAAAATAATGCATGGTATGAGGAAGAGGCCAGATGTAAGGGATCAACAGCAGAGGCATGTAGAAGAGATTGAAGAAGAGATTGGATTTATATCCCACCCTTCACTGCCCAGAGGCGTCTCAGAGCGGCTTGCAAACTCCCTTCCCTCCCCCCCCCACAACAGACACCCTGTGAAGTAGGCGGGGTGGAGAGAGCTCTTGACAGAAACTGCCCTTTTCCCAAGAACAGCTGTGCCGAGCTTGTGACTGACCCAAGGTCACACCAGCAGGTGCAAGTGGAGGAGTGGGGAATCAAACCCGGTTCTCCCAGATAAGAGTCTGTGCACTTAACCACAACACCAAACTGGCTCTCCTACACCAACCTGGGTAAGGCCTTCTTTGCCATTCGTATCATCTGTGGCATTCGTTATAACATCTTGATAGTTCAAGCAGATGGTTTATTAAGTGAAATTTGCATCCCCGTTATCTAAGTCTGGTGTTTCATTATACCAGAATTTGACACACTTTCTTGGGCTCTCGGACCCAGCGGAGAAACAGGAGCCAGATTCATAGAATCATAGAATGTTAGAGTTGGAAGGGACCTTGCAGGCCATCTAGTCCAACCCCCTGCACTCTGCAGGAACAAAGGGGTATTTCATTTTGAGGACCATGCGTTCTTCTGACTCTTGCGATCCCAACCCCTAATCTTAGCCTCCTTACAGTTTCTCGTTAATTATGTTAAAACGACAGCAATTTCACTCCAGAAATAAATACAGGGGTAACCCCATGTGCCTTCTAAGCTGCGGAGTCTTGTGAGCAAAAATTCTAATTTGTGAGCGACTGGCCTTAAAGTTGTGAGCGAGCCGGATAAATCAGTTTGGTCTGGGGCCATCCCTTCCTGAGCGAAGACAAAAATGTGTGAGCCGGAGGCTAAAAAAACTGTGAGCTAGCTCACTCTTACTCAGCTTAGAGGGAACACTGGTAACCGCTACAAACGGCTAACATGTTAACTGGCTACGTAATCTCTGTATTGTGTAACAACATGTCATGTTAATATTGTTTCAGGTTTCTGCTTTGGTTTTCAGATTTCTGGAGTCCTAATCCTATTACGTTGCTTACCGGTTGCTGACACGGCATAATCCGTCTTGCATCTCAGTGAGAAAGGGGGAGGATAAATAATATCAATAAATAAAAAATAATCCCGTTATTGCTTTAAGAAGCTCCGTTTTTTAACTGGATATTGGAGCCAGTACTGAAAACAACTGGTTAAGAAGCAAACTCATCCTCCACCACAAGGTAACGCAAAGTTAAACGAACAGTGATGAAACTTCCATGCACTGAGAACTGCAGAAGAGATGCTACGATAAAAACATTGCCGAAAATATTTGGCGCCCCAATGACATTTTTAAGCTCTGCGGTGCCTGGGGTTCTTCGGGCTCCCTGTTTACAAAGTTTCCTGACACATTTTCAGTCTGAAATGCACAAGGTCGAAGTTGATTCCCACTCTCTTGTTGCTGTTTTCTTGTTCTCCAGTCTTTCAGCAGGTATTGGTTATATTTGAACAACTCTGCTCTTAGAATAAGCTCTGAATTGTTGACAGAATCAGGAGGGGACGCTCTACAAGGAGCCATAGAGCAATGCCCAGCCCAAAGTCAGGTCTTTGTTTTTTGCAAAAGACCAAAAACAACATATGTTTTTGGGTTGGACAGGAGGGATGTGTACTTATCCTGTTTCCCATACTAGTTTATCAGGAAGGAAACAGCAATGAGAATTTGCTTGCATAGAGAGAAAGAAAAAGACAAACAGACACGTTAACAGGAAACCCCCCTAACAACTGAAAGTGAGGTTTCTACCTGCTTAGAGGAAAGAAGGAAAGCGAAAGACAAAGATGAAAAGGAAAGATTTACCCAAATGAGTGCAGATTTCCAGAGAACAACAAGGAGAGATAAGGAGGCCTTCCTGAATGAACAATGTAAAGTGATAGAGGAAAACAATTGAATGGGAAGGACTAGAGATCTCTTTAAGAAAATTGGAGAAATCAAAGGAACATTCCGTGCAAAGCTGGCTATGATAAAGGACGAAAACGATAAGGACCTAACAGAAGCAGAGGAAATTAGGAAGAGGTGGCAAGAATACACAGAAGAACTATACAGGAAGGACCTCAATGTCCTTGACAACCATGACAGTGTGATTACTGACCTCAAGCCAGACATCCTGGAGTGTGAAGTCAAATGGGCCTTAGAAAGCATTACTAACAACAAAGCTAGCGGAGGTGATGGTATCCCAGCTGATTCAAAGTCTTTAAAAGACGATGCTGTTAAAGTGCTGCATTCAATATGCCAGCAAATTTAGAAAATGCAACAGTGACCACAGGATTGGAGAATGTCAGTTTACATTCCAATCCCAAAGAAGGGCAATGCCAAGGAATGTTCAAACTATCACACAATTGCACTCCTTTCACATGCTAGCAAGGTCATGCTCAAGATCCTACAATCTAGGCTTCAGCAGTATGTGGATAGAAAACTGCTAGAAGTACAAGCTGGGTTTCGAAGAGGCAGAGGAACTAGAGATCATATTGCCAACATTTGCTGGGTTATGGAGAAAGCAAGGGAGTTCCAGGAAAACATCTATTTCTGCTTCACTGACTGTGCTAAAGCCTTTGATTATGTGGATCACAACAAACTATGGCAAGTCTTTAAAGAGATGGGAGTACCAGACCACCTCACATGTCTCCTGAGAAACCTGTCAAGAAACGACAGTTAGAACGGGATATGGAACAACTGATTGGTTTAGCATAGGAAAAGGAGTACGACAAGGATGTATATTTAATTTATATGCTTATTTAATTTATATGCAGAGTATATCATGTGAAATGCCGGCCTGGATGAATCACAAGCCAGAATTAAGATCAACAACCTCAGATATGCAGATGATACCATTCTTAATTGCAGAAAGTGAAGAGGACCTAACAGGCCTCTTGTTGAGGGTGAAAGAAGAGAGCACAAAAGTTGGCTTGAAACTCAACATCAGAAAACCTAAGATCATGGCATCCGGCCCCATCACTCCTTGGCAAATAGAAGGGGGAGTCGTGGAAGCAGTGACAGACTTCATGTTCCTGGGATCCAAAATCACGGCAGATGGTGACTGCAGCCATGAAATTAAAAGACGCCTGCTCCTGGGGAGGAGAGCGATGGCAAACCTAGACAGCATGATAAAAGGTAGAGACATCACCCTGCCAACAAAAGTCCGTATGGTCAAAGCAATGGTATTCCTAGTAGTAATGTATGGCTGCGAGAGTTGGACCATAAGGAAGGCCAAGTGCCAAAGAATAGATTCTTCTGAACTATGGTGCTGGAGAAGACCCTTGAGAGTCCCTTGGACTGCAAGGAGATCAGATCAGTCAATCCTAAAAGAAATCAACCCTGACTGTTCTCTGGAAGGCCAGAGACTGAAGCTGAAGCTCAAATACTTTGGCCACCCAATGAGAAGGGAGTGCTCACTGGAGAAGACCCTGATGCTGGGAAAGACTGAAGGTCAAAGAAGAAGGGCACGGCAAAGGATGAGATGGTTAGACAGTGTTATCGATGCGACGAACATGAAATTGAGCAAACTCCGGAGGATGGCAGAAGACAGGAGGGCCTGGCGTGATCTGGTCCATGTCTCAAAGAGCCGGACTCGACTGTGCGACTGAACAACAACAAAACCTGTTTAATGCTGTATATTGAAATCTCTGCTGGGCAGTTGAGAGGATGTGTTTGTCTGGAGAGTTTGAACTGCAGGTGTGATAAGCCTTATGTATCCCGCGGGATCTCTGGGGATGCTCTCTGCTTTGGAGCACTTTGTGCAAAAACTAGGCTTGGGTTTTGGTACCTTGCCTTTCTTGTGGTTCCAGGAAAGCATGAGTTAGAGCCCTTCAGGACTGATTTTGGGGTCCAGTACTTGGTTCCTTACTCTCCCGCTGTCCAGTAAAGCAATCCAGTGGGATTTGGTGTCCTTTGCCCAAAATCTGAGTCATTGACTGGGCATCTCTGAAGGACACCTTATTTGAGGGATGTATGAGCTGGGGGGTGGGAAGTGGCTTGAAGCTCATTTGCGCTGCAGGGATGTTTTAATAGGGAGCTGGGATCCAATTTCAGCCTCGCCCTGGTGCCCCATTCACTTCCCAAATGGAGAAAAAGGTCTGATCAGTAGCTGCTTTTGTAAGAAATGTGTGCTGCTGCTGACAGGCTAGACCAGGGGTGTCTTTTGTTATGAGGGCCGGATCTGACATAAATGAGACCTTGTTGGGCCGGCCACGTGTGTGTCATAAAATGTCATGCCAGGTAGCGGAGATATAAACTTTATAAAGGACACAAACACAAAGGGTGGGGTTGTTTTTTTTACTTAAAATAAAAACATGCTTAAAACATCAGCGCTCTTGCAATATTTTGCTTATTTAACAGTCTCTGATAACTGACACCCCTTGCTCTGAATTATTGCATCAAAATGTCTGTGCTGTAGCAATCTTGAGTGTGCTGTTCAGGTGTGTCTCTGTAAGCTGCAAACCTGCTTTTGATTTATTGACGTTCACTGCAGAAATCTCGTGCTCAGAGTTCTGGGTCTAGGACCCAGGGGGAAACATGAAATGGCTGAGCGAGTGAGAGAGTCCGGTGAAGCAAGTGATGATGCAGCAGCAGCAGCAGAACTGGAAGCAGGAGATGGCCAGTTCCACTGGGGGCCTGATGGAAGCCCTCCGGGGGGCTGATCTGGCCCCCGGGCCACATGTTTGACATCCCTGGGATCGCTGTTGTGTCAGCAGCTCAGAACTTCTCTGTTTCCCCCATGATCATGAGGACTAGCGATTTGGAAAGAAAAAGCCACAGTGGAAATACTTTAGCTCAAGAAAGCAGCAAGCCTCAATTTATCTGCCGCAACTTCACTCTGGTTTTAAGCTAGCAACCTGTATTCAACTTCGTATGTGATGAATCAGATCCTGAGCTTTTTGGAACGCTGTAACCTTCCCACTGAAGCGGTACCTATTTATCTACTTGCGGTTCCTTGCTTTCGAACTGCTAGGTTGGCAGGAGCTGGGGCCAGAGACAGGAGCTCACTCCGTCACGTGGCGCTCGGTTCTCGAACTGCCGGCCTTCTGGTCTTGCAGCCTCAGCATCTTAACCACTTGAACCACCGCAGCCCTCAAAAAGACATACAAGAAGATATATAAAGTCCATTAAAAATTTAAAATCACAGTTTAGGACTTCAAGCCAATTGACAGTCCTAAAATGATGCCTTCAGCTTCCTCCTGAAGAGGGGTCTAGATACACCTTCCCTTGGGGGGTTGTTGTTCCGTAACCGTGGGGCTTCCACTGGAAAGGCCCCGCATCGTGTGTGCCCACCATAGGAGTGCCTTTGATTAGTGGAACAGTCAGGAAGGACCCTCTCTGTCATCTTAGTTCCTGGAGAGGAACGTAGACGGGGTGAAGACAGTCCCAGTTCTGAGCCAGGAAGGGCTTGACGTGAGTGGCAGCGTTGTCTTTGGTCTGTGATGGTTGTGCAGAAGCGGTTGTCGGGTAGACATAAGGTCTCTTTCTGATGGGTTTGGAGGGTAGGTCACAGGCCACACTGGGCTTTTTTGTTTATCAGTGGTGGAAACAGGCAGCTGCTGAAGAGATGTTCCCAGCGAACCGAAAAGTCTCCTCCTGGGAAGACCGGCCTACAACTGCAGGAGTCTTTTGCACCCTGCCAAACACTGGATGCTTCTGGCAAAATCATGGTTTGTTGTTTTTTTTCTCCTGTCGTTCATTTTGACCTTCCAGAACTCCCTGGGCCTGGGATCTGCCTTGCCAGTTTGTCAGCCTCCTCTGCTTGGCGATGTGTTTGGCATCTCCAGTCTCTTCTGGGTGCTTCTGAGAGTCAGTTTGGTGTCGTGGTGAAGTGCGTGGACTCTAATCTTGGAGAACCGGGTTTGATTCCCCCACTCCTCCACTTGCAGCTGCTGGATGACCTTGGGCAAGCCATAGTTCTGACAAGAGCTGTCCTTAAAAGGGCAGTTCTGGAAAGAGCTCTCTCAGCCTTACCTACCACACAGGGAGTCTGTTGTGGGGAAGGGAAGGGAAAAGGACCCCCATAAGCCGCTCTGAGACTTTGAGTGAAGGGCGGGGTATAAATCCAATCTCTTCTTTTTCTTCTTCTTCTTTCCCTGGGGTTATCTTTTATATCCAGTTCTTACCACTGCATTGGGGCTTCATTGCGGACCCTGCAGTTACGGACAGCAGGCTATCAGGGACCCCAGACCCTGCGTCCTTTCCCACTTCGTGCCATTCTGTCTTTTTGAGGGCAGAGCAGAGCTCTTTGTACTCTTTCTGCGGTTTAGCAAATTCAGCGTTCAGTGCCTCCAGCCAGGAAATGAAGGATTTCTGGAGGACACTTGAATTGCTCAGTTCAGTGTGTGCGTTTGTACATTGGCGGCATTTTGTATGATCTGTAACTGCCAGGAGGGGGGACGACAGTTTTGTGGGGTGCCGGAGCCTCTCTGCTCCACGCCCACCGGAAGCCTAGGCTCTTGGATCGGGTTCTCACCGACGTGAGTCAGTTTGTGTGTGGGCTGGACTGCTTTCAACGGGGCAGGTGGGAGCTCACTTGGAAAGGATTCACTCCGGCGTGAAAGCTCTCCTGTCGTGGAGAAGGCCGGGCTAGAACCGCTTTCCCTGACGAGCTACTCTTCGATGTGGAGGAGATGGTTTTGGGCGTGGAGGACTGTTGTTGAGTTAGTGCCTGCCTGCAGGCAAGGGGCACAGCTAGGGCTGGACTTGGAGGTCTCTCAGAGTTGCAGCTGGTCTCCAGACGACAGAGATCATTTGGAGAAAAGGCCTGTTGTGAAGGCCAAGCTCCACCCCCACATCTCTAGGACTTCCCCCCCACCCACCCAAAGTTGACAACTGTAGGTATGACCCAGGCACAGCTTTGCCTCAGTGAAAACTAGGCCTTGAAGGTTATATCTTTTTTGTGCCAGTTCGGTGTAGTGGTTAGGAGCATGGACTCTAATCTGGGAGAACTGGGCTTGATTCCCCACTCCTCCACATGCAGCTGCTGGTGTGACCTTGAGTCAGTCACAAGTTCTTTCAGAGCTGTTCTCTCAAGGGCAGTTTTGGAAATAGCTCTCTCAGCCCCACCGACCTTACAGGGCACCTGTTGTGGGGAGGGGAAGGGAAAGGAGATTGTAGGCCGCTCTGAGACTCTGAGTGAAGGGTGGGTTATAAATCCAATCTCTTCCTCCTCTACGTCTTTTTTTTTTTAAAAAGGCTTCTTTTTTTCAAAAAATAAAACAGAAGGTTAGTAGGATACAGAATTTTCCCACTTCTTGGTTTCAGGCTTCTGCCGATTTTATTTTGCTTTAACAGAGCATCATATTCACTGTTGCTGATTAGTTTCTGTGGGATTGGGGACAGGCTTTTGGTAGAAGTTCTATATTTTAAAATATATTTTTGTCCCTTGCGGGTCTGGAGGATAAAGCTTGAAAGTTTTTTGGCGCATTCTGGGGATGAGACAGTGTTGACAGAGACCTGCCAACCACAGTTTGTGGGCTCCATTTTGCTCTTTCTCCGTTTCCCTTCCTAAAATGAGCTGTTCTCTCACCCTTGGGTGTCGGCCCATTTTTCTTTTTGCTGGGGTGGATGATGCTGCTCCATCCCCATTGGCATCTTTTGAACAGGCCTCCCTGGTGTACCATACTGGTATGAGAGTAGATGGCACCAGCAAATGTGCTTTGTGGGAGGCGGGAGAGGGCTTCCTGTCTCGTCCTGAACATGGTGCATTTCATCCCCTTCTTACTTATCCAAGGAGTTAAATGAGGGACAGACTTCAGATTCCTTGTCTTGCAAAGGCTCAGTTTCTAAGGAAGGTGTCCAGCAAAGCTGGAAAAACCCTTGACCCCTAAAAAACCGGTGCTCCCCAAATTCAGTTTGGGTAGTTTTTCTGGCTAAACTTGGTTTGTGCGACTCTGCCAAGGGCTCTTTTTCAGGGGTTAAATCTGGGTTGGGGGGTGTCCCCAAACCTTTTTGAGCCTGCAAGTACCTTTGGAATTCTGAAACAGTGCGGTGAGTGCAGCCGCAAAATGGCTGCCTCCGAAGCGGAGCCCGACCCACAATGGCCGCTGCAGCTTACTTTCAGTAGCGCAATGAAGATTCTTGTCCTGTGGTGGCAGCCGCACTGCCAATCAAACCTCCAGTGGCCAATAAGAAGTTTTGCCGGGCAGAAGACTCCCTTGCCCCCGCCCACTCGGCAGGCGCCAGGGAAAAGTGTTGGCGGATACCATGTTTGCGCTTAATTCTCCCCTCTAATAACAGCCTTTGTCCCCCCCTGCCCCCGGTGAGCTCCCCACACCCTTGGAATCCCCCGAGGGCAAATGAGAAGACCTGGATTCAGACTGGCGGTTTGCTGCTTCTGTCTTCCATTTAATTATTAAAAGGAATTCAAAATTGTCTCTTACAAATAAAGGGCTTGGGGAATCACGGTTGGTGTGTTTCATTCTCGGAATGGCACCCGGTAATTTTGTTTCTTAAATTCTTCTGCAAGGCTATAATGGGGAGGCTACATTTGCATTTGTGGTAGGCACCGGAAAGGTTTGTACGAGATTCATGTATGTGCTGTGCTCTGTAGTTCCATATGCACAGGCTCGGTGCCCGTAAGGAACTGCTGCGAGGGAGGAGGAAGCAATTTGAAACTCCCCCCTCGCACTCGCTACCTTCTCAAGGACTCCTCCTTTTGTCCTTCAACTGGTGACTCTGTGCTGCGCTGAGAATTCTTTGCCTTCTGGAACCTGCTCAGTCCTGCTCTGTTTCATACTGCTCTGGTTTCTGTTTCTGTTTCATACTGCTCTGCATACCTGGGAGGCCCGCGTGTCATTCGCGGGGCATCCCCCTTGTGCTGCTTTCTTCGATGGGTAGTGGGACCCGCTAAAAGCTGACTTGCATGCTGCAAGCGGCACTTGGTCACTAAGGGTGTCTTATACAGAATTCTGCTCCTTCCAGAGGCAGCAGAATTCCACTCAGACCAGCAAAGTGGTGGTGATGGTTCGTTCCAACCCCACCATCGGCTGGAATAGAACGGCTCACTTGGGGACCGCATCCCTCCCATACGGCTCCGCCCACAACTGGAAATCCACCAATGAAGCCCTGTTCTGGGGCCAAAGTGGGTTCCACTCAGAAGCACGGACTTCTCCGTGACGGCCCCTGCGCTCTGGAAAGCCCTTCCTCTGCATGCTGTCTGACCACCGCTTCATAATCCGGTCACGGCCTTCAAGGGTTAACTTTGCGGCTTCGCACCATTTTTATTTTTTGTTTCCCCTTTTTTTGAACTGTCTCTTAATCGTTTTGATGTACCCGCCCCTCCACTTCTGAGTTGGGAAGCCAGTATATCCGTTTCATACATGATGGGTGAGCGCTAGTCACTTTGGGGAAGTTGGCGAGATTGGTACGGACGCTAGGCATTATTGATGGATCTTTGGCTAAGACTGCCCACAGTCTTGAAGGATTAATCGTATGAATACTAACAGTTTCAATTTGCAGTTGTTCTGAGGGCCCCCCGCACGCAGAATGCTTTGTGTTCTCTACAGAGTGATCCACTTCTTAAAAGAGTGCTGTACAACAGTGCGGGGGGCTAAATTTCTCTTTTTTTCTCCTTCTCCTCCCCCAGGTCAGCTCCTCCTGCTGCCGCTGCGCCCCCTGCCGCCGGAGGGGAGGGGGTGGCCCTCCTCCCCCACCCCCCAACCTCACCAGCAACAGACGACTCCAGCAAACACAGGCGCAGGTGGATGAGGTGAGAAGCCGCCGTTCGCGCCGTGCACAAGAGGAGGAACCCGGAGAGCTGAAAGATAACTTCTCGATGACTCTTGTCCTGCGGTGGGGAAGCACATGAGCGGCAGGCCCCAATGGGTGCATGCGCATGGGTCTAGTCTCAGAACTCGTGACCGGTGTTCCCTCTAGGCTGAGTTAGTGTGAGCTAGCTCACAGCTTTCTAGCCTCCGGCTCACACATTTTTGTCTTAGCTCGGGAAGGGATGGCTCCGGAGCAGACTGATTTATGCAGCAGCCAGATTGCTTGCTCACAACTTTAATGCCAGTGGCTCACAAAGTAGAATTTTTGCTCACAAGACTCCACAGCTTAGAGGGAGTGTTGTGACCAGGGCCGGACCCAGGTGTCTGGGTGCCCTAGGCAGGACAGCCTGGGGCACCCACCCCACCGGGGATGCCAACCTCCCGGTGGGGCCTGGAGATGGCCCAGTGCCATTGTCCTGGGTGCCTTGCAGCTGCGAGGTGCCCAGGAGAGCCGGGGAAGGGGCAGGGTTAGAACCCTCGCCCCTTCCCTCCCAGCAGCGGGGTTGGCTTTTCTGGGCGCCTCGCAGCCGTGAGGCGCCCAGGAAAGCCAGGGCTGCCGGCACTGGGCGAGAAGGGGGGCTTTTCACGGGGGGGGGGGCATTTTGGTGCCACTGCAGGGCTGGCGCCCTAGGCGAGCACCTAGCTCGCCTAGTGGGCGAGCCGGCCCTGGTTGTGACCCATCCGTTATCTGGGGGTGTACTGCAGTGGCATAGAGTTACGGTCCTAGGAAAATTCCCCTGAGGAAGGCTCGAATGGAGCATTTTGCCTGGCTCTCCCAAGATCCAATGGGCTACTCTATATTATATATTAAATGGATTTCTGGAACTGGGATTTATTTTGGAGCCAGTTTGGTGTAGTGGTTAAGTGCGCGGACTCTAATCTGGGAGAACCGGGTTTGATTCCCCACTCCTCCACTCGCACCTGGCTGGATGACCTTGGGCAAGCCGTAGTTCTGACAAGAGCTGTTCTTGCAGTTTCTGTCAGAGCTCTCTCAGCCCCGCCTACCTGACAGGGTGTCTGTTGGGGGGGGAGGGAAAGGAGTTTGTAAGCTGCTCTGAGACTCCCTTGGGTAGTGAAAGGCGGGGTATAAAAATCCAGTCTCTTCTCTACTCACCCCCAGCTTCTTGCACATGGCTTGGCACGCTTGCGCCACCTCTTGGGAGCCCTTTGCATTGCACTTCCACGGTCCAGCTCTTCTTTGCCACGTCTGGACGTTTTGTGTTTTGCACAGCGGCATGAAGGCGAGTGGTCATTCACCAAGTTACAGGTCCCTGCCCTGAGCAGGTTAGAATAGAACACAGGGAGAGAGGAAGACGGAGAGGAGAGCCCCGCGGCATGAAAATCCCCCCTGCTCAGCACAAGACGCATAGAGTTACTGCACTGGGAGATCTTTGCTCATAGCTGGAACATCCAGTGACCGGGCCGTCTCTTTTTGTGAGACCCCGGCTGTGCGTGTAACTGCCCCCTACCAGGTAACACAGTCCGTCGAGTTGCAGCCTTTCGGCAGGGTGACCCACAAGCAGTGTTCCTTCTAAGCTGAGTTAGTGTGAGCTGGCTCACAGCGTTCTTAGCCTCCAGCTCACAGATTTTTGCCTCAGCTCAGGAACGACGGCTCCAGAGCAAACTGATCTATCCAGTAGCCAAATCGCCTGCTCACAACTTTAATGCCAGTAGCAAACAAAGTAGAATTTTTGCTCACGGGACCCCACAGCTTAGCATTGCCCACAAGTCCAAGCTTACATGGCCCAGTGACCCATCCAGGGCTGGTCCCAGGTTTTTTGGCGCCCTGGGTAAACTATGACCTTGGTACCCATGCTGTTCAGCATTCAGGTTTCTACAGTGGCTAACCAGGGTGTTTTTGAGAAGCCAACAACCATCACACAAAGGGCGCAGCCGCCCTCGGTATGACCCCAAGCAAGTGGCATTCTGACCTACACCACCTTTGCCTATGGAGGTTACATCCCAGCTTTTGCTCTGTGACTCTCTCTGATTCCCCTTACCCCCCCTCAAGAGTCTAAGAAACTCTAGTAACCATCAGGACATGTTTGAAAGCCAATTTGGTGTAGTGGTTAGGAGTGCAGGCTCTAATCTGGGAGAACTGGGTTCGATTCCCCACTTCCCCCACATGCGGCTGCTGGTGTGACCTTGGGTCAGTCACAAGTTGTTTCAGAGCTGTTCTCTCAAGAGCGGTTCTGGAGAGAGCTCTCTCGGCCCCACCTCCCTCACAGGGTGTCTGTGGTGGGGAGGGGAAGGGAAAGGAGATTGTAAGCTGCTCTGAGACTCCTGAGTGAAGGGCGGGGTATAAATCCAATCTCCTCTTCTTCCTGATCAACACATATTGCAGTGACTAAAAAAATACCAACTGATGTACGGCATGGAAGGTAGTGTTTCCAGGGTCAGAGCTTGGTTTCCAAGACATTCCAAGCCATTAGGGAGGACCGGCCCATGACCCACAGGTTGGGGAACATGGGACTACTCCAACTGGCTGTAGCTCTTCAGAGTCTTGGGCAGAGAGAGGCCTTTCCCCCCACACTGTTGCAGCTGATCTTCCTAACTGGAGATGCCAGGGATTGAACTTGGGACCCTGCTTGTGCCAGGCTCGTCCCCTCTTCCGCTGAGCTCCGTGCTGGACCAAGGGCTAAAATTAGCTCTTCAGTTATGCCCAAAAGCCAGCAGGAACTCATTAGCAGAATAGTCCAGACCCATCAACAGAAACTCATTAACATATTGGGCCACACCCCTGATAGCGCAGCTCATTAGCATATTGGGCCACACCCCCATGTTGCCAGAAGTGGGGTCATCCAGCCACACCCACCTTTTGCTTCTTATTCTGTTTACCTTGTTTGTTGTCAAAACCCAGGGCTTTTTTTTCGTAACAGGAACTCCTTTGCATGTTAGGCCACACACCCCTCATGTAGCCAATCCAAATGAGTTTCTGCTGTTGGGTGTGGCCTGTTATGCTAATGAGTTCCTGCCGGGCGTGGCCAACTTGGGAGCCAGCCGGAACTCCATTCCTGTGCGTTCTTGCCCCAAAATAGCCCTGGTTATGCCTAGGAATTTCAGATACCTCCCCCCACCCCCCCCAGGGAAAAAAAAAGGTTGGGCCACCTCTGTGCACGAATGCTGGCTTAGAAAGAAACTTGTGCCCGATGCTCCCTCTAAGCTGTGGAGTCTTGGGAGCTGAAATTCTACTTGTGTGTGAACTACCAGCATGAAAGTTGTGAGCAAGCGATTTGGCTACTGCATAAATTAGTTGCCTCTGGAGCCATCCCTTCCTGCGCTAAGACAAAAATGTGTGAGCCGGAGGCTAAAAACACTGTGAGCGAGCTCACACTAACTCAGCTTAGAGGGAACACTGCTTGCGCCAGCCCTTTAAAATTTTTCCTGGGCTGAGGACGCCCTCTTGGAAAGGCACATGCCTGGATGTCGTTGCCAAGTGAGCAGAGAAGTGCCTCCAATTATCTTTCAGGCCCTGTGTTACTTCCGCCCCTTCTTGTCTGGGCATTCCACACACACACCCCACACACACACTCTTTATTTCAAGGACTGAGTTTCTTGGGGTATACCATCCTTCCGACAGCCCTTTGAGGTAGGCCAAACTGGACAGAAATGACCTTAAGCTTCTCAGGAGGGTTCGTAGCTGAGCAGGAACATAAGAACACAAGAGAAGCCAACGTTGGATCAGGCCAGTGGCCTATCCAGTCCAACACTCTTGTGCAGGTGCCAAGACACTAGAAACCCTCCCACTGTTCCCCCCCCCCCATCAAGCACAAAGACTACAGAGCCTCACTTGCCCCAGAGTCCCTATGTATACCTTGTGGCTAACTGATGGACCTCTGCTCCATATGCTTATCCAATTCCCTCTTGAAGCTGCCCATGCTTGTAGCTGCCACCAGCTCCTGTGGCGGTGAATTCCACGTGTTCATCACTCTTTGGGTGAAGAAGGACTTCCTTTTATCCCTTCCAACCCGACCGCTGGACAATTTCGTTGAAATTGAATTTCACCTCCCTGCGTCTAAACCCGTCAAATGAGACCCCACATCCTATAGAGAGGAAGCGGCAAAGTTTGTTCACGGTGGTCTAGAAGGTTTCCACAGTAACGTTTTATGTTCTTCAGCCTGTGTCGTTCGCAGCAAGCCGCTTAGCCGGTGGGATAGGCCACTGGGTGACTTTCTCCAAAGCAGTAGCAAAGAGCTGGAGTCCAGTAGCATCTTAATGACTAACAAAATTAGTGGCAGGGTATGAAAGTTCCTTCCTGCCGACCTAGCAGTTTGAAAGCGAGAAACTGCAAGTAGATAAATAGGTCCCATTTCGGTGGGAAGGGAACAGTGTTCCGTGCGCCTCGGCGTTTAGTCACGCTGGCCACATGACCCACGGAAAAGTCTGAGATGAGCACCGGACCCCTAGAGTCGGGTTCGACTGGCTTTCGAGCAAGGGAAACCTTTCCCTTTCACCTGTGAGAGGTCCTGCCTTTTCCCGCTTTGTCCTTATGTGCAGCTTGGACCAGGAGGGGCGGAGTAGGGCTTTTACTTCTGGAGCAGCCGGTTTGGTGTTGTGGTGAAGTGCGCAGACTCTAATCTGGGAGAACCGGGTTTGATTCCCCCACTCCTCCACTCGCAGCTGCAGGCTGACCTTGGGCAAGCCACAGTTCTGACAAGAGCCGTTCTTGAAAAAAGAGCAGTTTCTCTCTCAGCCCCGCCTCCCTCCCGGGGTGTCTGTTGTGGGGAGGGGAAGGGGAAGGAGTTTGTAAGCCGCTCTGAAACTCCGAGTGAAGGGCGGGGTTTAAATCCAATCTCCTCCTCCAGATATTGCGCGGTGCGCCGAGAAGCAAGCACCTGGCCCCTTCCTTTAGGGTCTTTGAACTTACGAAGCTGCCTTATACGGAATCAGCCCCTTGGTCCGTCAGAATCAGTCTTGCCTGCTCAGACGGGCAGCGGCCCTCCAGGGTCTCAGGAAGAGGTCCTTCACATCACCTACTGCCTGGTCCTTTTAACTGGAGGTGCCGAGGGGATTGAAGTGGGGACCTTCTGCCTGCCAAGCGGAGGCTCTGCCATTCAGCCTTTCCCCGTGCGGGATGATTCAGAGGGTTAGGGTTGACCTCTCTCTCCCAGCACGGTTAGAGAGGAGGACCCTTTCTTCTCTTGAGTTCCCTTGCAAGTGCTTGAAGGGTCAAGAGCCTTTCACGTTTTGCAAGGCAGAGGGGTCCTCACTAGAATTCAGCATAAGGATGTCACTCTTGACCGTATTTGTGGATGGCTTTTGTGTATCATCTGCCAGTTTGGTGTCGTGTTGAAGTGCGCGGACTCTAAATCTGGGAGAACCGGGTTTGATTCCCCACTCCTCCACTTGCACCTGCTGGTGTGACCTTGGGTCAGTCATAAGTTCTTTCAGAGTTGTTCTCTTCAAGGGCAGTTCTCCAGAGAGCTCTCTCAGCCCCGCCCACCTCACAGGGTGTCTGTTGTGGGGAGGGGAGGGGAAAGGAGATTGCAAGCTGCTCTGAGATTCCTTCGGGTAGTGAAGGGCGGGGTATAAATCCAATCCCTTCTTCTTTTTCTTCTTCCCCCCCCTCGTTCCAGGTGGTGGACATCATGCGGGTGAACGTGGACAAGGTGCTCGAGAGAGATCAGAAGCTTTCGGAGCTGGATGACCGCGCAGACGCCCTGCAGGCTGGAGCATCCCAGTTTGAAACCAGTGCCGCCAAGCTCAAACGCAAGTACTGGTGGAAGAATCTAAAGGTAATGCGAAATCGGGGAGCCCTCAGATCCCTCCAACTGGCCACCTCCCCAAGGGGTAACTTGAATGATGGGTTCTCAGAAAGGGCCCAGCCCCCAAATCTGTTTTTTAACTCCATCAAAACATCAGAAAAGCCCGGCTGGATTAGACTAGTGGTCCATCTGGTCCAGCACCCTGTCTCACACAGGGGCCAACCAGTTCCTCTGGAGGGCCAACAACAGGGCACAGAGGCAGAGGACTTCCACTGATGTTTAGAACTTAAGAACATCAGGAGAACCCTGCTGGATCAGACTGCTGGTCCGTCTAGTCCAGCATCCCGTCTCACACAGCAGCCAACCGGTTCCTCTGGAGGTCCAACAACAGGGCATAAAGGGCCAAGACTTGATGTTGCCTCCTGGCACTGGGATTCAGAGGTTGACTGCCTCTGAACATGGAGGTTCCCTTTAGTCAGCCTGGCTAGTGGCCGCTGGTAGACCTTTCCTCCGTGAATCTTTCCAGTTCTCTTTTAAAGCCATCCAGTCTCAATCCCAAGGAACGTAAACGGATTACTGAATGTGGGGAGCCTCCGAAACATGCACAGAGTGCGTCCACGTCGAATGACTCATAGCCTGCCACCCTGCCTACGGGAACCGGGGTAGAAATTTCTTTGCAAGGGCCTCTCTTCCGAGGAGGGCTCAGCATCTCTGCATCCCGCACCGTCTCCTCTCCCAAATGAGTAGTCCTCATTTTTGCTTTCTCTCTCTCTCTCTCCCTTCTTCTTCTTCTTCTTCTTCTTCTTGCAGATGATGATAATTCTGGGGGTGATATGCACCGTTATCTTGATCATTATCATCGGTGAGTAAGGGGGTGGGGAGGGCTGCCTGTCCTATTTGTGGGTGCGCTTAATCTGGGTTCTGGTCCAAAAGCACAAGCGTCCTGCAGTCCCATCTCATCTGGCATCCTCCATCTCTCACACTGGCCAACGCAGTGTCCTGGGATGCCCACACACGGACAGCAGAAGAGACCTGCTGGATCAGACCCATGGTCCATCCAGTCCAGCACCCTGTCTCACACAGTGGCTGACCAGTTCCTCTGGAGGGTCAACCACAGGGCAGAGAGGCTGAGGCCTTCCCTTGATGAGAACCTCAGAAGATCCTTGCAGGATCAGACCAGTGAGGGTCCACCTAGTCCAGCCTCCTGTCTCACACAGGGGCCACCCGGTTCCTCTGGAGGGCCAACAACAGGGCAGAGAGGCCGGGGCCTTCCCCTAATGTTAAGAACGTAAGAAGAGCCCTGCTGGAGCACGGCATAGAGGCTGAGGCCCAGTGCTCCCTCTAAGCTGTGGAGTCTTGTGAGCAAAAATCCTGCTTTGTGAGCTACCGGCATGAAAGTTGTGAGCGAGCGATTTGGCCACTGCCTGGGAATAACAAATGATATTATTAAAAATACAAAAACTAAAGACATTAGAAGACAAGCTTAAAAAATCTGTAAGGAAAATTGGATGTTATAAGTACGTCTATTAGGGCACGCAGGGGATGTTCGACACTCTGTTTGGGAATTGCCCTCCCGATGCAACTGCCAAAATATTTTTATTTAGATAGGTAGATGGATGATAGATGATAGACAGACCGACAGTGGATAGATAGATACAGATAAATGGATGATAGACAGATGATAGGTAGACAGATAGACAATGGATAAATATGATAGATGGATGATAGATAAGATAGATAGATAGACAGATAGACAGATGATAGATAGATATAGATAGACAGACAAATAGATAGACAGATGACAGATAGATGGACAGATGGAATTGTATGGATTATCTTGTACATTTTCTTCTGTCGACCGCTGTTTTAACTGTTTTAGTGATAATGTATTTATTGTTTTATAGTTTTACTATTTATCTATGGCTCTGCCTCTATGTTTTAGTGCTGATTATGGCCTTGTGCCTCTTGTTCGCCGCCCTGAGCCCATGTGGAAGGGCGCGATATAAATCGAATCAATCAGTCAATCAATCAATGGTAGATAGATGACAGATAGATAGGTGACAGATAGATGGACAGATGATAGACAGACAGACAGACAGACAGATAGATAGATCTGGTCTTGAAAGCTTTGCAACCACCTCGAGGGGTCGGGGAGCCCCAGTGTGTTTCCAGGGCAGCTGAGGTGGTGAAGCGGGCCTTTCCAGGGAGAGGAGGGACGCATCCGGGCGGAGTCTCCCCCTTTCCGTTAACAGTCCTCTGGCTTTTCTCCCCCCCGCAGTTTACTTCAGCACCTAATGGAATCTACGGAGCCATTTCCCATCCAGGAGCAGCGGCCGGGAGAGGCGCGAGGGGGCGACGCATCCCCCCTCCTCTAGATCTCAGCCATATCTTCCAGCCCCGCCCCCTGCCCCTTACACCCCCCTCCCCCCTTCCCCGTTCCCACTGTGTGTGTGTGCGTGGGTTTGCATTGCGTGTGGGTGTCTTGTAAATAGCCTGATTTGTTATTTATACATATATATATATATAATATTAATAATAATTATATTTTGTCTGTTTGTAGATTTATTACTAGACTTTCCATGTGTCATGGAATCTCCCTCCCCCACCCCGACCGCCTTCTGCCGACACCCCCCCAACTCCCCCCCCCCGGACGGTGTTTTTTCAATGTCTTGATTTTTAATTATAATCTTTGAGGACCAAGGATTTCCCCTCTCCTCGTAGCTGGGCTCAGAAATTCCTCGACGCCTCCTGCCATTGTGTAGATGACCTCCCCCCCCCCCAATTGTCACGTGGTTGCCCGTGGCGGCTCGTGTCTGGCCTTTAACCAAGGCCTCCCCTGTGCTTTCTTCCTTTTACCCCGGGAAAGTTCAGAATGCAAAATCATCCACCGGGGGGCGGCGGGGGGGGATCCGGAGCACGCGCCTCTTTCACTGCCTGCCTGGGTCTCTCCGTGCTCTTTTTTGACCGGGACCGCGCGCTGGTGGGGCGGTCATGAATTTCTGTGCCCTGCTGTCTCCCTTTCCCTGCGAAACGGAACACTGACCCCCCCCCATACCTTTTTTTGTGATCTTCTGTAACATTCCTGGAGTTGTGCCGTGTGCCGTGTCTTGACAAGTAATCAACACTACACCTTAAAGCTCTCTCTGATTCAGGAACGGGGGGGGGAGGCAGAGGACGGGGAATCCTGCCGGAGCCTTCGCCGCTCGAAAGGACGATGCCGGTGAATCTTTCCTGCCATAAGTAAATCCTGTCTGGAAACTGCCTCGTTTTCTTTAGGAAAAAAAAGAAAAGAAAAAAAATGTACATTCCACACCTCTCCTGAAAAGGAGGCGAGCTATTTTAAGGAAACGCAGAGGGGTCTTGGCCTGTGGTTCCCAGAATAACTTTAGATTCCTTCTGTTTAGCGATCACTGCCTATTCGTAGGGAAATTGGTGTGTCTGTGAGCGTGAATGCGTTGGGTGGGGAGAGGAGGCCACAAAGGGGATTTCGTTCCTCCGGGGACATGCCGGGGAGGACGTTTCGAAAGCGTAGTTAATGGAGCCGTTTTGATACGAAGTAATACAGGAATTTCAGGGGTGGTGGCGGTGGAAGTCAGGCTGTGTAATCCCATAGGGCTAGTAGAAAACGTCTTTTTTCTCCAGCCCTGCTTAGGTTTTAGCTGTGCACCAAACACCCCTTGTGTGTCTCCGATCCTGCCCCAGGGCCAAGGAACCATTTAGGGCCTCCGCTTTTGGTTTCTGATTGGAACCTAGCTGCCCCAGGGTTAGTTATGCATGCGTGTGGCAGGAGGGGATGTGGGTCTGGGGGGAGATCAGTCAGATGACTGGCTGGTTGGGAACCCCCACCCACCCCCCTTTTCCATCCCCGGTTCCCAGGTCAGCCGGTTCCTCTCTGCAAATGTTATAACCGTGATTATCGTGGCGAGTGACTCTCTCTCTCTTTCCAATTCTCTTGTTGAGCACAAACTGCCATCTTTCTTGGCCCGTTTATAGCGTCGGTGACTTGTGACTTTTTTTAATTTTTTGGTACATCTTTCCCTTCCCCCACCCTTCCTCTCTCCCCTTCCCCCTCTCCCAAGAAGAAACAGAACTCTCTCCCCTTTCGACTCTCTCTGTGTACCGATCGCTCTCCGATGCCAAGGAATCGCAGGAGGGGACGAGAAGAGAAGCGTGGCTTTTTCGTGGCGTATAATGGCGTGGGACGGTGGTGGGGGGCACCCTTGCCAGCTTGGAGGGAAGCACTGGCAATGGGGTGTGTCCCACTCCAAAGGGATGTGGGTATGGGGGCGAGGAGGAGGAGGAGGGAAAGAAGTCTGGTAACCCCCTAGCTGCCACTATGGAGGGATATGGCGGCCAGGAGGTCACATGACCAGCATCCTTCCTTCCTTCCTCTGTCCCCTTGCCAAGAATAGCGTCGGCCTGTTCTTTGAGCGAGTGGTTGGGACTTGTGAACTACTGGGGAAGACGGTTCAAGGTGTGTAGGGGGTGTGTGTGCAATCGGTGGGGGAGGGAAGCTCCTTGGGGCAGCCGGAAGCCACAATCACTTGGCCTGTCCCCTTCCCTATATATACTGTCGAGAAGGGACGAGTGTACCTGTTCAGGTAAAACGGGTGTATGCGTTGAATTGGAGGGGGAGGGGAGGGGGGAAGAGAGAAGGAGCTGCATTTCTGTGGCTGGACAGCAGGTGTCACTGCTGCTGTTCAGCTCTTCGGACGGCTCCCCAAAGAATCTCTGGCCAGACCCGAGAAGGGTTAAGAACGAATTTTTACGTGCCGAGTCTACACACTAGATTTAGGGGGGTTATGGGGTTCCGGCCCCATTACTCCGTTGCTGCTCACCCTCCTCCTCCTCCCTCTTCCTCAGCAGGCCTGGGTTTATTCAGGAAGGGGTTGGATTCAGTATGGGCAGAACCGGGAGTGACTATGCTGTGAAAAAAAAATGAAATTTTAAAAAAAGTACAATAAATGTCCTGTGGAGAACGCCCAACTCCTGTGTTGCTTGTGTTTTTTTTTGGGGGGGGGCAGGGTTTGCTTTGCAAGCAGAGTTTCTAAGTGGCCTTCAAGGCCCCCCCCACGCTGCAGATAGCAGCTGTGGCAAAAGGGGGGGTCATGCAGGGCCCCGCAAGCCTCCCCAATAATGAAATAGCGAGGGCAAAAGGGAGGGGTTTGGTCACGTGCATGCGAGCTCAGACACGGCCTGAAAACATGAGCCATTGGCACAATCAGCTGATTGCCAAGTACAAGGGTGTGTGTGTGTGTATAGGGCTCATTTCCTACAGGAGCGAAGTTCCAGCAGTAAGGAGCCCAGGGGGTGGGCACATGCAGCAAGCCCCGCCCCCTGCTCCCAGCAAGGGCCCCCCCCCCAAGGTTTATTCAGGTAGAAGCTCTCCCTCCTCTGTGAGGGCAGATCTGTGCGCTTCCCCCCATAACTAGCAATCCAAAACAGTCCAGTTTTAAGAGTCCAGTGGCACCTTTAAGACCAACAAAGTTTATTTATAAGTATGCATACAAAAGCTTATACCTTGAATAACACTTCCTTGGTCTTAAAAGTGCCACTGGTCTCTAAATTTGGTCCACTGCTTCAGACCAACACAGCTGACCACCTGGAACTGTATTATTTATTATTATTAATCTCATTATGTTTATGGATCGCCCAGTCCCTGCTGTTGTAGGGCTCTGGGCGATAGACAACGTGGTGAAAGCATTAAAACTATAAAATGAGTATGGACAGTATTCCTATATTAATATATATTTTTTTAAAAAGTGGTAAAATTAGAGTTTTTTCCCATTTCTGGCCTGTGATCACCTCATGGGTGTGGGGGATGAAATAAAAACATTCTGAGAAGAGAAAGAGGAGGGTGCCAGCCAGATGTAAACTGTTGCTGCCCTCAACCGGAAGCCTGGTGGAACATCCCTGCCTCACAGGCCCTATGGAATTGCATAAGATCCCGCAGTTTAGAGAAGAGGAGATCGAGGGGGACACACGATTGCTCTCCTTAAATATTTGAAAGGATGTCATTTGGAGGAGGGCAAGGAGCCGCTCCAGTCGGCAGCAGAGGAGAGGACCCAAAGCAGTGGGTTTAAGTTACACGCAGAAAAGTATCGGCTGGATATTAGGAAAAACTTTGTCACGGTGGTCCTGCATTGGGCAGGGGGTTGGACTAGATGGTCTGTGTGGCCCCTTCTAACTCTACGATTCTATGATGGCGTTCGGCAGAGAGTCCCATCAGGTTGGGGGCCAAGACTGAAAAGGCCCTGGCCTTGGTTGAAGACGGCCAGATGTCTTTAGGGCCAGCGATGCGATCACCAGCAGGTTATCTGAGGAGCGTAATGGAAATGTTGGAGGAGACGGTCCCAGACACAAATGCAGACGCATGCTTTTTAGAAATTGTGTTGGGTTGAAGAGGTTCTGGCTTTGTTGATCTCGGCGGCAGGACTCTTCATTCACCAGGCTTTATTGTCTCTTTTCGCGAGGGTTCAATGAAACCGGCACATCTGGGAACAGTGCTCATGGCCAAAGATGGGGTGCAAAACTTGACGTATTGTCACCACCTGGAGCGTTTGGATTTCAGGATGTCTGTAAATAAATGATTTGGGCGTGAGCTACTTAGGATTACCCACATACCAGTAGGATTGACTTGGCTAAGGATTGGGCGTTTCCATCATCTGACAGAGGCCTCTAGTGCTAAGTGAGAGAGCTTATTGATATGTTTGGGTTGGCTTGTTTGATCGTAAACCACTTTGCGCAGTTGGGAAATACAGTAAGCAAGTGAAGTAACAGCCTGTGTGCCATGAGCCACTGTGCATGAAATGCCACAAAGATTTCTTAATGTCGCCCGTTGTCCCCTCAAATGCAATGCTGTGGAACTGGCTAACGCAACCACCTGCTAGTCCTCACATTTAACATAAATATGGAGGAATCCTATGCAATTCCATAGGGCCTGTGAGCATCTTAACCTCTGAGCCAGTTTGGTGTCGTGGTTGAGTGCGCGGACTCTAATCTGGGAGAACCGGGTTTGATTCCCCACGCCTCCACTTGCAGCTGCCGGATGACCTTGGGCAAGCCATAATTCTGTCAGAGCTGTCCTTGAAAGAGTACTTTCTGTCAGAGCTCTCTCAGCCCCATCCTACCTCACAGGGGGTGTCCGTTGTGGGGAGGGGAAGGAGTTTGTAAGCCGCTCTGAGACTCCGAGTGAAGGGTGGGGTATAAATCCAATCTCTTCTGCAAGGACTCAGTGGGGCAGTTAACCACATATTGAGCTGACTCAAACTGTGTTCAGTCTTGCTTGGGGGTCATTGTCATAGAACTTAAGAGGAAGCCTAAATTGTAAGCGTCTCAGCAGTCATCCCCCCCCCCAAGTGTACAAGGCTTGTGTTTGTAGATCCAGAGGAAAACATGCCACCTAAGAGTTTTACAATGAATTCTGGTGCACCAAGTTGGATCCACAAGTCCACTGCAAACTGGTCACTTTGGGAGCTCTGAAATAATGGGCACTCTGTTCAAGTCTGCAAGAATTTTAGTCCAGTAGTAGTCCCTTAAGAAAATGGGGCCACGGTGGCTCAGAGGCTAAGACTCTGAGCTGCAGACCAGAAGGTCTGTAGCTCGGCAGTTTGAGACCCGAGTGCTGCGGGACGGAGTGAGCTCTCCCGTCTCTGGCCCCGGCTCCTGCCAACCTAGCAGTTTGAAAGCAAGAAATTGTAAGGAGATAGATAGGTACTGCCATGGTGGGAAGGTAACAGCATTCTGTGCACCTCGGTGTCTAGTCATGCTGGCCAAGTGACCATGGAGAAGTCTTCGGACAGCGCTGGCTCTTTGGCTTCAAAACGGAGATGAGCACACCAACCCTAGAGTCGGATTCGGCAGGCTTTCGAGCAAGGGAAACCTTTAGTACCTTAGGAGAGCAACAAGATTTCCAGGGCCCAAGTTTTTGAGAGTCGAAGCTCCCTGCTTCAGACTGCAAATTGCTTTTGCTCTAATCTTTTGCAGCCTCTGATAAAAATGCTCAATCTGAGTGAAGGGGGGGGGATTTCTTGCCCCCCCCGCGAAACGTGTGGCTTCAGTCACCCGTTGGAGCTGAATAGTGCTGCTCCATATGCCCCTTCCCCCACGGAGTGTGTTGCAGTGGATAGAATGGCCAGTTAGGAACCTGGGTGTCCAGGCTTGAATCCGTACTTCTACCATGGAAGCTCACTGGGTAATCTTGGGCCCGGCCCAACCTGGTCTACTTCACAGGGTTGTGAGAAATTGGAGGACGGTGAATGATATAAAAGGTAAGAGAGCGTAAGAGATTGGATTTATACCCCGCCCTTTGGTACCTGAAAGAGTATCAGAGCGGCTTACAAACTCCCTTCCCCTCCCAACAACAGACACCCTGTGAGGTAGGTGGGGCTGAGAGAGCTCTTTCGAGGACTGCCCTTGAGAGAACAGCTCTGAGAGGACTTGTGACTGACCCAAGGTCACACCAGCAGCTGCACGTGGAGAAGTGGGGGAATCAAACCCTGTCCTCCCAGATTAGAGTCCACGCTCCTAACCGCTTCACCAAACTGGCTCCAAGTTGCTTTTGAGTCCCCGAAGGGGAGCAAAACCAGATGTAAATAAATACATGCAAACGTGACCCAGCTGCCTGTTTATGGTCGGTCACGGTGTGAGCCAGCCAGATGTGTGCATGAGAAAGGGAGACGGCAGGCCGATCCGTCCAATCGGGTGGATGCCTGTTTTTGTGGTTTTTTTCCAGGGGAAAGATCTAGAGCGCTTTTTTTGCCCCACTAAGCAAGTCTAGGTGTGGATTGTGGCGAAAGCCCAAGGAAGCGTCACTGCGGCCCCAGCCAATGGCAGGATGTGCCGGATTGCTTTTCCAGCTGGTGTGGGTGGAAAGAGAGAACAGCTAGGCCCTGGAGCTGCTCTATTAATAATTCCAGTCTGACGGGAACAAAATGTCCTCACCTCCTGACCCAGCTTTCGAGGCTGTGATTTGCTGTGCTCCGGAGCAGGAAGAGCATGCCTGTGGCGGGCGGATCCCTGTCCCCAAACTGGAAACAGCCAGCACCCGCCAAGGATGCAAGCCATGGGGCAGTGGGAGGTGTTCAACGTGGTGCCCTGTGGAGTCATGGGCCAGGCTGCGGGCAGGAGTCCCTGCTGTGGGGCGGAGGGAGGGAGGTGGTGAGCTCTGCAGGGAGGCGACTTGGGCGAAGGGCCCCAGGTCTTGGAGCGGGTGCCCTGGCTCAGTGTCAGAGCCTTTGCTAGGCACACCAAAGGTCCCGGGTTCAATCCCCAGGCCTTTCAGATAAAGGATCAGGTAGCAGGCAGTGTCCCTTGGACTGCAAGGAGATGAAATCATTCAATCCTAAAAGAAATCAACCCTGACTGTTCCCTGGAAGGCCAGATACTGAAGCTGAAGCCCAAGTACTTTGGCCACCAAATGAGAAGGGAGCACTCCCTGGAGAAGACCCTGATGCGGGGAAAGATTGAAGGTCAAAGAAGAAGGGGACGGCAAAGGATGAGATGGTTAGACAGTGTCATTGATGCAACGAACATGAAATTGAGCAAACTTCAGAGGACAGCGGAAGACAGGAGGGCATGGCGTGATCTGGTCCATGGGGTTGCGAAGAGTCACACTCGACTGTGCGACTGAACAACAACAACAAAAGCAGGCAGTGTTCCCTCTGAGCTGAGTTAGTGTGAGCTAGCTCACAGTTTCTTAGCCTCCGGCTCACACATTTTGGTCTTAGCTCTGGAAGGATGGCTCCAGAGCAGATTAATTAATGCAGCAGCCAAATCGCTTGCTCACAACTTTATTTCCAGTAGCTCAGAAAGCAGAATTTTTGCTCACAGGACTCCACAGCATAGAGGGAGCATAGGTAGCAGGTGATGTGAAAGACCCCTGCCCAAGACACCTGGAGAGCCGTTGCCAGTCAGAGTAGACAATAATAATCATGATGGACTGAGAGTCTGATTCGCTGTAAGGCGCCTTCATGTGTACATGCGCATCTAAAGGAAAGTTGGGACGTGCTTTTTCTTCGATCTTGGGCCTTGATATCTATTGGAACTAGAAGGGCAGGGTTGCCAGGCCTATTTTTGGGCAGGAACGCATAGGAACGGAGTTCCAGCTGGCTCCCGAGTTGGCCACGCCCAGCAGGAACTCATTAGCATAAAAGGCCACACCCAACAGCAGAAACTCATTGAGATTGGCTACATGAGGGCTGTGCGGCCTAACATGCAAAGGAGTCCCTGCTCCAAAAAAAGCCCTGAGTTTTGACAACAAACAAGGTAAACAGAATAAGAAGCAAAAGGTGGGCGTGGCTGGATGACCCCACTTCTGGTAACATGGGGGTGTGGCCTAATAGGCCAATGAGCTATGTGGTCAGGGGCATGGCCTAATATGCTAATGAGTGTCTGCTGTTGGGTGTGGCCTATTATGCTAATGAGTTCTTGCTGGGCCTTTTCTACAGAAAAGCCCTGAAGGTTGCCAACCTCCAGGTGGGCCCTGGATATCTCCTGGTATTACAGTTGATCCCTGGACTATCTCTAGACAACAGAGATCAATTCCCCTGGAGAAAATGGCTGCTTTGGAGGGTGGACTCTCTGGCATTATACCCTGCTGAGTCTCCCCCATCTCAAACCCTCTCCTCCCCAGACTCACCCCCCTCCTCCAAATCTCCAGGAATTTTCCAAGGAGGAGATGACAACCGCAATGGGGAAAGATTTGGGGGTGCAGGGTGAGTTCGGGAAGAGTGGAGCGATTTCAGTGGAGTACAGTATCCTAAGAATCCACCATCTAAAGCAGCCGTTTTCTCCAGGAGAATTGATCTCTGTAGTGTGGAAATAACTGGAAACATTGGCTGTTCAGTGGTAGAATTCTCGCCTGCCACACAGGAGGCCTGGGTTCGATTCCTGGCCAATGCAATATGCGTTTGCTCCTGCAGAGTGTGGGGGGTTGGACTAGATGACTTGCCAAGGTCCCTTCCAACATTCTATGATCCTATGATCTCCAGTTCCCACCTGGAGATTGGCAACCCAAAATCTAGTGTAGTCTTTGTTCAGGACTCCCACCCAGATCGCTCTGCTGCTCTCATGTGTGTGATGAAACAGAAAAGACTCCGAGCGGTTGCCTCGTTTCCAAGCCAGGGCAAAGCTGCACCTGCTGAATTTCTGCCTGACCCCCAGCTGCTAAAAGCAAAAGAAACGGGAGTGGATGGGGGGTGAGTTTGGAGGTGAATGCCACTCATGATACCCCAGTCCTTGGCCGGGTGTCCTCAGAAGGAAGTCCTCCGGAGCTTAAAGGTGATGACGTCTATGCAAATGAGTCCAGGGGCTAATCTGCTTTACGGTTCTTCAGGCACCGGGCCAAAGTGTTTATATTTACCCAGGCTTTTAAGCAAGGGACGGTTTCTCTCTCTCGTTTAGCTGTTTTTAACGGTCTGCTTCTAGTCTATTTTAAGATCACTTTTAGGCTGCCCAACCTTGTTTTATGCCGTTTTTAAGCCCTGCTTTGTTTTGATATTATTCTTTTTTATTGCAATTTTTTTAATTGGCGAGACATCTTGTTTCTGGACTGATGATGTTTTCTATACATATTATCTTTTTGCTTCGTTTTTTTACCCTGACTATCTCTGCAATGGGAATCTCCAGTGGCTTAACATCATTTCCTTCTCCTCCACTTGATCCTCACAGCAACCCAGCGAGGTAGGTTAGGCCGAGAGTGTGCCATCAACAGGCAAATGCCCAATATTTATTCATTCCATTTATAGCCTGCCTTTCTTCCCTAGCGGGGACCCAAACAATGGCCTGTGTGAGCCTCCTCTTGCTTCATCCTCACAACAGTCCCATGGGCATGACTGGCCCAAGGGCACCCAGCAAACGTCCATGGAAGAGGGGGAATTCGAACCTGGGTGTTGCAGATCCTAGTCTAAGACGCAGGCTGCGATCCTTAGGACATTTTCCCAGGCATTAAGCCATATTGAATTCCTGGGACTTGCAATGCTCCCTCTAAGCTGTGGAGTACTGTGAGCAAAACTACTTCGTGAGCTACTGGCGTCAAAGTTGTGAGCGAGCGATTTGGCTGCTGCATAAATTAGTTTGCTCTGGAGCAGTGTTCCCTCTAAGCTGAGTTAGCTCACAGTTTTTAGCCTTCGGCTCACACATTTTTTGTCTTGGCTCCAGAGCAAATTAATTTATGCAGTAACCAATGTTCCCTCTAAGCTGTGGAGTCTTGTGAGCAAAAATTCTACTTTGTGACCTACTGGCATTAAAGTTGCGAGCGAGCGATTTGACTACTACATAAATTAGTTTGCTCTGGAGCCCTCCTTCCTGAGCGAAGACAAAAATGTGTGAGCCGGAGGCTAAAAAACGGTAAGCTAGCTCACACCAGCTCAGCTTAGAGGGAACACTGGCAGTAACCAAATCACTCGCTTACAACTTTAATGCCAGTAGCTCACAAAGTAGAATTTTTGCTCACAAGACTCCACAGCTTAGAGGGAGCATTGTGTCTGGAGCCCTCTTTCCTGAGCCAAAACACAAAGGTGTGAGCCGGAGGCTAAAAAACTGTGAGCTAACTCACTAACTCGGCTTAGAGGGAACACTGGTTCTGAGTAGACCTGTTTAGTATCGGTCCCCCAGTCTGACTACTTCATATTATCCATACTATGAATATTGATGGGACTGAGGGCACCCTCTCTTCTCTCCCTTCTCCATTGCCTCCATCTCTCCCACCCACTCCACAACTGTCCAGATGTTCCTAATCTTCCTTTAACTGCACCCCATCTTCAAACTGGCATGGGGCAGGGATGTAGGTAGGACTTGGATAAATCTTGTTGGAAATATAGGAGGTTTTTTTTTCCCAAAGGTGTATCAGTGGGTTTGTGGCCAGTCAAATATCTGCATGTTCATTGCTCTATGAAAGACCACATGTTTTATTTAATGGATTAATGGAAGCACAAACCAGGGTTAGTTTTGGGGGGTTTTTTGGTATAAAATATACATACAACAAGATTTGAATGGGCAATGGAGCATAAAACTGTTTTAAATGAACAAAATGAATAATACTCATAAGAACATAAGAGATGCCAATGTTGGCCAAAAATATCAGGTGCCCTCAGGAGGTCCAGCAGTGGGGCCAGGACACTAGAAGCCCCCCACTGTTGCCCCCGCCAAGCACCAAGAATACAGAGCATCACTTGCCCCAGAGTCCCTATCTATACCTTGCGGCTAATAGCCACTGATGGACCTCTGCTCCATACGTTTATCCAATTCCCTGTTGAAGCCGTCCTTGCTTGTAGCTGCCACCACCTCCTGTGGCAGTGAATTCCCCCTGTTCATCACTCTTTGGGTGAAGAAGGACTTCCTTTTATCGTTCTAACCTGCTCAGCAATTTCATTGAGTGCCCACAGAGTTCTTGTATTGTGAGAAAGGGAGAAAAGTACCTCTTTCTCTACCTGTTCTATCCCATGCCTAATCTTGTAAACCTCGATCATGTCACCCCTCAGCAGTCATTTCTCCAAGCTAAAGAGCCCCCAGCACCTCAGCCTTTCCTGATAGGGAAAGTTCTTCAACCCTTTTATCATTCTAGTTGCCCTTTTCTGCACTTTCCCCAAAGCTACAATATCTTTTTTAAGGTGTGGTGACCAGAACTGTACACAGTATTCCAAATGAGGTCACGCCATTGATTTATACAGGGGCATTATGATACTGGCTGATCTGTTTTCAGTTCCCTTCCTAATAATCCCCAGCACAGTTTTGGCTATTTTTATTGCTGTTGCACACTGTCTGATATTTTCAGTGTGCTATCTACTACGACTCCAAGATCTCTCTCTTGGTCTCTGCCAGTTGGGACCCCTTCAACTTGTGGATTTATAGTTAGGATTTTTGGCTCCAATGTGCATCACTTTGCACTTGGCCACACTGAACCCCATTGTCGCCCATCCTCACAGATCCCTTTGGAGCGCCTCACAATCCTCCCTGGTTTTTAACCACCCTGAACAACTTGGTATCATCTGCCAATTTAGCCACTTCACTGCTTACTCCCAACTCCAAATCATTAATGAACAACTCCTTTGGAGTCCCCCTGTTGGGCATGAAGTAGGCCTCAGACGAATGAAATAAATTAGTTAAAGAGGTTGGGGTGCTGTTTTTGCGTGGCTCATGCAGGCTTCAGGCGTGTTATGTTTTATGATCCCCTCACAATTGCCCAGTGTTATGTAAGCAACGATTTCCTATAAACTGAGATTAAAGGCTTGTCCCCTTTTAAAGATATATTAGGCACAGGAGAGATGTAATTTTAAAATGCTATTCTCTGTGTTTCATGATCTGAGGTAAATAAAAGGTTTTTTTAAAAAAAGTTCCTCAGATCCAGCAACGCCCCTCCCCCCCTCCAACCGTCTCCTCAGCCCCAACGGCTTTCCAGCCGAAGCCACGCCCCTCCACCCCGGCCACGCCCCCTCGCTCTCCACGGCTGTCAACACACGCAGCAGCGGCGGCCCCGTGATCCTCGCCGCACGTGTGCCCCCTGCACCAGCGGGCCGGGCCTGGGCGAGCCAATGGGAAGCAGGATTCGAAGGCGCGGCCAATCGCGAGCAGAGGAGGGCGCGGCCAGAGCACGCGTAGAACTGCATGCTGCCACGCAGCCGCCCAATCCGAGGCGCGCAGAGGCGGAGAGGCGTCAAGAGCCCCGCGGGGGGGGGCCCACCTGGCTGTTGGGCAAGCTTCGCTGCACGCGTCCCGGTGCATGCTGCAGCGCTGGATGACCAATGATGCGGCGAGCGGGGAATGACGTCCGAGAACGGGCGTCCAATGGGGGTCGGCGGGGGAGAAGGGGGCGGAGGGCGCTTGGGGAGCCGGCCAATGGGAAGGCGGGAGGACGGGGGCGTGTCCGGCGGGTGCCCAACTCACGCAGGCGGGTGCATGGTGCCGGAGCGGCTCTGCTGGACTGAGTTGGAGAGTCGCGGGAGAGGTTCGGTTGTCAAAGTAAGAGGAGTTTGATTGGCGGGTGGTGGGTGAAGGGCGGACCACCAGGTGGGGCAGAAATAGGATCCTGGAGGGCGGTGATTGGGCAGCGGAGGAGGGCTTGGGGACAGAGGGTCACTTGTGGGGTGGGCGTGGGGAGGGCAGCTCCGGAGGAAGTGGGGTGTTGGTGGTGGGGGGACCTTTGGGGTCCAGAGTGGTGGGGGAGAAGGACTTGGGGGTGCTGGCAGGAAGGAGGCTGTTTCTGTGGGGAAGATGGGAAGCAGGGTGAGAAGGGGGAGGCTGGGTAGATTTTTGAAAAAGAGGTGGCAGAAGGTAGGGGTCACCAGCTCCTAGGTGGGGGCCTGGCCATTCTCTGGGAATCACATCTGATAGGCTACAGAGATCAGTTGCCCTGTAGGAAAGGGCCGCTTTGGAGAGCCGACTCTGCGGTCTACCATAGAGTCTAGGAGAAATGAGACTCCTAGAGTGACGTAGGTGGACCTGGCTGTTCTCCTGGGAGTCATGTCTGGTTTCCAGGCTACAGAGATCAGTTGCCCTGGAGGAAAAGGCTGCTTTGGAGAGCCGACTCTGTGGTCTACCCTAGAGTCTAGGAGAAGTGAGACTCCTAGAGCAGTGTTTTTCAACCACTCTGCCCTGGCACACTAGTGTGCCGTGAGATATTGTCTGGTGTGCCGTGGGAAAAATTCCAATTTCATACGTAACATATGAACAATTATAAAATAAAGTATTATTATTTCATAATAAAGTAATTATAAAATAATTTCTTTGTGTTTATTTGATTCCTATTCAAGAGAATTACTTTATATATAGTCAATATAGGCACAGAGTTAAATATTTTTAACATTTTCTAATGGTGGTGTGCCTCGTGATTTTTTTCATGAAAAAAGTGTGCCTTTGCACAAAAAGGTTGAAAAACACTGTCCTAGAGTAATGTAGGTGGACCTGGCTGTTCTCCTAGGAGTCACCTCTGGTTTCCAGGGTACAGAGATCAGTTGGCCTGGAGAAAAGGGCTGCTTTGGAGAGTCAACTCTGTGGTCTACCATAGAATCTAGGAGAAATGAGACTCCTAGAGTAATGTTGCATCTCCACTGAATCCCCTCCCCCAAGCACCACCCTCTCCAGCACTGCTCCAAATTTCCAGGAATTTCTCAAGTCCGAATCAGCAACCGTAGCAGAAGAGGAGAAGCTCAAGGGGGTCGGATGAGGGTGTTGGGATTTTTTTTTGGGGGGGGGGGGGGTTGTTGCGTCTCTGAACTGGGTAGGAGAGTACACTGGGGAGGCTGAAGAAGGTGGCTTTGGGGAAAAAGAAGCCCTGGAACTGGATGGGATTTGGGGAACAGTCTGGAATGAGATGGGGGTGGGGCAGAAAGGGAAGAAAATCAAAGGGTTGAAAACAGAAGGGAAGTGGAGAGCAGCGTTCCCTCTAAGCTGAGTTAGTGTGAGCCGGCTCACAGTTTTTTAGCCTCCGGCTCACACATTTTTGTCTCAGCTCAGGAAGGGATGGCTCCAGAGCAAACTAATTGATGCTGCAGCCAAATCGCTCGCTCACAACTTTAATGCTGGTAGGTCACAAAGCAGGATTTTTGCTCACAGGGCTCCGCAGCTTAGAGGGAGCATTGGTGGAGAGGTCCGAAAAGGAACACAGTCTGGAGGCTGAGCTGGGTGGGGAGGTTTGGTGGGTGGGAAAGAGATGGGAAGGAAAAGACGTGTGGGGCCACGAGAGGCCAAAAGAAGGAGCTGGGGCGAAAGAACCCCCGGGAGATCTGGAGGAACAAAGCTAAGCGTGGACCTGAGAAGAAAGCAAAGCCGATTAAGTGACGGATGGTGGCGAAGGCAGGAGCCGGGCGAGATAAATGGGGTGGGGGCCGGAAACCAAGGAGCAACGCGTTGGTCTGGGTGGTTCAGCTTGCAGAGAGTGGGAACCGGTGTCCCCTCTAAGCTGAGTGAGTGTGAGCTAGCTCACAGTTTTTTAACCTCCAGCTCACACGTTTCTGTCTTCGCCCAGGAAGGACGGCTCCGGAGCAAACTAACTGATGCAGTAGCCCAGTCGCTCGCTCACGACTTTAATGCCGGAAGCTCACAAAGCAGGATTTTTGCTCACAAGATGCCACAGCTTAGAGGGACCGTCGGTGGGAACTGGGGCCCAAGGAAAAGGGGGGGGAATTGGGGGAAGACCCAGGCTGGATTTACACTGGGTGATTTCGTGCTGCTATTTTGCAAGGTCCCTTCTTTCCCGTCATTCTTCCTAATGGAAGCAGGGGTTTTCGTGTGTGCATATGTGCGTGCGCAAGCATGAGGAGGGTGCTATTTTCAGCCTAAACAGTTTCCTTTTATTAAATGTTCCATTGGAGGTGGGTTTTTTGTTGTTGTTGTTGTTGGCTAAATATATTAATGAACAACCCCACCATTAATATGTCGCTTTCCGTCAAGTGTCACGGCTCGCCGAAAAAAAGAGAGCCGAGATTAGCATCTTTTGGGAGGTTGCATTTAATTGCGCGATGGTCTGGTTCCAGAAAGCAACAGTGGAGGTGGGTGGTGGAGAAGGTATTCAGATGGCACCACAGGAAGTCAGGGAACGGGAGCCAGAGAAGAAGAAAATATGGGGGGAAGGGCGTTTATAGAAATTCTGGAGATCAGAAAATTAGTTGAAGAAACTTCTGTCAGAAGTTGGGATGACATTGAGGAAGGGGAGACAGTGCTGAAGAAGAAGAGGAAGAGGAGGAGATTGGATTTATACCCCGCCCTTCACTACCTAAAGGAGTCTCAGAGCAGTTTACAAACTCCTCTCCCTTCCCCTCCCCACAACAGTCACCCTGTGAGGAAGGTGGGGCTGAGAGATCTCTGACAGAAACTGCTCTTTTTCAAGGACAGCTCTGACAGAACTATGGCTTACCCAAGGTCATCCAGCAGCTGCCAGTGGAGGAGTGGGGAATCAAACCTGGTTCTCCCAGATTAGAATCTGCGCACTTAACCACTACACCAAACTAGTGTAGGGAATGGGGTACGTCGGTGGCCCTTGTAAAGACTGAAAGGCGAGATACAAATTTTGTCAATAATAGTCATACAATGTCAGGTATTGAGGAAGAGGGAGGCGGTGTGAAAAGGCAGCTGAGGGGAGTATGGAATGGATATGCCAGAGAGCAGGACTGTACCACTTCTGGGCTGTATTGTTGGAAGGGTCAGTTCCAGTGTTCCCTCTAAGTTGAGTTAGTGTGAGCTGGCTCACAGTCTTTTAGCCTCCGGCTCACAGATTTCTGTGTTGTCTCAGGAAGGGTGGCTCCAGAGCCGACTAATTGATGCCGTAGCCAAATTGCTCACTCACAACTTTAAAGCCCAGTAGCTCACACAGTGGCTCAAGTGGTTAAGACGCTGAACTGCAGGCTGTGGAAAGTCAGTAGTTCAGCAGTTCAAGACCCGTGAGTGTCGCATGACGGGGTGAGCTCCCGTCTCTAGTTCCAGCTCCTGCCATCCTAGCCGTTCGAAAGCAAGAAATTGCAAGTAGATAAATAGGTACCACTTCGGTGGGAAGGTAACAGCGTTCCGTGCGCCTTGGTGTTTAGTCATGCCGGCCACATGACCACGGAAACGTCTTCGGACAGCGCTGGCTCTTCGGCTTTGAAACGGAGATGAGCACCACAACCCTAGAGTCGGATTCGACTGGCTTTCAAGCAAGGGAACCTTTACCTAGCTCACACAGTAGAATTTTTGCTCACGAGACCCCACAGCTCAGAGGGAGCCTTGGTTAGCACTCATCAGGCTTGGCGGTCTGTTCCTGGGAAAGGCCTCTGGTGAGTTCTCCTTTCGTGGGGAGAGGGAGACTTGGGCCAGAAGTGCAGAAGGGGTGTTTGCGCTGGGGGATGTTTCTGTAGGAAGATCAGTTAAGTCCAGGAGAGTAAGAAAGCCTTCCTTCTGGGGAAAGATCGGTAGCAAGAAATCTGCTACGTGAGTCAGCGGGTGGAAGAATACAACCCGTTAGATCAGGGGCGGGTGGGGGGAAATCTGATTTTTTTTTTATTGTGTAGTGCAGGCAGAGGTCGGAACCAGGAGCCTGTTTGCGAAAGCCAGCCGATCGGCATTTTATCCAGGGTGGGCTTGGCTGCGGCCTAGCTCCTGAGGTCGCGGGCTGTGCATGTGTTCAAGCAGGTGGGGAACTCTTGGATTCTGTCTGGGGAAGCACCTTTTTTGCCATGACGGTTGGATGGCTTTGTGCGTTCCCTTCAGCTCAATGTTTGCAGCTACCACCTGCTCGTCCCTCTGAGGCCTGGAGCACGTCCGTACCGCTAGTGGGCAGAAGCCGCAATCTCCCTTCCTGCAGCCCCAGAAGGCCGAAGGAGGCCCGAGGGACTGACGGCAGCAGTCGCTGACATCTGACATGCTCTTCCTTTGCAGTCCCGTGTCTCTGATTTCTGCGGGTGATGGGAACCCGGGGAAATAGCTTTATGCGGGCCCACGCCGGCAGATGCACCTACGCGCGTCTTTCGTAAGGACTCGGCGATTAAATAACGGCTGCTGAGGAATTGTGTGGCTCCGGCTGTCCGTGGGGATTATGTAATAGCTGCAGGGGGTGGGGGGGGAGCGTCTGGCGAGGGGCCTGCCAGGTGCCACTTTGGGGTGGGTGGGTTTTGTGCTCACGTAATACTGCTTGGGAGAGTGAGTCATATTATATCATGGGGGCTTCACCTGGTCTCTCGCGCAGGTCTGGGGCTTATCTGAGTGGGCAGGCGCATGAGGTGAGGGCGAGGCCAGTATGGGGGGGTTGGAGATTTGGGTGGGGAGCCGCTTTACCGTGTGTGGGGGAAAACGTGGCCTTCCTCTCTCTGCAGATGAGTTCTCAGGCTGTCCTCTTTAATTTCCCTGTTTCTGTAGCAGGTGCATTTGGCCCGTATGTAGGCAATTTAATGACAGAAACAGGCAATGCTGTCCCAATGAAATTCAGAACAGTGGGATACCCAGAACATCACAGGAGCGCCCTGGTGGATCGGACCAGTGAGGGTCCATCTGGCCCAGCTTCCTGTCTCACATGGCGGCCAACCAGTTCCTCTGGAGGACCAACAAGAGAGCATAGAGGCTGAGGCCTTCCCCAAACGTTAAGAACAGCAGAAGAGCCCTGCTGGGTCAGACCAGTGAGGGTCCATCTAGTCCAGCCTCCTGCCTCACACAGTGGCCAGCCAGTTCTTCTGGAGGGCCAACAACAGGGCAGAGAGGCCGAGGCCTTCCCCTAATGTTAAGAATGTAAGAAGAGCCCTGCTGGATCAGACCAGTGAGGGTCCATCTAGTCCAGCATCCCATCTCACACAGTGGCCAGCCGGTTCCTCCAGGGAGCCAACAACAGGGCAAAGAGGCCGAGGCCTTCCGCTGATGTTGCCTCCTGGCTCTGGGATTCAGAGGTTGACTGCCTCTGGATGTGGAGGTTCCCTTTAGTCACTGATGGACCCCTCCTCCCATGAATCTGCCTAACCCCCTTTTAAAGCTTTCTGTGCCTTTGCGTATCGTCACATCCTGACAAAGGAAATACAGGTAAACGTTTAGTCAGAGACAGAGAAACGTAATGGGCTGATGGCTTGGGTAGCCCAAAAGGCACAGCTGTGGGTGAAGTAGATGGCTGTCCTGCAGTGGGCAATCTACTACCTTCTGTTACGCAGGAATTGGCATCTGACCCAGGTCTTGGATTCCTTTCTGACTGTGGTCACTTTCCACCGGAAGGTCATTTAGGGAAGGGCCGTGGCTCATCAGTAGAGCATCAGCTTGCCATGCAGGTGGTCCCAGGTTCAGTCCCAGAACTCTCTAGATAAAGAAGGATCTGGCAGTCGGTGATGGGAAGGACCTCTGCCCGAGACCCTGGAGAGCCGCTGCCGGTCTGAGCCGGCAATACCGACCTTACGGGACTGATGGTCCGATTCAGTATAAAGCAACGTTGTGGGTTCGTCTGTTCATTTTCGTGCCTCGTTGGTGAGTGCCACGGCTCGCGTAAACAGCAAGAGTTACTTAACTCTGCTGTGAACTTCTGCTCAGATCCAATTGAAACGAGGGTCGTTCCAGAGCTCTTATTTGAGAGGGGCGGGAAGGCTTTCAAACTCATGACGTGCTTTCGAGGCCTCTGCGATAGATTTGTTTCCCTGTTCTTCTTTTGCGTTTTTGGTTGTTAAGTTGACGGATAGATGTCTTTAGTTTTTTCATCGCCTCTTACCCAGAGGATCACAAGGTGATGTGCAATGTGAAAGCAGACCGCAAATAAAAACTATTAACGTTAAAACGTTAAACTGTTAAAGTGTGTGGCAAGCACCCATACCACTGACAAAAACAACCCAAACGTGTGTATTACACACCGAAGGCCAACCTAAACAATTCAGCCTTGCCTGCCCTGCGAAACTTAACAAAGTTCGGCAGGGCCCAGATGTCATCCGAGAGTGCATTCCTCAGCAGGGGCCACGACTGAGCAGGCCCTTCCCCTAGTGAGAGCTAAACGAGCCATCCTGTGGCCAGGCGCCTGCAAGAAACCGCTAGAGGAAGACCGAAGGGAGCACAAGGTGTTTGTGTGTAACGGGAGAGGCGGTCTCATAGGTATGAGGGTCCCAAACCATTAAGGGCTTTAGAGGTTAACCCCAATACCTTGAATTGGATCTGGAGACTAATTGGTCGCCATCGCTGTCCGTCTACGGAGAACAATTGAGACATTACTTATCTGTGTGGTTCAGAGCAGAAATAAACCTCAGCTTATCTCTAAGCGCCTTTGATAGCCGGACTGGCATGATCAATGGATCCTCAACAATGCTCCTCTCTCCCCCCCCCCGGGAAAAAAGCCCTGCAGGATTTCCTGCCTCTTTGTCTTGTGCCTTTTTGCTTGCGCCTATAGGATGCATTTTGCTGGAGGGGAGGGCCAAAGAATCCAGCCCTTGTGGAAACCTCATAGAATCATAGAATGTTAGAGTTGGAAGGGACCTTGCAGGTCTGCAGGAGTGTAGCTGAAAGAGAGCCCTACATACCTACAACATACCCAAAAGATGGTCGTCCAGCCTCCACTTGAAAACATCCAGCAAAGGAGTATCCACCACCTCCCGAGGCAGCCTGCTCCACTGCTCAACCAACCTTACAGTCAGGAAGTTTCTCCTGATATCTAGCCAGTAACGACTCCCTTGTAATTTCCACCCATTCTATCTAGTCTTGCAATCCGGAGCAAGAGAGAATAGACCTGCTCCATCTTCTACATGACAGCCCTTCAGATACTTGAAGACTGCCATCATGTCCCCTCTAAGCCTTCTCTTTCCCGGGCTAAACAGACCCAACTCTGTCAGCCTTTCCTCGTAAGACTAGCTCCTTTCCGCACTTGGATCTCATCCTTGGTTTTATCGGAGTTCAACTCGTAACAGAATACCTTATGTTTGTCCCTGGTTCTAACAGCATCCGTTTATCCGGGACAAGCATGGACCAAAACCTCAATGTAGTGTGGAAACAAAAAAAAATATCCCGAGATAGTTACAGGGGTGAACCTGAGTTTGGTGTAGAATGTCAGTTCAGGGAGAGGGTTGATACAGGATTTAAGGTCTAGAGGAAGGCCAAAGAAATTGGGGGGGGGTGTAGTGCCTGTTTCCCTCCTCCCTCCTTTCCAGCGTTCTTTCCTCTCCCACAGTGTGAGACACACTGTTCCTCTTCCGACATCCCCTTTTGTGACAGGTGTCCCGCCCCTCTCCCATTTGGCTTCCTGTCATTTTACTGGGTCAGTCTTTTGTGCGTCCCGTTCTGTTAGCAGAGGAAGCTACTGCGTTCGCTCGGGGGGGGGAACATCCAGTGGGACGGCGGTACCAGAGTACTCTCTGCCGGGAATCCCTTTTCGAAAGGAAGGAAAATTAAGGAAGAGTGGATGGGCAGGTAGAATCCCGGCTCTGGCAAGCGACGGAGGCCCCTCCGAAAGCAGAAGGCCGAAAGAGCTCGGATATTCCAGCCGCGTGCGCCGTCCCGGACTTGTGAATGAAGTCGATCCCTCCGTCATCGGATGACCCAGAAAGCCGGTCAGATGGAGTGGAGAGATCTCTCAAGTGCTGCGCTACGTGGTGTGCGCCGCCAGGCCGGGCAGATGGCGGGACAGAGCGTGTGACGGGTGGAAAGAGGACGGCTCAAGCGGAGCTTAATTCTTGACAGGAGAGGTGAGCGGGCCGCGGAGAGCAGCAGGATTAGCTCCGAGAACATCCACGGCTGGGGCGTCCTGGCGGGGGTCAAGGCCCCTCTGGTGGGATCAGTTATAATTATCCGCCGCCGCTAGCCAGAATTGAGCTCTGCTCCTGAAGAAGGCGCGGCTGGCATTCCTCTGCAAAGTTTGCGGGTTCCTGCGGGCGATCGATTGGGTTCCCGAGGAATGACCCAGCTGGAGGTACCTGCTTCTTTCTTCCCCCGGGGAATCTGAGGGTGAGGGGAGGGGAGAGTTGGAGGAGACCCGGCCCGGGACCACATTGGCTGGCGAGGTGCTCCTGAGTGGTCTTCGTAAAATATTAAGAACTGAGAGGCAACAGAGTTGGACGCAGGGGAAAGGATATCAGCCAATGAGACTACCCTAGCTGGAAGGAGGAGGAAGAGGAGGAGAAGAAGATTGGGTTTATACCCTGCCCTTCACTTGGAGTCTCAGAGCGGCTTGCAAACTCCTTTCCCTTCCCCTCCCCACAACATAGGTAGGTGGGGCTGAGAGAGCTCTTTTGGGGACTACTCATGAGAGAACAGCTCTGAGAGAACTGGGACTGGCCCAGGGTCACCCAGCTGGCTGCATGTGGAGGAATGGGGGAATCAAACCCGGTTCTCCCAGATTAGAGTCACCGCTCTTAACCACTACGCCAAACTGGCTCTCTTAAGCCGGTAGGCATTCCTGCAGAATCAGTCCAGGGTTCGTTTAGGTCTTGGAGTGCTGTAGAAATATCTAAGGAATCATTTCTGGTGGTGGTGGGGGAGTTCTCAACCGTTGGAAACAGGTTTGGAAATACCAGGCTGGGCTTTCTACTTCTGCTGTGGTGTTGCAGGGTGAGATCAGGAGATGCTGGGAAATGGGACATTCCTGCCCGTTTCCCTCTTCTTAGCCACTCCGTCAGTTCCACAGTAGCCATCAAAATGTTCTGAATGTACAGTAGGGTAAAGGTTGTCGGGGAGGCCGGGTGGAGCCTCAGTGACTCCAGTTCTGGGTGCCAATGTCTCCAGCGGCAGCGGCCCCGGGGGCGTGTGCGCGGAGTGTTTGGCTGCGTGCGGAGCCCTGTTTCCCAGCGTCTCTGCCGCGCACCACTTCCCCCTCCGAGGCAGTGTCCCAGTTCTGCTGTTCTGGAACATACTGTCCCGTAGAAGTGTGTGGTTGGGCGAGGCCCTCTTGCAGGAACAAGTCGCCGGGCTCGCATTCCTGGGCAAGGCTGCCAGCAGGGGGCAGCAGTCTTCCCAAACCGGAGGCTCACAGCGTTCTCCTCTGTTATGTCCTCACAATCACCCCTGTGGGGTAGGTTAGGCTGGGAGCGTGTGACTTTCCGTGGTCGCCCAGGGAAGCTTCCACGGCAGACCGGGATTCGAACCTGGGTCTCCCAGCTCCTAGTTGGAAATGCTGCTTTTTTTGAGTCGGGTGCCTTAACTGACGCCCCCCAGGACACTTCCAGACTGTCAGTGATGCGAAGGACGTTTGGTGGTAAGTGGCTTGAACTCTGCCTGCCAGGCCCTTTGCTGTGAGGGGCAGATCCTTCTGATTTTTTTAGGGGGGGGGGTCACTGGAAACCCTCCTAGGCTGATGCATCATAACCAGCTGCAGAGAGGTGGCGACGGGTTAGCCTTTTGCACCGACAAAGAGAGAGATAGTCTTGCGGCTTCTAAACGATCGGTCGTTTGTGGGAGAAGTTCTCATCCACGGGAGTCCGGCTTTATCCAGTGGTGTATGGGGGGGGAGGGCAAAGAGTCAAGAACGGTGTTCCCTCTAAGCTGAGTCGGCGTGAGCTAGCTCGCAGGTTTTTTAGCATCCGGCTCACACACATTTTTGTGTCTTCGCTCAGGAAGGCCGGCTCCAGAGCAAACTTAATCGATGCAGTTGGCCAAAATCGCTGGCTCACAACTTCAATGCCAGTAAGCTCACAAAGGAGAATTGTTGCTCCCAAGACTCCAGAGCTTCGAAGGAGCATTGGTCAAGAGGCGCAACCTCCCCCCCGAGCATGACTCCCCCCGTGGGCAAGGTTTAGGGTTAGGGCAACCCGCACCCCCCCCCCCGATCATGACTCCCCCCCCTCTGGTGGGCAAGTGGGTGGACCGGGAAAGCAGCCAGCTTGACTGGAAGGAGGATTCGAACCCGCAGCCTTGGGGGAGGGGCTCCCACCGCTTGCCGGTGCCTTTGGTGGTCTCCCCCCTCCCCCTCCAGCCCCAACTGTGCACACTCCTTTATGCTCTGTGCCCCTCCCGCTAATCGCTCCAGGGCCCCCGTTCCTTCTCAGGGATGTTTTGCAGTCACCCGTGGAGACGGCTGCAAGAAATGGGTGGGCGGCAGTGTTCCCTCTAAGCTGAGTTAGTGTGGGCCAGCTCACAGTCTCTTAGCCTCCGGCTCACACATTTCTGTCTCTGCTCAGGAAGGAATGGCTCCAGAGCAAACTGATTTATGCAGCAGCCAAATCGCTCGCTCAGACCTTTAATGCCGGTAGCTCACAAAGTAGAATTTTTGCTCACAAAGCTCCACAGTTTAGAGGGAGCATTGGTGGGCGGGCCGTTCATATCCTCCCCCTCCCCTTCGAAAAAGAAATGAGAATCTGAGTCCCAAAGCTGCTGGCCTCCCCCCCCCCCCGTGCGCTGCCACCAGGGCATTGTTATTGTTCTCCTTTGGTTTGGTTGCTCTTCCGTGTGGCTGCCTTGCCATTATCTTGTCCCTGTCTTGTTTGCAGAGCAAAATTAGCCTGGTTTCCGTGGAAAGGAGGGGAGGGAGGAGCCGGCAGGCGCCCGAACTTGCCCGAGAGAGCCAAGAGAACGCTATGTTCCCGTCTGCCTTTTATGGGCCACCTCCCCTTGTTCTTGCGGCTGGCGGTGTGGAAATAACTACCCTTGGCAACGCAACAGGCATGCATGCATGCAGGCAGGCGGGTGAGCGGGCGGGGGGGGGGCAGAGGGGGGGAGGGAGGGGCTTGTGGCCGAGGCTCCGCCTTCCCCCAGACGTGGCGGGGGTGGGTGGGGGTGGCTTGTACAACACAAACACTGTCCAGCCCCGTGTGAGCAGAGCCGAGCTGGGAGGCCTTACATAAGAGCTGGCGGCAACCGCCGGCCTGCTCAGATGACCTGGTTATGGAAAGAATGTGGACCAGGCTTGCAAGGGAGCCAGCCAGCGCTCGCTCTGATTACAGGCTGAGGCAGGGAGCTTGGGAGCGGGGTGGATCGGCAGCTGCTGGGCGGGGCGGGCAATGCCTGGGCAGCGTGCAGGTTTGCCAACCTCCAGGCGGGGCCTGGAGGGTTCCGGCCGATCTCCAGATGAGGGAGATCGGCTCCCCTGGAGGAAAAATGGCTCCCTTGGAGGGCGGTTTTGATGGCATTAGACCCCCCCCAAAAAAAGTTGGCATCCCCAGATCTCCAGGAGAGTCCTCATTCCAGAGTTGGCGACCCTCTTTTGGGCCAGGCCCAGGGCTTTCTTAGCCCCGCCCTCATCTCGAGAACTGCATGCCCGTTCCCTAGATTCTCTGCTTCGCTGTTGTCCGGAATTTGGACTTCAGCAAGCTGGAAACTAGTCAAGGCTTTGGGTTGAAGGTGCACTTCGATCTTGGGGTCTGGATTCCTGGAGGGCTTTGCAAAGGAGTGTGTGTGTGAAGCTAAGATCTAGCCATCCCTCCCGAGAAGAAGAAGAAGTAGAGGAAGAAGTAGAGGAGGAGGAGGAGATTGGATGTATACCCTGCCCTTCACTTGGAGTCTCAGAGCGGCTGACAAACTCCTTTCCCTTCCCCTCCCCACAACAGACACCCTGTGAGGGAGGTGGGGCTGAGAGAGCTCTCTTGAGAACTGTCCCTAAAAAGAACAGCTCTGACCAGAACTATGGCTTGCCCAAGGTCATCCAGCAGCTGCCACTGGAGGAGTGGGGAATCAAACCCCGTTCTCCCAGATTAGAGTCTGCACACTTAACCACTACACTAAACTAGTAGAAAGAAGGGAAGAGAGGAGAAGAAGAAGAAGGAGGAGGAGGAGGAGGAGGAGGAGGAGACTGGATTTATACCCCGCCCTTCACTTGGAGTCTCAGAGCAGCTTACAAACTCCTTTCCCTTCCCCTGCCCACAACAGACGCCCTGTGAGGCAGGCGGGGCGGAGAGAGCTCTGACAGAAACCGCTCTTTTTCAAGGACAGCTCTTGTCAGAACTACGGCTTGCCCGAGGTCATCCAGCAGCTGCGAGTGGAGGAGTGGGGGAATCAAATCCGGTTCTCCCAGATCAGAGCCTACGCTCCTAACCACTAGACCAAACTGGCAATAAGCCCTTTGAAGGGAGACCTGGAAAGGAGATCGTGGAACTTGCCTCATCTCGTGGGCGGAGAGTACCGGGAAGTTTATCCTTGCATCAGAGGTCAGGCGGATGTTGTTTCAGGAAAAGCAAAGGGGTTCAAGAGGTGGGGCGCTGGCCCCAGAGCGGGACTCCGCCTAGAAGGTTAAAGCAGAGAGCAGGGAAGTTGGAAGCTTCCTGTTGCTGTGCCCAAACAGGGGGCTTCCCTGGCATGATGCTGGTCTGTCTCTAACCCTCTGTCTGTGCTGACCTGGGCCCCCTCTTGCCCGGGGGAGGGGGGCTCTCCCCACCGCGAAAGGCTGCAGATGCCCACATCGAGAAAACATGCATCCTCTCCAGGATCGGGTGGGGAAGAGGCTTGTCGTGGTCTCCGACTGCCTAGGAATCTTGTGGCCATTTCCGCTTTGCAAGGCACCCAGAGCTGTGCTTCTGGCAGAATTTCTTGAGTATTCAGGTGGTTTGTCTTTTGGATATTTTGAAATACAAGGGAACGACTTCCTCTTCTGCTTCCTCCCCTCCCAAGTTTTGATCGTATCTTCGATCTGGAACGATAGGGATAATTAACATAGCAAGAGATGTTTTATTTATTGAGGCGCTCCTCCTGGAGAGACTCTGCACGTGGGCATTTACCAGCCCTGCGTCCTTTTTACTCAGGCGAGGGTGTGGAATCAGTAATGGAAGGTCACGTGGAACGGCAGCCATAGTGAATTCGATCTGGAATGGCCGTTTTCTCTTCCTCAGCCCCTTTAAAAGGGCTTCCACCCCATCCAGCTCTTTTAATAAGGGTTTCTACCATATGGTACCATACCAGCATCCATATGGAGCTGCGGTGGCTCAGGTGGTTAAGACGCTGAACTGCAGGCTGCGGAAGGTCAGTAGTTCAGCAGTTCGAGACCCGAGTGCGCCGCATGACGGAGTGAGCTCCCGTCTCTCGTTCCAGCTCTTGCCAACCTAGCAGTTCGAAAGCAAGAAACTGCAAGGAGATAAATAGATACCACTTTGGTGGGAAAGGAACAGCGTTCCATGCGCCTTGGTGTTTAATCGTGCCGGCCGCATGACCACGGAAACGTCTTCAGACAGTGCTGGCTTCTTCGGCTTTGAAACGGAGATGAGCACCGCAACCCTAGAGTCGGATTCAACTGGCTTTCGAGCAAGGGAGACCTTTACCTTTACCATAGTTAACTCTGATGACGGCTAAAGAATTCACCGGCCATGCAGTTCTTTGAGGCTGTACAATTAACACTAGTTCTATCACTAACACAAGAGAATAAGAGAAGCCATTGTTGGATCAGGCCAACGGCCCATCCAGTCCAACACTCTGTGCCACACAGTGGCCACAAATACCAGGTGCCGTCAGGAGGTTCATTAGTTGGGCCAGGACAATAGAAGCCCTCCCACTCTTTCCCCCACCCTAAGCACCAAGAATACAGAGCATCCCTTGCTGCAACGCTGAAGGAACCTATGGAGTGAGTCTGAGTGGTGTTTCGAACAGGCCCCAAAGTTACTAGCTCCTTTTTTTACTAAACTGCCTTCTGAAGAGTATCCATATCAGTCATTTGGAAGAAAGGGGGTGGGGAAATAATTTTTATATAGCCTTCCTATGCAGTTCCCTTGGGGGGGTGGGCAGTTCTTGCTCTCCGCAGACGATCAGACCAGCTGACCAATCAGATACCTGGCCGCCCTTTAACCGGTTCCTGTGTTGCCTTTCATGTGTTTGTAAAGGGGTGGAAGGTCCACCGGAGTGGCAGCCCTGCATCAGCGTTGGCCCAGCGTTGTGCTTTTGACTCGAGGTGTCATCCTCTCCGAGGCCGGGTCTTTTCAAAGGGCTTTTGTGTTTTCACTTTTGTGGGCGGCCTCCCCCTTTGTGGAGAGCTGCTTATCTCTGCCCAGCTCGACAATGGTGTGTTTAGTCACCGAGGCCCTTCCACGGGCAGCCGGATCTAAGGGCCAGGGGTCCTACTCATCGCTGCTCTTCATTGTGGGTGAAGACCTCTTTCCCGGATGACTCCTGCCGCTCACTATAGCAGCTCATTCGCCTCTTGCGGCAGGCTCTTTCCGGCTTATTGGTCCGCGGTCCATCATGGGTTTCTTACAGGGAACATCAGAGAATCGCTGTGTTTATTGAGTCTGTGGACAGTGGAGAGCTTTCTGTTGGAAATGCCTCCGGTCCCCAAAAATACGGGGGTGCAAGCAGTGGCAAATTAACCATTAAGCAGACTAAGCAAGCGCTTAGGGCACCAGGGCCGAAGGGGGCACGACAAAGTTGGGGAAAGGGTGGAAAGAAAAACAAACGAATGAAGATTTGTAAAAAAAAAAAAAAAACATTGTTAAAACTAGTGCAAATTGATCATGGTGCATTTTCGTATTGCTGCAACCCGCGTTGTATACCTGGTCAGACAGGTCAACAACTAAAATGGACGGGGTCAGTGTGGAAAGGAGAGGGGCACCAGGATTGGTCAGTGCTCAGGGCACCGGTGAGGTTTAATCCGCCCCTGGGTGCAAGGGTTGGACCGATAAGCTGGTTCAGAGTGCCGGTGCAGACATGGGGAAAACATAGAATAAGTACTTCTGCGTGGTGCCTGGGGGATTGGAGAAAGCGTGTCGTCCTCTGCCTCCCTCCCATCACGGTGTGAAATTTATTCCCACCCCCCTTCCTGCCTCCCATCGGTTGGGAGCTTGTTTTGCCACGAATGTTTCCACTCGGGTTTGGCATAATCATGTGTGAGTATTCTGGAAACGAGAAGCAGCCATGTCTACTGCGCTCTGTTTACCGTCGCCTGCCACGTATTTCGTGCGGTGATGCAGAGCAGAGAAATGGCTGGGTTTTTTCATCATACCCAATGAGGGGTTCTGTGCAAATTAACACTTGCAGCCAGTGTTCCCTCTAAGCTGAGTTAGTGTGAGCTAGCTCACAGTTTTTTAGCCTCCAGCTCACAGATTTTTGTCTTAGCTCAGGAAGGATGTGGCTCCAGAGCAAACTCATTTATGCAGCAGCCAAATCGCTCACTCACAACTTTAATGCCAGGAGCTCACAAAGTAGAATTTTTGCTCACAAGACTCCACGGCTTAGAGGGAGCATGGCTTGCAGCAACTGCCTGTCTTTTTAAAAGAAGAAGAAGAAGAAAAAGAAGAAGAGATTGGATTTATATCCCACCCTTCACTCAGAGTCTCAGAGCGGCTTACAAACTCCTCTCCCTTCCCCTCCCCACAACAGACACCCTGTGAGGGAGGCGGGGCTGAGAGAGCTCTGACAGAAACTGCTCTTTTTCAAGGACAGCTCTGACAGAACTGTGGCTTGCCCGAGGTCATCCAGCAGCTGCGAGTGGAGGAGTGGGGAATCAAGCCCGGTTCTCCCAGATCAGAGTCAGCGCACTTAACCACTACCCCAAACTGGCCAGTGGATAGAGTGGTGGGGGCCAGGACCCTGCGTGACCCTGGTTAGAATCTTCACTTCTGCCCTCGAAGCTCGCTGGGTCACAAACTCTCAGCCCGGCCTCCCTCACAGGGCTATTGTTTTGAGAATATAGAGGAGGGAAGAACCATGTTCTAAGCCGTTTTGAATCCCTGGCGTTGGGGTGGGGGCAGAAGGAAGCAGGGTATTAATAGATGCAAAACCTTTATGTTTTGTCTAAAATGCATAATTCTGGTAAGTTTTGTGATCCGATAGATTTCTGCGGGGGCCGAAACCCCGCCTCCCCTGCTTCTGGGCCGCCTGGGTGAGTTGAGGTCCTCTTGGACAATAGGCCTTTAATTAATCGCCAAACCAGAAGGCTCTCCATCCTGCCGAGGGGGGAAGGGGTCGGCGGGGTCGCCTGTGGCTCATGGGTGAGCATCAGAGGTCCAGTGGAAGATGCAATGACAGCCGATGCGTCCCAGTGAGGGCAGGAGGGCTGAGAGAATAGGCCGAGGGAGTCATTCGGGATCCCGCTGTTTCCGAGGACAAAGGACTCACAATGGGAGGCCCGGGGGCTTTTGTGTGAGTAGAGTGTAAAGGTTGCGTGCGTCGGAGAACCGGCAGCTCAGTTGGCCTTTCTCCCCGACTTTGCCTCGACGACGCACGCATAGATAATTTGGGGCATCTCCACAGAAAACAACATCCATCGCTTTCCCCTCTCACGCTCCGGCTGGAGGCTGGCGGCGGTTTCTCTCTGCTAGGTGTCCTACGGTGGGTTTTGTTTTTTTAAAAGGTGCCCTGCCATTGGGGATTCCAGATTAAGATGCCAAACCAGCCCAGATCTTTGCAGTGCCTGTAAGGCCAGGGGCATGGTACCCAAAGGGCCGGTGTGGCGTAGTGGTTAAGGCTGCCGGACTAGTATCTGGGAGGCCCGGATTCGAATCCACTCCCCTTGTGCCATGGAAGCAGACTGGGGGCCCTGGGCCGGTCATATCCCTCAGCCTGGCCTACCTCTCGGGGTTGTTGTGGGGACAGAACGGAGGACTGGCGAAACCGATATCAGGCGATTTGGGCCCCCACTGCGGAGAAAAGGCCATGTATAAATGAATTGATTCAGGAGAAACGAAATCAAGAAGCTCCCTTGTGCAAATGGGGTTTAAAGGACTCCAGGTGCCCGTCCGCTGATGATGGCTATTTGCGAGTCTCTTAAAGATGCGATGGTTTCAAAAAAAGTTGTGGGATGGTCTGACATATCCCCATCTCCGCTTTCTTTTCTGTCCACTGTCCTTTTTTGTGTGTGTACCTCAACCCACATGGGTTCTCTAAGGAAAAGCAAACAATGACACACATAAGCGAGTAGAACACCTTGTACAAATCGAGCCCCCGGTTACATAATGTGTATAGTCCCTAGTCTTTTTTGTGTATGTCGATCTAGGGCCCTGTGTGCAGGAACTCGAGGTGGAGACTCCCCGTTCTGAAGATTGCCCAGTGCCATCCTTATGCGCACCCAGGCACCCCTGGAACAGGAAAGGCAAGGTGACGGTCCATAGGGTGTCTTCCATTGGAAGCACCAAGGCAGCTTTGTGGTAGTATGTTTTTTATTTCCAAATTTTCCAACAAACAAATCACGAACAAAGCAATAGAGCCATCGAGGGGACGTCGAAACCAGTTTGGAACCATAATAACAAATTCGAGGGTAATTCAGGAACAGAGATTGATCACCATGTGAAGGGGAAAGTTCAAAAGTGCAGCATTTTTAAAACAGCTCTTACCGAGTGAAGATTAGAACAGAATTCTGATTAGACATTATTGGGTGACTCTGCCAATAATGTACATTCCCGGTTACACATAGCGACATTTTAATAGCCTGCAACAGAGAAATCAAAAGTAAATTAAAGGTAAAGGTAAAAGTTCCCTTGCTCAAAAGCCAGTCGAATCCGACTCTAGGGTTGCGGTGCTCATCTCCGTTTCAAAGCCGAAGAGCCAGCGCTGTCCGAAGACGTTTCCGTGGTCATGTGGCCAGCATGACTAAACACCAAGGCACACGGAACGCTGTTACCTTCCCACCAAAGTGGTACCTATTTATCTACTTGCAATTTCTTGCTTTCGAACTGCTAGGTTGGCAAGAGCTGGAACTAGAGACGGGAGCTCACTCCGTCATGCGGCACTCACGGGTCTCGAACTGCTGAACTACTGACCTTCCGCAGCCTGCAGTTCAGCGTCTTAACCACTTGAGCCACCGCAGCTCCCAAAAGTAAATTAGGTCGTGATAAAATTTATTTTTTTGGAAGGATATTGTTTCTAGTTAAGATAGGAGACTATTGGGAACCGAAGATCGACAGACTTTTCCCAACTACTTTCGGTTTGAGCATTAGAACTAAAAGCATAACGTTTACCTGGCAGAAAATAATCCCATAGGCTGAGTTCTCCAGGCTTGTATGGAAGGCACTGAGTTTTTCCAGTGTGCAGCTAACGCCAATTTGGCTGTTGCTAATCATAATGCCTTTCTTTCTGCGTTCGCTTCACGTTTTGGGACATCTGACCACCACCCCAACAGTACCAAGGAAGGCAGCTTTGGAGAGGGTCAGATGGCTTCCCAGTTCTAATTCTTACCTAGATTGCAGACACAGCAATCAGAATAACTGAATCTTCTCTAATGGCACTCCCCTTCATGACCTACGGTCAGTAATGAATCTCCTGAAGGTGATCAAGTGTAGGAGTGTTTTCCATGTTTTGGTTTTTTAAAAATAACATGCGGGCAGCGCGGCTAGTAAAAAACTTGTGGTGTAGTGACTTTTGTTGACTGGTTTTGCAAGACGGCATGTGACCACAGTCGGGTTAGAACGGGTAAAAGGAAGTACTTCTTCGCCCAAAGAGTGATTAGCACGTAGAATTCACTGCCACAGGAGGTGGTGGCGGCTACGAGCATGGACAGCTTCAAGAGGGAACTAGATATGGAGCAGAGGTCCATCAGTGGCTATTAGCCACAAGGTAGAGATAGGAACTCTCAGTCTGGGGCAAGGGATGCTCTGTCTTCTTGGTGCTTGTGGGGATCAACAGTGGGGGGGCTTCCGGTGTCCTAGCCCCACTGCTGGACCTCCTGATGGCACCTGGTATTTTTGGCCACTGTGTGACACAGAGTGTTGGACCGGGTGGGCCACTGGCCTGATCCAGCTTTGGCTTCTCCTCTCATGTTCTTATGAATTGTCGCAAGGCACGGGAGCTGTGGCATCCCATAACAGAGCCACAGCGAGATGGGGTGAACTTGAGCCTGGGTTAGAGAACGCTGGTGGACTTTATACCCCCCCCCCCCAAAAAAAAGGCCTTTTGGGGAGGAGAAGGGTCGGAAGGACCTGAGCAACCTTCGCCTCATTGCTTGGGAAGCGGCAACTAATTAACCAAATATTGATCTCTCCCGGCAGATCTGGAGGGCTGACAAGGGCTTATTGTGAGGAAGTAATGAGGCGTGGTCTCCAGATAATCAGACCAGAGTCAATATTTTGTACCTTTTCCTCTCAGCCTCCGCTACGTGCCTTACTCTGCCGGCTTCTAGTGCTAGTGTGTCAGACTTCACGTATGCCCGGCCTAGGGTTGTCAAGGGGGTGGCTGAAGATCTCCAGGGGTTACAACTGATCAGTTCACCTGGGAAAAACCATGGCTGCTTTGAAGGGTGGACTCTGTGGCTTTATACCAGTTTGGTGTGGTGAAGCGTGCGGACTCTAATCTGGGAGAACCGGGTTTGATTCCCCACTCCTCCACTCGCAGCCGCTGGATGACCTTGGGCAAGCCATAGTTCTGGCATGACTGTCCTTGAAAAAGAGCAGTTTCTGTCAGAGCTCTTTCAGCCCCGCCTACCTCACAGGGTGTCTGTTGTGGGGAGGGGAAGGGACAAGGAGTTCATAAGCCGCTCTGAGACGCCTTTGGACAGTGAAGGGCAGGGTGTAAGTCCAATTTCCTCCTCCTCCATCCATGTCCCTTCCTGAATGCTGCCATCCTCAGACCTCACCTCCAAAATCTCCAAGTCTTTCCCATCCGAGTGCTGGCAACCAGTGTTCCCTCTAAGCTGAGTTAGTGTGAGCTAGCTCACAGTTTTTTAGCCTCCGGCTCACACATTTCTATGCTAGCTCAGGAAGGGATGGCCCCAGAGCAAACCAATTTATGCAGCAGCCAAATCGCTGGCTCACGACTTTAATGCCAGTCGCTCACCAAGTGGAATTTTTGCTCACAACAAGACTCCACAGCTTAGAGGTAGCATTGCAGTGGCAACCCTATCCCATCCTGTGGAAAGGCAAAAGGCTAAGTTGTGATTGACGTGGGTTTGAAGGAATTCACAGGCTTGACTTCCTTTGCAATCTGAGTGGCAAGCGTGCTCTGTCTCCACTCCCACCCACCCCTGGTCTGCCACATTAAGGATCCGTGCAACAAAAGGAGTTTCGCCTCTCCAAAGCGTCTGGCCTGAAGATCTCATGGGTCTCTCTGCAGTGCTCCCGGACTCCAGTCTGGCTATTCGATAAGGCAGAGTTTATGGTGAATGGCTTGTTCGGACAACGGATGCTCACAGCCGCATCTGCTACTTTTAAAATGTTGTCTGGCACAGGATGTGCATACAGGGTTGGCTGCCTGGGGGTCGTTAGGCAGGCGAGGTAGGAGGCAGAGACGAAGGGCTGGTTGAAGGAGTGCAGGGATGGAGAGGGACAGAGCTGGAGGCAGAGAAGGTCGAGCAGGAGAATTTACCTGTTTCTTAAGGGTGTGGATAATTGAGTGGAAAAACCCAGGGCTGGTTCAGGGGGGTTTGCCTCTTGGATAAGAACATGAGAAGGGACCTGCTGGATCAGACGAATGGTCCATTTAGTCCAGCATCCTGTCTCATGCAGTGGTCAACCAGTTCCTTTGGAGGTCCAACAGCAGGGCATAGAGGCTGAGGCCTTCATAAGGACTTAAGAAGAGCCCTGCTAGATCAGACCAGTGAAGGTCCATCTAGTCCAGCATCCTGTCTCACGCAGTGGCCAACCAGTTCCTTTGGAGGTCCAACAGCAGGGCATAGAGGCTGAGGCCTTCATAAGGACTTAAGAAGAGCCCTGCTAGATCAGACCAGTGAAGGTCCATCTAGTCCAGCATCCTGTCTCACGCAGTGGCCAACCAGTTCCTTTGGAGGTCCAACAGCAGGGCATAGAGGCTGAGGCCTTCATAAGGACTTAAGAAGAGCCCTGCTAGATCAGACCAGTGAAGGTCCATCTAGTCCAGCATCCTGTCTCACGCAGTGGCCAACCAGTTCCTTTGGAGGTCCAACAGCAGGGCATAGAGGCTGAGGCCTTCATAAGGACTTAAGAAGAGCCCTGCTGGATCAGACCAGTGAAGGTCCATCTAGTCCAGCATCCTGTCTCACACAGTGGCCAGCCAGTTCCTCTGGAGGGCCAACAGCAGGGCACAGAACCTTCCCCAATGTTGCCTCCTGTCTCTGGGATTCAGAGGATTAGTGCCTCTGAATGTGGAGGTTCCCCTCAGTCACCAGGCGTAGTAGCCTCCTGAATGCATCTCCTTCTGGAACTACAAAACCGCTCACCAGGGCCAGGCCAAGCCCTTATGGTGCTGGGTGCTGTGGGAGAGGCTGAGCCCCCCCCCCCACACACACCCTGCTCTTGATGGCAAAGTTGGAGAAACAGGCGTCCATAACTGCAATATGTCTGCTCTTTTCCAGCTCCATTTAGGCAGGAAGTTGGCTCTCTGTTTGCAGAGGCCAGCTCTGGTCCGTGCTCCAGTAAATTCAGGGCTAGAGCACTGCAGGTGCTCTTTACGGAGCCTTCCCTTGAAGGCTATCTGGACACTTCCAGTGGTGAAATATGCGGTGTCCATATCTGTTACTGGGCCCAGCCAGCAGGACCTTAGTACTCCCTGTGCTGAAGTCCCTTCCATGGCTGCCTGTTCGTTTCCAGGTCCCCATTCAGGGTTCTGGTGCTTATCTTGAAAGTCCTTCATGACCTGCCTGGGGCTTGCGTATTCCCTCATCTAGCATGCATTCTTTTCACGCTTGTGGAGCAGCTTTCTGGAAGTGGTTGGGGGCTTCGGCCCCGCTGGCTTTCGAGCGAGGCTGGAAGACAGAATTATTCCACAGAGTTCCCACGGTGGAATCCGGGGGATCTTCCAGAATTACAACTGGTCTCCCGATGATAGAGGTCACTTCCTCTTGGAGAAAACGGCTGCTTGTCATCCCCCAAATCTCCAGAAATTTCCCAGCCTGGAGTTGGCAACCCTAGGCAGCAGTCTGAGGCTGGCCAAAAGTGACAGTTTCTGGCTGTGCATAAGGCATTTTTATTTGGTGATTTTAATGCAGTTGATATTTGTTGCTTTAATGTTTGCTGTGTATAACGGGGTGTGATTTAACATTTCTTTGTGTCGGCTGTTGTTGATATTCCTGGGAGCCAGGGAGCCATGAAAATCTATATAAATAGGTCAACAAACTGAGCCCCCTGTGGTGTTTCTGCACTAGGTTGCCAACCTCCTGGTAGGGCCTGGAGATCTTGAATCTACAGAGATCAGTTCCCCTGGAGAAAATAGCAGCTTTGGGGTGGGTGGTGGGTGGGGTTCTATGGCATCACATCTGTGCTAAGCTCTGTTCCCTTCCAGACCCCCCCTCCCCAATCTCTAGGAATTTCCCAACTTGGGAGTTGACAACCCTGATTCTGCACCCCCTTTACTTTGGCCACGCCAGTCACTTGCTTTGGGCGGTTCGGCCAGGGAATCAGGTTTGATAATCCCCTGGTTTGTGTTGCCAAATCTGGATTAGGAAATTCTTGGGATATTTGGGGGTGGAGCTTGGGGGATGACGCATTTGGGAAGGGGCTGGAACTCAGCTAGGGTTTTCAGCTCCAGGTTGTGGAATTCCTGGAGATTTGGGGGGAGGGGTGGAATCTGGGGCAGGGTTTGGGGGAGGGACCTCAGAGGGGGTTATAAGGCCATAGACTCCACCTTCCAAGTCAGCCATTTTCTCCTGTTGCCTGATTAGGGTTGCCAGCCTCCAGGTGTGACCTGGGGATCTCCTGCTTTCACAACTGATCTCCAGCTGACAGAGATCAGCTCCCCTGGAGAAAATGGCTGCTCTGAAGGGTGGACTCTGCGGCATTGGACCATACTGAGGCCCCTCCCCAATCCCCGCCTTCTCCTGGCTCCACCCCCCTAAAGTCTCCAGGTATTTTCCAGTCCAGACCTGGCAACCCTGTGCCTAATCCCAGGACGTCTCCAGCCACCAGCTGGAACCTGAAGAAACTTGAGCTGCAGTGTTGGAAGAGTCCAGCGACCAATAAATATACACTGCAAAAACCCTTTAACAAAGAATGTGTTCTATTTATAAGTCATTATTTAGTAAAGTGCATAAAAGGTAAAGGTTCCCTTGCTCGAAAGCCAGTAGAATCTGACTCTTGGGTTGCGATATTCATCTCCGTTTCCAAGCTGAAGAGCCAGCGCTGTCTGAAGACATTTCCATGGTCATGTGGCCGGCATGACTAAACGCCAAGGCGCACAGAACGCTGTTCCCTTCCCAGTGAAGTGGTACTTATTTATCTCCTTGCAATTTCTTGCTTTCGAACTGCTAGGTTGGCAGGAGCTGGAACCAGAGATGGGAGCTCACTCCGTCGTGCGGCACTCTCGGGTCTCAAACTGCTGAACTACTGACCTTCCACAGCCTGCAGTTCAGCATCTTAACCACTTGAGTCACCAGTGAAGTGCATAGATATATCATTATTTCCAACCTGGTCAGGTATAAATGTTCATTGTATCCTCTCAAGCTGCCCTTTACTGCAGGAAACCTCTGCAGTCTGGGAAAGATGAGATTCCAGGCGGTCTCCAGGCCCCACCTGGAGGCTGGCAACCCGAGCTCGCGCGTTGGCATCGCAACCCGACTTCCGGTGGGGGCGCTCCCATCCCCCCCCGCCGCGTGAACGGCCAGGCTCGGGCCGGCGATTATGCAGTCGGAGCGCCCCCTCCGATTGGCTCTGCCCGCCGGCCAATGAGGGCCTTCCCGGAACCGCTGGTGGCAGCGCCCGGGTACACGTGCGGGGTGTGTACGGCAGGCAAGGGAAGGCGAAGGGGGGGGAGGTCGGCTCTGACATCAGCGGGCGCCGGGCCGCGGCTGCTCCGCCTGCCGGTTATACAATGGGCCGCGCCTCCTCCCTCTCCTCCGCCCTCTCCTCCTCCTCTCCGGCCGCCCGCCTCGTCGCCAGGCAGATGCTCCCGAGCAGGGCAGGCTGAGGAGGCTCCGCCGCCGCCGGCTCCCGCGTCCGCCCGCCCGCCCGCCGCGCACTGTGACCCCTCTTCCCCCACCACCACCACCGCGCCCAGTCTCTCCAGGCAGCCCCGCCCGGGAGGATGTCTTTGCTCAGCGCCGGAGCCCCCACCCACGGCTGTTCCAGAGGCTCCGGAGACCACCTCTCCCCGTCCCAGGCGTGCGTCGGCTGAGCGCAGCGCCCCGCCGCCGGTGAGTGCCAGCCTGCCCTCGGGGCCCTTCTTGCATGGGGGAGAGAGCGGCCTGGGGGCGCGCCGGAGCCCCGGCGAAGGCGGCTCCCCCGCCGCCGTCACGTGCGCCCTGCTGCGGGGACGGAATGTTCTCTCCGCCGCCCCGAGCGTCCCCTTCGCGATCCGGCTGGCTCTGCCCTGCCGGCGGGGGCGGGGGAAGGCGGGCAGGAGGAGGAAGAAGACGCAGCGGCAGCCGCGGCAGGGTTGGGCGTGTGCGGGCAAGGGGGTGGGGGTGCCCTTGCCAGCCTGGGAGAGCGCAGCAGGAGGGCAACTTTGGGGGCAGGCCGGGGCAGCTCCTCTTGGGAGCTGGTGGAAAAGAGGAGGGGGTTGTGGAGCCCCCCCGGGGGGGGCGCCCTTGGAGCGGCAGGGCCGGGAGGGGTGGCCTCCCTCTGCTTCTGGGTAAGGGGAGAGAGTCCGAGAGGGTGGGGAGAGAGAGGGGGGCGTGGGGGCAGCGCTCGCTCTAAGCTGTGGGGTCTGGCGAGCAAAACCCCCGCTTGGCGAGCCGCTGGCGTGGAAGTTGTGAGCGGGCGGTTTGGCCGCTGCGTAAATTAGTTGGCTCCGGAGCCGAGAGGAAAATCTGTGAGCTGGAGGCTGAAAAAGCTGGCTCACACTAACTTAGCTTAGAGGGAACGCTGGTGTGGGGTATGGCTGGAGGAGGAAAGAAATGTGGTGGTGGGGGAGTGGTCTAGAGTGGAGAGTGGTCGTGGCTCAGTCCCAGAGCCTCCGCTTGGCGTGCAGGAGGTCCTGGGTTCGATCCCTGGCATCTCCACTTCAAGGGGTGGCACAGGAGGGGACAGGAAGGACCTCCGCCTGGGACCCTTGACAGCCGCTGCCCGTCTGAGTTGGCAATACTGATTGTGGTGGACTGGGGTGGGGGTGGGGCCCAATGCTCCCTCTAAGCTGTGGCGTCTTGTGAGCAAAAATTCTACTTTGTGAGCTACCAGCATTAAAGTTGTGAGCGAGCGATTTTGGCTGCTGCATAAATGAGTTTGCCATCCTTCCTGGGCTAAGGCAAAAAAATGCATGAGCTGGAGGCTAAAAAACTGTGAGCTAGCTCACACGAACTCCGCTTAGAGGGAACCCTGGTGGTGGGGGGGTCGAAGGCAGCTCCGTGTGTGTTCATGGGGGTGTACAGTTGGCAGGAGAGAAGGGGGTTTGGGGGGTCCAACTGGGAGGGGAACAGGGGTGTGTCCCTCTCTTGGTAGGAGAAAAGGGGGTGTGGCGAACTCTTGATGGGGTGGTTTCGAGCCTGGCAGAGGGGGTGTGGCCTGTCCTCTCTGCTTCAGACCCCCGTTGTAGCTAAAGGGGACCTGCAGGAGCTCTTAATGAAGAAACGAATCAAACTCTTTGCAGTGTGAACATACAACCCTTTTCTTTTTTTAAAAATCCCCATTTATGGACATTGGCTGTAGTCTGTACAAGGTTGATCAGTCAAGATATGTCAATAAATATAGAACGGGGCCCCTTTGTTAATGCTCAGACAGAGTGTCCTGTGCTCTTTGTTTGCTTGAGACCTCCACTTTGTGGGGTTGCCAGCAATGCTCTCTCTAAGCTTGTGGAGTCTTGTGAGCTAAAATTCTACTTTGCGAGCGACAGGCATGCAAGTTAGGAGCGAGCAATTTGGCCGCTGCATAAATCAGTTTGCTCTGGAGCCACATCCCTTCCTGACCGAAGACCAAAACGGGCGAGCCGGAGGCTTAAGAAACTGTGAGCTAACTCACACTGACTCGGCTTAGAGGGAACCCCAGTTGCCAGCCACTCTGCCGGCTCCTCCTCTTGTACCTTTTTAGCGACAACTTGCTTTGGGAACATTGCTGATAATAAGGTTTATCTTCGTGATAAGCGTGGGCTGCCTGCTGTCGCACATCAGACAGCTGTTAAGAGGCACGGCAGCAAAACTCCCTCTGTTGAAACTGCTTGCTGGGGCTCTGAGATGGCGTTTGCAAGAAGAAAGATTTCTGTTGGGTCGCTGAACTCTCTTGAAAAGAGGGGACACACACACACACTAAAGAATGTTTCCTGGTTTTGAGTGCTTACTCAGTGGCCTATAACAAAAGATTTAAAAAACAAACACACACAGACACACTATGTCCTTAAGGACTAAACTGAGAGGACACCTAGTGCTTTACTGTGGTATGAAATTCTGAAGTATTTTTTTTTCCTTCTGCTGTTGCAAACTGTAAGAATGCCCCAAGACAATCCTTGGCAGACAACAGAGCTGTACTTCTGGAATTTCCAACCGGCTCAGCAACTTACGCATCCGTGCTGTGCTTTTAAGAGTGTTATGAACTCACTGAAATCCAACCTGGCTCGGTTCCGAGTACATATGATTCATTCCAGGATGTTCAGCGATGAAGTAAATCTTAGGCAGGAGATGTGTGCTCTGAGTTCAGAATATGACTTGTCCTTGTCCCAGGATGTAAATGTTCTCAGGCTCATGGGTGGAGTCGAGTTTGCAAGTCTCGGAGGACTCTTCCTCAGAAGGAGATGAAGAGCTCTGTGAAACCTGAAGGCTTGCCTGCTCAGAGAGCCAGTTTGGTGTAGTGGGTAAGTGTACAGACTCTAATCTGGGAGAACCAGGTTTGATTCCTCGCTCTTCCACTTGCAGTTGCTGGATGACCTTGGGTCAGTCATAAGTTCCCTCAGAGCTGTTTTCTCAAGAGCAGTCCTCGAAAGGGCTCTCTCAGCCCCACCTGCCTCACAGGGTGTTTGTTGTGGGGAGGGGAAGGGAAAGGAGATTGTAAACCGCCCTGAGACTCTGAGTGAACGGCGGGGTGTAAATCCAATCTCTTCTTCTCTTCTACCAATGTGATCCACTACTAGGAGGTATGCCACCTGGTCTCATCTGCTCTTTGAATACTCTTGGCAACTATCATGTCCTGAATACTCATTTGGAATTTGCTCATGTTGATTTCTTTTGGGGGAGGGAGAGCAGTTTTTCCAACACAGGGCATGGAGAACGCATGTGCATTTTGTAAACGCTGGATGTTTCGCTTTATTGACCTGCCAAGATGATGAGGAACCTGGGCCTAGGGTTGCCAACTTTCGGTTGGGAGATTTAGGGGTGGAGCTTGGGAAGGGGAGGGACCTCAGAGGGGCGTAATAACTTAAGAGTCTGTCCTCCAAAGCAGTCATTTCCTCCAGCGGAACGGATGCCTAGAGATCAGTAGTAATACTGAGGGATCTCCAGGTCCCACCTGGAGGTTGGGACCCCCAACTGGGGGTTCGGAAGGGGAAATTTAAAAAATGAACAAATTAAAGAGTGCCTGAGAGCGCTCTGTGCACCTTGGCGTTTAGTCACACCGGCCACATGACCACAGAAACGTCTTCAGACAGCGCTGGCTCTTCGGCTTGGAAACGGAGACGAGCAACGCAAGCCTAGAGTCGGATTCGACTGGCTTTCGAGCGAGGGAAACCTTTACCTTTAAGAGCTGCGCACTCTCTTTTCCATTCTCAATGAAATGCTGTCACTCGTAAAAGGGTCCTCGTGGTAATCCCATCACGAGAAACGAAATAAGTAAACAGAAATAATCAATGAATGGAGATATAGTGAACACTGATTAAATGTCGCCCTTTTGACATTCGTCCTGGGGCGGTAGATTCAGTGTTAAGAGCCGCCTGCCCGCTGAAGAGGCAATCCCAGCTTTCCTGTAAGTGCTTTATAGGCAAGATATTTTTGCCTCGCTCGTTTTGGGATTAAAAAAGCAGGAAACGCACTCGGATTAGGAGGCCTGGATATAGCCCAGCGGAGACGCTTCCTTTCTGGGGAGTTAAGAGGGCCGTGACCCAAGAGGGATGGGGAGGAGAGAATAGACTTAACTCTTTTTTAAAAAAAGAAATCTCCAGGAACGGTTTAGCTCCGAAGCCTCAAACTCTGAGCGGAGAGTCAGAAGCCGTGAAAGATCCGCTTACAGGAAGACACTCTGCCTCTCCACCGCCAGGCGGAGACCTGGAGGCCCGCAGCGGATGCGGCTGGAGCCCGGCCAGGGTTACCATGCCAACCCCCGTCCAGGGTTTCCAGCAGAGTCATACCATGTAGGGCTGTTAAGCCCGGCTTGTTTTCCAGGGGGCCCCCGTCGTCATAAACAGTCTGCTAAACAGTCTTTAAAAACTGGGGCTGCGATGTGCAATGTCCGCATGTGCATGGGCATGCATACTGAAGAGAAATTCCAATTATATATGTCTATTTCTTTAATTTTTTAAAAAAAATTAAGTTTTTTTCTTCTTCTTTATATATGAATTTTTCGGCGGCAGCGGATGCTGTTAATCCCCAGAAATTTGGGCTCTGGCACTTTCTCCATCTGCCTGCTCGTGTTCCTCTTTCCGAACACACAGAATAATGCGCTTTCAGCCCACGTTGCAAGCAGATTTTACTGTGTGGAATGGCAGAATCCACTTGCAAAATGGTCACTAAAGTGTGTTGAAGTGCATTATTCAGTGTGTGTGAAAGTGTGAACAAGTGTGTGTGTGAGGGAGAGGAATTGGCTCCCCCTACGCACAGCATGTTAGAACAAGGATGGGGGAGCTGCCCCTGTTGAATTTCTGCCTGCAGTGCAGCTGTTGAACAGCAGGGAGTCCAGGGGTTTGCATATACCCTTGCATTGTGAAGTTCCTTGCACTGGATCCCGCTTTAGCCGAAATGCCTCCCTGGGAATAAAAGGGCAGAGGAAAATAATGTTCTGGAGGGGGTTCAGATACCCTCGATGCGCAGGAGGGGAGAGCAAACCCATGGCGAGAGATAAAAAGCGTCTACGGTGGAAAACAGTGCGTCGATGAAAGGCGGAAGCACGATCTCCTTTCTGTCTCTGGTTTCTCAGCGGGTTCCGTGCCGCGCCTTATTCATCCTCTGAGGTAGAGGCAAGCGTAGAAAGAAGGGATTGATTTCATTTCGTCGGGAGGCACGTATGAATGACGTAGGTGAGCCGCGAGAAATAATCTCCCGGGCTCCGTTTATAGAAGCTCGGCGGAGGGGGGGGGAAACGGTTTGCGCCGGAAGCGCTTTCCGTAACCGTTTTTGTACTTTTCCCTTTTGCCGGAAAAGCGAAAGAACCAGAATGTTCCAAGAGCTGCTCGGCGCCGACGAGCCCTTCGGCGTACTAGATTTGTTGTCGTTTCTCGGGGTCCTTATTGTTGATGGCTGTATGGTGATTGACGGGAAAATGAAACCAAGAATAAGGGTGGGTGGGGCGGAATCGGGTCTCTCCATAGCAACCCCAGACATCCTTGGTGGTCTCCACTCCGAGTACTAACCAGGGCCGACTGTGCTCAAGGTTTATAAGATTATGAATGGGATTGAGCAGGTTGAGAAAGAGGTACTTTTCTCCCTTTCTCACAAGACAAGAACTCGTGGGCACTCCATGAAATTGCTGAGCAGTCGGGTTAGAACAGATAAAAGGAAATACTTCTTCACCCAAAGAGTGATTAACGTATGGAATTCACTGCCACAGGAGGTGGTGGCAGCTGCAAGCATGGACAGTTTCAAGAGGGAATTAGATAAACATATGGAGCAGAAGTCCACCAGTGGCTATTAGCCACAGGGTATAGATGGGAACTCTCAGTCTGGGGCAGGTGATGCACTCTATTCTTGATGCTGGGGGGGACAGCAGTGGGAGGGCTTCTGGTGCCCTGGCCCCACTGCTGGACCTCCTGATGGCACCTGGTATATTTTGGGCAACTGTGTGACAGAGTGTTGGACTAGATGGGCCATTGGCCTGATTCAACATTGGCTTCTCTTACGTTCTTATGCTTGGTTTCCGAGCTCCGATGAGCTTGGTTTAGGCCGGGCCTACCGGGCTGCTGCCATAGCTTCCCTCTTTCCCTCGGATTGTTCTAACACGGCCACCTTTAAGGTGGGCAGGTTTTGTTCCTCGGCACATTCAACAAGGAAGTAGCCGGCTAAGTCCTTTTTATTTGTACTAATCACGTCTGTTATTGTTGAAATTGGCCTGTTGTGCAGCTCCCGGATTTTATTCCACGTATGAGTGCTGGTGACTCCGTTGGTGCGTCGATCTTGTCTGACATTGTGATCCTAATAAATGCGTGTGTATACGTACTCATGCGCTGTCTGCGTTTGGCGACCCCCTGATGCGCCCTCTAAGCTGTGGAGTCCGGTGAGCAAAAATTCTCCTTTGTGAGCGACTGGCGTGAAAGTCGTGAGTGAGCGATTTGGCTACTGCATGAATTAGGTTGCTCTGGAGCCATATCCTTCCTGAGCGAAGACGAAAATGTGTGAGCCGGAGGCTAAGAGACTGTGAGCTAGCTCACACTGACTCAGCCTAGAGGGAACACTGCTCTGGAGCCATCCCTTCCTGAGCTAAGACAAAAATGTGTGAGCCAGAGGCTAAAAAACCTGTGAGCTAGAACTTATGGCTGACCTAAGCTCAGGCACGGGTGGCCAAACTGTGGTTCGGGGGGCCATGTATGGCTCTTTCGCACATATTATGCGGCTCATTAGCAAACAAATAAATATCACTGGACAAATATCATTATCAATATCTGCTTTTGCCCCCTTTTGTTGTTATTTTGGCAGCCTCACTGAATGCTAAATCCAAAGCAAATTTTGCATATCTTCCAATAAAACATGTAACGTCTGTCCATGTCTTGCGGTTCCCAAATGTCTGATGTTTATTCTACGTGGCTCTTACGTTAAGCAGGTTTGGCCACCCCCTGCTCCAGAGCAAACTAATTGATGCAGCGGCCCAATCGCTCGCTCTCAACTTTAATGCCAGCAGCTCACGGAGTAGAATTTTTGCTCACAAGACTCCATGGCTTAGAGGGAGCATTAGTTATCGTAACAGTGGCACTCCCCAGTCGACCGCAGCCCATGGACCGAACAGCCAGGTGACCACAGCCGGGGGGGTGTGTCTCCCTGGCAGCTGTGTCTCCGGGCGACCCTCTCTCCGCTTCCGTCTGCTGACCCGTCTGAGCCAGAGGCCCCCGGGGATGGGGAAGGAGAGCGAATCTAAGGGACCCCAGGAGGAAGAGGGCGGCCCAGGGCAGGCGACCGGGTCAGGGCGTTGCGTAACCACAGTGCGCACTACGCCCTGCCCTTTGGACGGGGACACGGCAGAGGGGAGCTGCCGATACGGGGCCAGATAAGACTGCGATAAAACCTCATTACTTAATAATGCGTGTTTCGGTTTCCAGGCATCGCGGCTGATATCCGATGCCCACCCGGCGGCTTGTCCAGGTCACGTCCCACATGGAGAGGCCAGGGAGCGAGGAGGCCCCCCCTTACGCAGAAGCCCCTCCCCGCTTGCGTACATGCCTGCTCTCGTGGGCACCGGAGCCTGGGGGGCGGGGACTCACTCCGCAGCATATTTGGTTTCACGCTTAATCTGGACACATCGCTTAATCAGATTTCCCGTCTCTCCTCTCTCCCTGCAGGTGCTACCTAAGACTCGCTCTTCTCCGATCCGACCGTCCTCAGGCCCACGGGCCTTCCTCTCGGACCCCCCACCGCCTCCTTCCTTCTCGAACGCCTCCCCGCCGCCTTGGCAGCCGTGGAAGTCCCCGCTTTCTACCCGCCTCTCCCCCCAGTTCCTCCGGCAGGCGCCCATGTCCCGGAAGGGGTCATGAGCACCGGCTGCGAGCCTGGACAGAACCCTTACGAAGGGGGGGGAGGCGGCGGCAACGGCGGCGGCTCCGGAGCCCCCCGAAGGACCCGGGCACAGCGCGGGGGAGATGCCCCGGGCCAGGCCAACGACGACATGGACGCCAACAGCAACGGCTCCAGCGGCAACGAGTCGCACGGCGATTCCCACAGCAGTTCCCGCAGCAGCAGCGGCAACGGCAAGGATTCGGCCCTGCTGGAGACCACGGAGAGCAACAAGAGGTACGGGATGGGGTGGGAGGTGCATTTGTCCCTTTTGCCTAGAACCTGCGAAGAAGGGGTTCCAGGTGTCCTGTATTACCTGACCAGAGTTCTCCAAGAGAACCTCCACGTTCAGAGGCAGTCAACCCCCGAATCGTAGAGTTCATAGAATAAAAAAGTTGGGAGGGCTCTAAAGACCATCCAGTTTCAGCCCCTTGTACCACATACCACGAGGCGACTCCGGGGAAGGCCTCGGCCTCTCTGCCCGGTTGTTGGACCGCCACTGTGTGAGACAGGATATGCTGGACTAGATGGACCTTCACTGGTCAGATGCATCAGGGCCCTTCTGATGTTCTTACAAAGGCCTCGGCCTCTGTGCCCGGCAGCTAGCCCTCCAGAGGAAGTGACTGGCCACTGTTTGAGAGAGGATGCTGGACTGGATGGACCCTCCCTGGTCTGATCCAGCAGGGCTCTTCTGAGGTTCTTATCAGGGGAAGGCCTCGGCCTCTGCCCTGTCGTTGACCCTCCAGAGGAACTGGCTGGCCCCTGTGTGAGACAGGATGCTGGACTAGATGGACCCTCACTGGTCTGACCCAGCAGGGCTCTGGACTAGAGGGACCCTCCCTGGTCTGACCCAGCAGGGCTCTTCTGAGGTTCTTATCAGGGGAAGGCCTCGGCCTCCGTGCCCTATTGTTGACCCTCCAGAGGAACTGGTTGGCCCCTGTGTGAGACAGGATGCTGGACTAGATGGACCCTCACTGGTCTGACCCAGCAGGGCTCTGGACTAGAGGGACCCTCCCTGGTCTGACCCAGCAGGGCTCTTCTGAGGTTCTTATCAGGGGAAGGCCTCGGCCTCCGTGCCCTATTGTTGACCCTCCAGAGGAACTGGTTGGCCCCTGTGTGAGACAGGATGCTGGACTAGATGGACCCTCACTGGTCTGACCCAGCAGGGCTCTGGACTAGAGGGACCCTCCCTGGTCTGACCCAGCAGGGCTCTTCTGAGGTTCTTATCAGGGGAAGGCCTCGGCCTCCGTGCCCTATTGTTGACCCTCCAGAGGAACTGGTTGGCCCCTGTGTGAGACAGGATGCTGGACTAGATGGACCCTCACTGGTCTGACCCAGCAGGGCTCTGGACTAGAGGGACCCTCCCTGGTCTGACCCAGCAGGGCTCTTCTGAGGTTCTTATCAGGGGAAGGCCTCGGCCTCCGTGCCCTATTGTTGACCCTCCAGAGGAACTGGTTGGCCCCTGTGTGAGACAGGATGCTGGACTAGATGGACCCTCACTGGTCTGACCCAGCAGGGCTCTGGACTAGAGGGACCCTCCCTGGTCTGACCCAGCAGGGCTCTTCTGAGGTTCTTATCAGGGGAAGGCCTCGGCCTCTGCCCTGTCGTTGACCCTCCAGAGGAACTGGCTGGCCACTGTGCGAGACAGGGTGCTGGACTGGATAAATCCCTGCTCTGGTCCAGCAGGGCCGCTCCGATGTCCTTAGTCGCCCTGTCGCATGGGTGGATTTGAGTCCCCTCTGGCGGTTGAGATGAAGGGGCCTGTTCAGACACGAGGACTTCTGTCCTTTCCGAGTCCTTCTGGGGTTTCTCGCGGTGTGGCTGTCGCGTTAAGTCTCGGCGGGCGGGAGCTACCGCAGGAAGTACCAACGCCATGTCGCCTGTTGGGGCTGGCGCGGTTTGGCCGAGCGGCACACCAGCTTTCGAGAGGGCAGGATGGGTTCCCGGCAGGCTGACTTTGCGGCGTCTCTCTGCATCTCTTGGCAGCTCCAATTCCCAAAGCCCGTCCCCCCCCAGCAGCTCCATCGCGTACAGCCTCCTCAGCGCCAGCTCCGAGCAGGACAACCCGTCGACCAGCGGCTGCAGGTAAGGGCCTAACGAGGACGTTATGGCTGTTCCTTGACTGCTGTGCAGTGGACGGATGCCAGAGACCCCACCCCAACCCCACCCTCCCCTGCAGTGGGAGCGATCAGAACGGGGAGTTTTGCAAAGGTAAATAGGACCGCGCGCCAACGAAATGGTCATTGGTGGCGGGCTAGGGACGGTGACCTGTACTAATGCTTGGCTGCCTATTGCTGTAAGTATCTCTCAGGCCAGGTAGTTTCTACCCCACTTGACGTATAACATTTGGAAGAACTGGTTGGCCCTTCTGCGAGGCAGGATGCTGAACTAGGTTGACAGGGGGGCCAGATTCTCTAGATAACTTCGCGTCAAACAAAGCTCCAAAGGGTTTCGATCCTTAAGCTGTTCTTATTATTTAAATACACTGTTCAAAATACACTGTTCAAAACAGCTTACAGACAGGTTAAGAATTTGAGGGAGACTTTACAGTCCCAAAATAGATGTACACGATTCCAAAGTGGAGGGAAAAAACCCTTCACAATTCCAAACTGGAGTGAAAAGTGCAATCCTTATAATGTCCATAAAGCAAGTAAGACCAGTCCTTTTGTTTGCCTCAAGTCCAAAGGGCTGGTCTTCATTGTTGCCTCCAAGCTGAGTTCGCGTGAGTTAGCTCACAGTTTTTTAGCCTCCGGCTCACACATTTTTGCCTTGGCTCCGGAAGGAGGGCTCCAGAGCAAACTGGTTTAAGCAGCCGCCAAATTGCTCGCTCACAACTTGAATGCCAGGAGCTCACAAAGTAGAATTTTCGCTCACAAGGCTCCACAGCTTAGAGGGAACATTGCGTGGTCTTACTTGCTTTATGGACGTTATAAGAATTTGTACTTTTCACCCCAGTTTGGGACTGTGACGTTTTCTTTCCTCCACTCTGGAATCGTGTCGTCTATTCTGGGATTGCAAAGTTTCCCTCAAATTCTTAACCTGTCTGTATACTAATCGGTTTTGAACAGCGTATTTTGAACAGTATATTTAAATAATAAGAACAGCTTAAGAATTGAAACACTTTGGAGCTTTGTTTGATGTTAAGTTATAGATGGTGTACATTAATTCATCTGTTTCCTTACATTGTTGTAAGTAGCGGTCAGATCCATCAGGGCTCTTCTGCTGTTCCGATGTAATCCGTGAGTCGCAGGAAGAGAAAGGCAGACTATAACCCAATAACGATATTATTATTGTGATTATTATTATGATTAGTGTGGCACATTAGTATTTCAGTTGATCTCGGACCACGGAGTAGCTGATTTTGGAGACGAGCGGACTAGGCGATTTCACAGTTAAAAGCTTTGAGAGAGCTTTCCCTGATTTAAAGGTGGTGGTTGGGAGACCATTATATACACAAAGAAAGAGATTTCCAGTTGACATGGTTGGAGGGGGCAGAGGTGCTTGACACAGGAGAAAATACCAGGCCTTTGAAAGGCAAATCCATTTTCAGTGCGTGGATTTTTTGGCTTAGTGGGAAGATGTCCCGTTTAGAGAAAGTGGAGGATGCCATTGGGGGGGCAGGAAATGAGTTTGGGGAAAGTCAGGAAATCTTCACGGAATTGTTTTAAGATAAATTGTTTTAAGATAAATGAATCAAAACTTGATTTTTTTAAAAAAAGTAGTCATTTTGAGTTGCATGACTTTCGGCAGGGGAAACGCCAGGGGGAGGGGAAAGCGTGTGTGTGGATGGGGCCGGAGGGGGGGAGAGACGTGTACTTTGTTCCTGTAACTTGCGCAGAAGCCTCAGAGGGTCTTGGCCCGTTGCTACAATTTCCTTCTCCTCCCGACCTTTGTGCCCCTGCAGCAGTGAACAGTCGGCGCGGGTGAAGACCCAGAAGGAGCTGATGAAGGCGCTGAAGGAGATGAAGATCCGGCTGCCCTCCGAGAAGCGCAGCAAGGGGAAGTCGGGGACCCTGGCCACCCTGCAGTACGCCTTGTCCTGTGTAAAGCAGGTCCAAGGTAAACTCCGTCGGTTGCCTCTCGATGTGCATTCCCCAGCGGCGGTAACCCCCCAGGAAGCATCAGAAATTGGGCCATGCCCTGTGAGCCAGAAACTGCTACCACAAGCGTAGGCCCAGAGGAGTCTGGGCAGGGCCTACTTGTGCACGGCCCCATTGATGGAAACGGGACGGAGCGCAGTCATTTCTGTGGGCGGGTTCGAGCCAAAGCACTTCCCGGCGGGGCGGGCCCAGTGGGTTTTGCGTCACAAAAGGCTTTTTGTCGTCGAAGGCTTTCACAGCCAGAGTTCATTAGCTGCTGTAGATTTTCCAGGTAGTGTGGCCGTGGTCTTGGCATTGTAGGCCCTGACCTTTCGCCAGTAGCTTTTTGTTTTCTCCTTGCCATTTGGGTCTCCTTGCGACCCAAGGGCACGGACTCTAGTCTGGGAGAACTGGGTTTGAGTCCCCGCTCCTCCACATGCAGCTGCTGGTGTGACCTTGGGTCAGTGACAAGTCCTTTCAGAGCTGTTCTCTCAAGGGCAGTTCTCAAAGAGCTCTCTCAGCCCCGCCTACCTCACAGGGTGTCTGTTGTGGGGAGGGGAAGGGGAAGGAGATTGCGAGCGGCTCTGAGGCTCCTTCGAGTAGTGAAGGGCGGGGTATAAATCCAATCTCTTCTTCTGAGTACTGGGCTGTCAGGACGCGATCTGGTGCCCCAGCGGCACGGGGATCTTTTCCGGAGCCTTGGTTTGATCGCGTTCTCTTCCTCCTCCACATTTCAGCCAGCCAAGATTATTACCAGCAATGGACCATCGATGACCGCCAGCCCTGCAGTCTGGACATGTCCACATACACCATCGAGGAGCTGGAGAACATCACCTCGGAGTACACCCTGAAAAACCCCGTGAGTGTTCCCATCATTCCCTCCCCGGGAGCCCTTCCCTGAGCTTAGCTGGCAAATCTTGACTCTTGCCAAAGGTGCCCCGGGACCCATAAAGGCGTCCGGCGGACCTGTGAGTGTCCCTGCCCGGTTGTTTTCACCATGGGCATCAAAAGCCCAGCCTAGCCCGATCTCCTCGGATCTCAGAAGCTGAGCGGGGTCAGCCCTGGTTAGTATTTGGATGGGAGACCCCCCAATGTTCCCTCTAAGCTGAGTTAGCGTGAGCCAGCTCACAGTTTTTTAGCCTCCGGCTCACACATTTTTGTCTTGGCTCAGGAAGGAGGGCTCCAGAGAAACTAATTCATGCACTAACCAAATTGCTGGCTCACAACTTTCATGCCAGTAGCTCACCAAGAAGAAGTTTTGCTCACAAGACTCCACATTTTAGAGGGCGCATCGGCAGACCGCCAAGGAATACCAGGGCCCCTATGCAGAGGCAGGGAACAGCAAACTACCCCTGAACGTCTCTTGCCTGGAAAGCCCCTTGAGGGGTCACCGTCAGTTGCTGTCACAGGCCAATTGGGCACCATTGTGCCTCGGCGTTTAGTCATGCCTGCCACATGGCCACGGAGAAGTCTTCGGGCAGCGCTGGCTCTTCGGCTTGGAAACGGAGATGAGCATCGCCCCCTAGAGTCAGATCCGGCTGGCTTTCGAGCAAGGGAAACCTTTACCCTTTTTAGCTTAAGCGCCTCGTGCTGAGTCCCGTTCTGGCTTAGTCCTGGGCAATGTTCCCTCAAGCTATGGAGTCTTGTGAGCAAAAATTCTACTTTGTGAGCTGCTGGCATTAAAGTTGTGAGCGATTGATTTGGCCGCTGCATCAATTAGTTTGCCTTGGAGCCCTCCTTCCTGAGCTAAGACAAAAATGTGTGAGCCGGAGGCTAAAAAACTGTGAGCTAGCTCACACTAACTCAGCTTAGAGGGAACACTGGTCCCGGGGCCTTGTCGTCTGGCCTCCCACCTTCAACAGCAGCTAGCCAGGTGCCTCTGGAGTCTCCCAAGCCACATGGGAAAGACAGAGCTGCCGATGCTAGAGGCCGGGTCCACGGTCCCACATGGTCTCGGCCGCTGTGGCCCCCTGACTCCACTTCCCGGTCTGCTGCACTGTGGCTTCCCCCTCCCAACACCCGCGGTTATCTTTTGCTCTCGAAGGACACCTTCTCCGTCGCCGTCTCCTTCATCACGGGGAAGATCGCCTACATCTCAGACCAGGCTGCCTTCATCCTGCGCTGCAAGAGGGACGTCTTCAAGGGGGCCAAGTTCGCCGAGTTCCTGGCGCCGCAAGACGTCAGCATCTTCTACGGGTCCACCGCGCCGTACCACTTGCCCTCCTGGAGAGTCTGCACCTCTGCCAGTAAGCGCCGCCTGTGCCCGGTGGGCAGCGAAAGAGAGCCGGTTTGGTGCAGTGGTTAAGAGCGCGGACTCTAATCTGGGAGAACCGGGTTTGATTCCTCACTCCTCCGCATGCAGCTGCTGGTGTGACCTTGGGACAGTCACAAGTTCTCTCAGAGCTCTCTCAGCCCCACCTGCTTCACAGGGTGTCTGTTATGGGGAGGGGAAGGGAAAGGGGATTGTAAGCCGCTCTGAGACTCCCAAGTGAAGGGCGGGGTATGAATCCAATCTCTTCTTCTCTCTCAAAAGAAGAAGAAGAGATTGGATTTATACCCTGCCCTTCACTCGGAGTGTCAGAGCGGCTTACAAACTCCTTTCCCTTCCCCTCCCCACAACAGACACCCTGTCAGGTAGGTGGGGCTGAGAGAGCTCTGACAGAAACTGCTCTTTTTCAAGGACAGCTCTTGTCAGAGCTTGTGACTGACCCAAGGTCACATCAGCAGGAGTGGGGGAATCAAACCTGGTTCTCCCAGATTACAGTCCGCACACTTAACCACTACACCAAACTGGCTCTCAAAAGCCCTCCTGTAACTAGAGCTGGGCCCTAAAGACCACTTTGGGCTTCGGGATCCGTTGTGACCGAGGCAGGATCAGAGCAGAAAGGCTCTTTGGGGAGGGGTCGTGGCTCAGTGGAAGAGCCTCCGCTTGGCATGCAGAAGTTCACAGGTTCAATCCCCAGCATCTCCAGTTAAAAAGGGACCAGACAGGAGGTGATGGGAAAGACCTGAGACACTGTAGAGTCTCATCCAATCAGATGAGGCAATGCTGACCTCGATAGACCAAGGAACGGTCTTAGTATAATGCAGCTTCTTTTAGGGAAGGGGCCCTGGCTCAGCGGTATAGAGCCTCTGCTTGGCCTGCAGAAGGTCCCAGGTTCAATCCCCGGCATCTCCAGCTAAAAGACTCAGGTAATAGGTGATGAGAAAGACTGCAGTGCCTGAGACCCTGGAGAGAGAGAGTTGCTGCTAGTCTTGAGTAGGAGGGACCAGGGTTCCGGTTGAGTAGAAGGCAGCTTTGCTTGTGGCTGGCTGAACCAAACCCGTTTGGGGAAGGGTGCCGTGACAGGCCTTACGTGGAGATGGACCCCGGGGCCGTCTAGCTGGCAGCGGCTCACTAGGGTCTTTGGGTTCGGTGGGGGTCTTCCCCTCGATGCCCTGGAAATGCTGGGTGATCAAACCTGAAGTCTTGGCGGGGATTCCACTCTACCGCTTAAGCTCCTCAGCTCTGTCATCCGAGCTCTTCTGGAGCGCCGCTTGGCTTTCCGAGTAGCTAACAGTCGAGATCGAATGAAGAAGTGGGGAAGGCAGCTATTTCAAGCACGGGTTCCGTTCATTGCTAATCTTTGCACGAAATCTTTTCTCTCTCTAGATGCTGCCTCTGCCACCATGGACTACACCCAAGAGAAGTCCGTGTTCTGCCGAATCAGGTGAGTTCCATCTTGGGATGGACCCCGAGGTGTGGAGGTGTAGGGAGAAGAAATCTGGGGAGGCGAGGGGGGGACGGACCGATTTGTGTTGGCGCTCAGCAACGGTTTGCTTTGGGTCAGGGGACTTTGGCTGCCAGGGTCGCTTCCCTGCCCCGTCCCTCGCTCGACAGGCACTTTCAGAATTAAGGTGTACCTGGCGAGAACAATATGGTGTGGGATGGCTGATCTGGTGGAGACGTGTAAAGTTACCTGCATACACAAACCGTGTTTGGAGAGCAATGCATTTTGAAAGCGTCTGGCACCGCAGCAGAGCGTTGTGCGTGACCCCGTGTATTCTTGCGTCCACACACACACACTCCCCCCCCCTTTTCAAATTATCTGTCTGTCTGGGCTAGTTAGGCCAGCCCATCGGCCGGTTCTCTCTCCTTTCCTCAGTAGCCCCTAGCGAAGCTATTTATTTGTTCCGTAAACTGCCTCGAGAGAATAGCTGGGTCAAAACACGACTTAGGAACTGCAAGCAGCATCAACACTCGGTTCAGATTTCGGGCCGCGTGAGGGCGTTGGTGGGTACCCCGGGGCAAGGCACGTGATCTCTGCCTCCGTTTGCCCGCCTGTGAAATGGGTTCACCATTGCAGGGTTGTTGTGAGGGTCAGCTAACCAAGGGCGGGACGAGATGCCTGACTGCCTGCCTAAAAGTTTTGCAGGGAGAATAAATGGCAGAGTTTAGTGCAAAGGTCCAGAGAGCAGCTCTGTCCTAGCGAGTAGAGAGGGACCCTCTCCCCGCCCCTGCCCCCGCCCTGTGGGTGGGAAGGTGAGGGTGGTGCTCTGGGGGCTGATGGGGGCTGGTGGTGGTGGTGGTGGTGGTTGAGGGAAGCTTGGGGCGGGGCTGTGCTGTTCTGCTCCCTCCTCCTCCTCCTGGTCGTCCTGGTCTCCTCTGGCCTCTGGTCTTATTGCAGGCATTTGTTTCTCAGCGGAGGCCACGAGAGCGGGCGGGAGCTGCGCTACTACCCCTTCCGGCTCACGCCGTACCTGACCAAAGTGCGCGACTCGGACAACGCCGAGGGACAGCCCTGCTGCCTGCTGATCGCCGAACGCATCCACTCGGGTTACGAAGGTAAGGGAGAGGCGGGGGGTGGAAGTGTGTGTGTGTGGGGGGGAGGAGTTGTGCCTGCGGGAATCAGCCACCCCCCCTCCCCCTACTCTCTTGGCGGTGGGAAATGCTGTCGTGTCCCGGCCGACTTACCGGGTTTTCGAGGCAAGGGACGAGCAGGGAAGGGGTTTGCCCTTGCCTAGCTCTGCATACCGACCCTGGTCTTCCCATCCGAGTCCTGTCCAGGGCCGACCCTGCTTAGCTTCCCGGGTCTAATGAGATCGGGGCTAGCCAGGGCCGTCCGGGTCAGTGGGAAAGCTTAGCTAGCCTTTCGCAAAGATGCGGGACGTGTGCCGGGTTTCTGTTCAAAGCCGGGTGAAATTGCCTACTTTGGCCGTTTCCCGAAACCACTCATTTGTCCCTATTGCTTTGGGTCGTCCCCATTCTCTCCCCCTCCCCGCCCCGGACTACTAGAGAGAGCAAAACGCACTGTGGGGTGGGGGGGAACTTTGAAGCAATAGGGACAGACAAGCGACAGACATGGCAGCGTGGAAATGGCCCCTGATGTATTCCCCTATCTGACCACATGGGGGCAGGAGAGGGTAGGTTTAAGCGGTACCGGCAGATATTCCCGGCTTCACAGACTATACTTCAGTGTTCCTTCTAAGCTGCGGAGCCTTGTGAGCAAAAATTCTCCTTTGTGAGCTACTGGCATTAAAGTCATGAGCGAGCAATTTGGCTGCTGCATCAATTAGTTTGCTCTGGAGCAATGTTCCCTCTACGCTGTGGAGCCTTGTGAGCATAAATTCTACTTTATGAGCTACCGGCATTAAAGTTGTGAGCAAGAAATTTGACTACTGCATGAATTAGTTTGCTCTGAAGCCATCCTTCCTGAGCTAAGACCAAAATGTGTGAGCCGGAGGCTAAAAAACTGTGAGCTGGCTCACACTAACTCAGCTTAGAGGGGACACTGCTCTGGAGCCATCCTTCCTGAGCTAAGACCAAAATGTGTGAGCCGGAGGCTAAAAAACGGTGAGCTGGCTCACGCTAACTCAGCTTAGAGGGAACACTGGATCTCTTTCTCTCTTTTTTAATAGCTAGATTCAAGTCCAGGAAGATACCAATAAGATTTTTTGGGTATAAGCTTTCAAGAGTCAAAGCTTATTTATTCATTTATCAAGTTTGTTTCCCGCTTCCTCTCCCCCGGACGAGACTCCGGGCGGTGAACGGCGTATGAAATAGACTGATAGGAGCTATATAAAGATACAATAAATAACCTTTGAAATATAAAACGGTTAAAAAGCGATCCCCATTAAAAATCTGTCCACTCTCAAGCAGGGTGGGATGCGCGGACCCAGCCGAAGTACATCGGCTTGCCTGGCAGGTCTCAGTCACCCAAAGGCCGCCCGAACAAGATCAGCCTTGCGTGCCCTGCGGAGCCTAGGGAGGTCCCACAAGGACCTCTTTGGGCAGATGGTTCCACGTGACGGGAGCCACTGCTGAGAAGGCCCTTGCGGACAAAGTTCCCTTTGGCAGGGCTTTTCCCACACTGGGCGGGGGTCCCACAGGCAATGCTTCCTCTAAGCTGTGCAGTCTTGCGAGCAAAAATTCCACTCTCTGAGCTACTGGCATTAAAACTGTGAGCTTGAGCGATTTGGCCGCTGCATAAATCAGTTTGCTCTGGAGACATTCTTCCTGAGCTGAGACAAAAATGTGTGAGCCGGAGGCTAAGAAACTGTGAGCTTAGCTCACACTAATTTAGCTTAGAGGGAACACGCCCACGTGTCTTTTCAGCTACTGGTGACGCTTCTCCCCCCCTGACAAAAAAAGAGTTTATTGCTTCAGGGAGAGAGCGCTGTTGGTCATAGGACGGCGTCTCTCCTCTCCGATGTAGGGGGAACATCTTGTCGTTTTCAGAAGGGCCTGTTCTAACCGCGTCCTGCCGTTTTCTTCCCCCCCTCAAGCACCCAGAATCCCTCCAGATAAGAGAATCTTCACCACCAGACATACTCCCAGTTGCTTATTCCAAGATGTGGATGAACGGTAAGGCACCTGGAGGGAAGGCTAGATAAGGGTGCGAGGAGGGGGTTGGATGAGGGGGGCCTCCGTTCTCCTGGCTGCTGGGTTCCAGGTAAGTGTCCACCTGTGGTGCTGAATTCCTGAGAAACAAAGCGAGAATCGTGGGATTGGAGGACTTGGGTGTCCATTATCTTAGTGGGACGGTCCTCCTGCATCAGGCTGGGCAGTCACGATTCGGCACAGCCCTTTCCTCTTGTCCAGTCAGCAGCTCCATGCCTACAAGACGTGTGTGCTGCTATTGGACTGTTGGGAGAATTCGCTTCCCTAAGAGAGCCAGGGTGGTGTAGCGGTTAGAGCGCTGGACTAGGATCCGGGAGAGTCGGGTTCGAATCCCCACTCTGGCCGGGGGAAGCTAGCTGGGCGACTTGGGGCCCGTCACACCCTCTTGGCCTCGCCTACCTCACTGGGTGGTTGTGAGGATAAAACGGAGGAGAAGGGCGTTACGTAAGCCACGTTAGGTCCCCGTTGGGGAGGAAGATTGGGGGGGGGTCAGTGAAGAAGATAAATACATACGGAGTCGGAGGGTGGCTCTGAGCTCTGTGCGCGTCCCGCTTTGTTGATCACTGGCCTGCGCTTCCGTTTCAGGGCTGCCCCTCTGCTGGGCTACCTCCCCCAGGACCTGATCGGAACCCCGGTCCTCTTCTACCTGCACCCGGAGGACCGGCCCCTGATGTTGGCCATGCACAAGAAAAGTGAGTCCCCCGTCAAGGCAAAGAGCAGCGGGGGAGGCCGATCCGCCGCGACGATGGCCGGAAGCTCTCGGATCCCGTTTAGGGCCGGGTGGGGGGTGTCTGCGGCCCCCTCTGACCCCCTCCCTTCCCCTTCTCCAGTCCTGCAGTACGCCGGGCAGCCCTTCGACCACTCGCCCATCCGCTTCTGCGCCCGCAACGGCGAATACGTCACCATCGACACCAGCTGGTCCAGCTTCGTCAACCCCTGGAGCCGGAAGGTCTCCTTCATCATGGGCAGGCACAAAGTCCGGACGTGAGTGGCCGATATTTGGAGCCGGGGGAGGGGGGGAGACAGTTTGGTGTAGTGGTTAGGAGTGCGGACTCTAATCTGGGAGAACCAGGTTTGATTCCCCACTCCTTCTCCACATGCAGCTGCTGGGGCGGCCTTGGGTCAGTCACAAGTTCTCTCCAGAGCAGTCCTTGAAAGAGCTCTCGAAAGAGCCCCGCCTCCCTCGCAGGGTGTCTGTGGTGGGGAGGGGAAGGGGAAAGGAGTTCGTAAGCTGCTCTGAGACTCCTTTGGGTAGTGAAGGGCAGGGTGTAAATCCAGTCTCTTCTTCTTCCCTCGCACCTGTGTCATACTTAATTTGGTCCTTTTAAATGGCGAATTTTAAGGAGCCAAGGAGAGGAGGGGGACACCTTTTAGTTCCAGGGGAAAGGCAGCATGGAGTCCCACAGGTCAGGCGCTGTGCAGAGATCAGAACAGGGGGGGGATGTCTGTTCTAGTTCACGCTCCCCCCCCATTGTTAGGTGAGGCACTGACAGTGGGCGGGGCAGAGATTAGCCAATGAGCAGCGAGGACGAGGTGGGTGGGGCTGGGTGGGGAAGGAGGAAGAGGGGGATTGGGTTAGCAGGCGGGGTGGAGCCAGGAGCGCTTCTGGACAGGGCAAGGTTGGAAAAAAAGTGGATCTCGAGGAAGGGTTTGAAAGGAGAAAGAAGAGAGGGGTTGGACACTTAGGACCGCTTAGTTTAGGGAGAATAAAAAAAAATACAAGGCCCGTGAAATTATATAACTATGGAAAGTTCAGTACTTCCAATATTTTCTTATTATAGTGCGTATGTCTCTATAACAGTGCTTATCTTAATCACGGTAAACAATTCATGGTTACCAATTCATGGTTACCATCAGCTGTTCATTCTGATGATGATCGAAAGTGCCTGTGAGTGTTCTTTCAAAGGTCAGAGTCCTTGTGCGGCTGTAAACAGCCCCAAGCCCTTTGTTCTTTCAAGTCCAGTAATTGTGGATCATTTACGGACGTTCTAACAGAGGCTCCATTAGAACGTCCATAGATCATCCACAATTACTGGATTCATCATCAGAACGGGACAGTTGATGGTGATAATGAATCGTTTATCGTGATTAAGACAGGGACTGTTGTACAGACGTATCATAGAATCGTAGATTTCATAGATTGTTCGTGTTGGAAAGGGACCTTGCAGGTCATCTAGTCCAACCCCCTGCCCTCTGCAGGCACGTAGCTGAAAGATAGCCCTACAACATACCCGAGAGATGGTTGTCCAGCCTCCGCTTGAAAATGTCCAGCGAAGGAGCGTCCACCACCTCCCGAGGCAGTCTGTTCCACTGCTCAACCACTCTTACAGTCAGGAAGTTTCTCCTGATATTTAGCCGGTATCAACTCCCTTGTAATTTCCAGCCGTTAGTTCTAGTCTTGCAATCCGGAGCAAGAGAGAATAGATCTGCTCCAGCTTCTACAGGACAGCCCTTCAGATATTTGAAGACTGCAATCGTGTCCCCTCTAAGCCTTCTCTTTCCCAGGCTAAACAGACCCAACTCTTTCAGCCTTTCCTCATAAGACTTGGACTCCAACCCTCTCACCATCCTGGTCGCCCTCTTCTGAACATATGCGCTATAATAAGAAAATATTGAAGTATCGAACCTTTCCGTAGTTATACCTTCATGGTTCTTGCGGGTTTTTTAAAATTATTATACCCTGTTCCTGTGGATCTCTCTGGATTTTAGCTTAGGGAAAAGGCAGGTGAGGCAGAGACATCGAAGCGATGAAGAGAATTAAGCGTGGCGTGGAGACAGCGGACAGGGAGGACTCTTCTCCCTCTCCCATGATGCTAGAATCGGGGGTCATCCGCCGAAGCGGAGGGGTGGGACAGATGCAGGGAAGTGCTTCTTCGCTCGGGGCGTTGTTGGAGGTGGGGACTTGCTGCCCCGTGAGATCTCCCCTAACCCTCCTCCTCTCCCACTTCCTGCTCTCCCCAGGGGTCCCCTCAACGAGGACGTCTTCACGGCCCCCAAGACGCAGAAGGTGAGGCCCATCGAGCAGGACATCCAAGAGCTGTCTGAGCAAATCCATCGGCTCCTCTTGCAGGTGAGCGGCAGCTGCCTTCCCTCTCCTTCCCCCGCCCCTTCCCGGACCTCCCGCCCTTCCCCGCGCCCGGTGCTTACTCCTCCTTGTCCCCTCCGTAGCCGGTGCACAGCAACGGGTCCATGGGGCTCTGCAGCATCGGCAGCAACGCCTCCCACGAGCAGTTCCTGAGCATCGCCTCCTCCAGCGACAGCAACGGCATCCCCAACGAGGAGGCGCAGGCCGTGCGGCCGGTGAGTGCGGGAGCCCGGCCCGGTTGTGGATTTTCACCCCGGAGTTTGGGGAGCGGGGAGGCCTGTCTCGTAAGGCCTGCCTTGCAGGGACAGCGTTGCGGGGATCGAGGAAGCAGAGCCCGCTTAGTCATTTGCTGCAGAAACGCGATTCTTAAGGCCCAACTGGGAAGTAGGAGCCGGCGATGGGGAGCCGGCAGGACCCGGGACCCATGTCCCTTGGGCAGTTCCCTCCCTGGAGAGATCCGGGGCGTTAGGGGAAGGGGAGCGTCTGGAAAGGAGGCCCTGTGGATCCAAGCACCACCTAGAGTTGTTCAAGGAGGGTTTCCGGCAAGGCTTTCTCTCGGGTGGGAAGTGGGGAGCAGGGGGGCGGGGCTTGGAGGTGGCGGGCGGGGCTTGGGGGGACGGTGGGCGGCTCTGACGCGTCTTCCCTTCTTGACCTCAGATGACCTTTCAGGAGATCTGCAAGGACGTGCACATGGTGAAGAACCAGGGCCAGAAGGTCTTCATCGAATCCCGAGTCCGGCCCCAATCCGTCAAGCACACCCGAGCAGGTGAGACGGGGGGGCTGCGAGCTGGATGAGGGTGCGCTTTGTGCTCCCCCTTCCCAGTTCCACGGCCTAAGGCTGCCGTGCTAACGGTTCACATGTCGGGGTGAGATCTCTGGGTTCGAATCCCGGCTTCAGATCTCCGCTCTGCGATGGAAGCTTGCTGGGCGGCCTCGGGCCAGTCACACACTGTCGGCCAAACCCGCCTCGCAGGGTGGTTATTAGTGAGGTTAAAGTGAAGGAGAGGGAGAAGAAGGTTGTAAGTCACTTTGGGTCCCGGTTTGGGGCGGAAGGTGGAGCGTAAATGAAGTCAGTGACTGTGGACCAGATTGTGCTGAGCCAGACGGTCAACGTGTGATTTGCGAAGGCAGCTTTTCTCTCCGTCTCCCTGCGGGAGGGGCCGTGGCTCCGTGGCAGGGCATCTGCTGGGCATGCAGAAGGTCCCAGGGTCAATCCCCAACATCCCCAGTTAAAAAGGACCAGGCGGGAGGTGATATAAAGATCTCAGCCTGAGACCCCGGAGAGCCGCTGCCAGTCTGGGCAGGCAAGACAGGCCTTGCTGGAGTCTGGCCCAGTGTAAGGCGGCTGCATTTATTTTATTTTCTATTTGATTTATTTGATTTATATCCTGCCTTCCCCACCGTGGCAGGCCGAGGGCAGCTTACGGAATTTATATAAATATTAAACGGCAAGATATGTTAAAACGTAAAAATTAAATTAAAGCCATAGCATATAAAATTTTGGGAACATAAGTATTGATAAAATATTGATAAAAGACGTTCATACGGGACGTTAATACAGGATGGCGGCATTCTCTCAGCATCCGGCGGTTGGCGACCACCGCACTCCAGGTTCTTGCCGGGCTATTAGTGGTTAAGTTAGTGCTGACGTTGGGGCCAGGGCCCCAGTGTTAAAGGCGGCACCTTAATCGGAGGCCAAGGCGGAAGAGCTCCGTTTTACAGGCCCTGCGGAACTGCGAAAGGTCCCGCAGGGCCCTGATGTAATAATAATTGGGAGAGTCAGTTTGGTGTAGTGGTTAAGTGCGCGGACTCTTATCTGGGAGAACCGGGTCTGATTCCCCACTCCTCCACTTGCACCTGCTGGTGTAACCTTGGGTCAGTCACAAGCTCTGGCACAGCTGTTCTCTCAAGGACAGTTTCTGGCAGAAGTTCTCTCAGCCCCACCTACCTCACAGGGTGTCTGTTGTGGGGAGGGGAAGGGAAAGGAGTTTGTAAGCTGCTCTGAGACGCCTTTGGGCAGTGAAGGGCGGGGTATAAATCCAAACTCTTCTTCTTCTTCTTCTTCTTCTTCTGATGTCATCCGGGAGCTCAGTCCACCAGTAAGGGGCCACCACAGAAAAGGCCCCGGCCCTCGTCACGGCCAGCCTGACCTCTTTAGGGTCTGGGAGGGCCAGATGGTTTTGGGACCCCGATCTTAGAGTTCTCTGGGGAGTGTATGGGGAAAGGCAGTCCCTTAGGTAGGCACGTACGTTGATGTGACTTCGGGGGGCATCAGACCCAGTCCGTAACCTCTGTGCCCCGTTCTTTTCCAGCCCTCGAAGCCCCAGTTGATCGCAGCGTCCAGCCAATGGAGACCCTGCGGGAGGTGGCGAGACCCGGGAAGGCAGCCGCCTCCGAGGAGTCGGTGCGGAAGGAGTCCTCCAATTACTCCTACCAGCAGATCAACTGCCTGGATGGAATCATCAGGTGAGACTCCCAAGGGGGACCCCCAACGACTCTCGTCTCGGTTCGGGAGACAGCAGGAAGACAGCCAACGGGGACCGTCAGATGGGACCGAGGCTTCCTCTGAGCTGTGGCGTCTCGTGAGCAAAGATTCTACTTGGGGGAGCTCCTGGCATGAAAGTTGTGAGCGAGCGGTCTGGCTGCTGCATAAATCAGTTTGCTCCGGAGCCACATCCTTCCTGAGCGGAGGCACAAACGTGCGAGCCGGAGGCTGAAAAACTGTGAGCTAGCCTCACACTCACTCAGCCTAGAGGGAACACTGCTCCGGAGCCCTCCTTCCTGAGCTAAGGCAGAAATGTGTGAGCCGGAGGCTAAAAAACTGTGAGCTAGCCTCACACTAACTGAGCTTAGAGGGAACACTGCTCCAAAGCCCTCCTTCCTGAGCTAAGATGGAAATGTGTGAGCCGGAGGCTAAAAAACTGTGAGCTAGCTCCCGCTAACTCAGCTTAGAGGGAACACTGCTCTGGAGCCCTCCTTCCTGAGCTAAGATAGAAATCTGTGAGCTGGAGGCTAAAAAACTGTGAGCTAGCTCACACTCACTCACCTTAGAGGGAACACTGCTCCGGAGCCCTCCTTCCTGAGCTAAGGCAGAAATGTGTGAGCTGGAAGCTAAAAAACTCTGAGCTGGCTCTCACTAACGCAGCCTAGAGGGAACTCTGGGTAGGACCTGGCCTTGGTTTTCGGGAAGGATTGTCAGTTTTCTAGTATTCCTTTTCTTTTTCCCATTCCTTTTTTCCTTCTTCTTGTTTGGGAGAGGCAAAAGTATTAGAAACGAAGCTGTTAAATTCTCGTTCAGGCTGGTGTAGCAACATGCACGCTTTCCAGCCTCCACGGAACTTTTTCAGCGATTTCCTTTTAAATGGATTAATTGGGAGGTTTGTATCATAGAATGTTAGAGTTGGAAGGGACCTTGCAGGTCATCTAGTCCAACCCCCCGCACTCTGCAGGAGCACAGCCGAAAGATGGCCCTGCAACATACCCGAAAGATGGTCGTCCAGCCTCCGCTTGAAAATGTCTGTGATGCTTTCAAGCTTGGCGGGGGTGGGAAACATCGTCAAGGTGCAGCCGACTGATGGCAACCCCCACAGGGTTTAGAGACAGTCGACGTTCAGAACGGGTTTGCCGTCGCCTGCCTCTGCGTAGCGACCCTAGACTCCCTTGCTGGGTCTCCCATCCAAATGCCAACCGGGGCTGACCCTGCTTAGCTTCCCAGCTGTGAGGAGACCAAGCTAGTCTGGGCCACCAAGATCAGGGGCTCTCAGGCTCACAGATGTCATATCTTCCCCTGGTCTTTGAGATGAACACCAGTGTTCCCTCTAAGCTGAGCTAGTGTGAGCCAGCTCACAGCTTTTTAGCCTCCAGCTCACAGATTTTTTTTTTTCCTAGCCCAGGAAGGATGTGGCTCCAGAGCAAACTTAATTTATGGAGTCACCAAATAGCTCCCTCACAACTTTCATGCCAAGTAGAATTTTTTGGTCACAAGGACTCCACAGCCGAAAGGGAACATCGATGAACACTGACCATACAGGGAGAGCTGCCTTCAGACTAGCCGGCCTTCTTCTAACCTCTCTTTCTAACCTTTTCCCCCCTTCTTCTAACCTCTCACAGGTACCTGGAGAGCTGCAACATCCCCAGCCGCGTGAAACGCAAGTGCGGGTCCTCCTCCTACACCACGTCCTCCAATTCCGACGACGATAAGCAGAAAGTGGGCGAGGAGGGGAACCGTCCGAGCAAAGGTGATTCCCTCCCCCTTGTCTCACCTGTACCGTGTGGTAGGTCCCCGTTTCTCCTCCCCCCCCGGCTTAGTTCCCGCTCTCCCTTCCTGGCCCTCCTCCAGTGCCGCTAACCAGGTCGGTGCCCAGCCCCGCTGCTCTGCGCTCTCTCTCTCCTCCTCTCTGGCATCTGGCTGTCGTAGGGAGCCAATGTAAAGAAAACAGTCGTGAGAGTCTGACCCGCAGATCGAGAGCAGTCGGCAAGACTTCCAAACAAGATGCTTTCTGTATATTATGGCCAGCAAGCACTACAACACAATAGACGAACTCCTTCAAATCAGAAAACCCGACTGTGAAAATACATCAACGTCGTCTCCGGATTATATGACGGCGTTTCAAAATTGGATCTTCCTCAGGAAATATTAAGAGTACTACCTTCAGGAAAGGTAGTACATTTAGATAGGACACTGATCTCAAGAAGTATTCAGGGTCATTCGAAGGGATCCATTAGAAGCTTAGTCGCGTATTTGCGCCCGGATACTTGTTGAGATCAGTGTCCTATCTAAATGTACTACCTTTCCTGTTTTTTTGTAAAGCGCTTTATGAAGTAAGAGAACTTTGGTAGTACTCTAATAGTTCCTGAGGAAGATCCAATTTTGAAACGTCGTCACGTAATCCGGAGACGACGTTGATGATGTATTTTCGCAGTAGGATTTTCTTAATGATTTGAAGGAATTTGTTTATTGTGGCGTAGTGCTTGTTGACTGTAACACACGGAAGGCATCTTCTCTGCAAGTTTTGTTGACTATTTGATCTTTGGGTCAGACTCTCAACGGCTGTTTTCTTTACACTCGTTCTCTGGTTAGGTCGTGATTGTCCACATGTTGTCTTGTCGTAGGGAGCCAGCGGGAAGGGCTTTTAACTGTGTTGAACTTTCCCCCTCCGTCCCGAGCATGCTCTTGATGCTGGCGGTCTGCCAGACTGGCTCTTTTCACGCTTCCTCCAGGCCGGATCCCTGGATCTCTCCCCGAGCCGGGCCCCGCCGGGCCCGTCTCCCGATCTCTTGACGCCCTTTCTCGCCGGTCGGCGCTCTTGAGGGACCCCGGGACGTCTAGACCCTCCTGGTTTGCTTCCCCGTTTGCTAACGCACCGTTGTCTCTTTGAACAGATGCTCCGGAGGAAATGCTGCCGACCGCGGAGAGCCAGCCCAAGAGGGAAGAGCCGGGGACGGCAGCAGCTGCCGTGGTCGGAGGCCCGCTCACGCCGTTGGCCTTGCCTAGCAAAGCCGAGAGCGTGGTCTCCGTGACCAGTCAGTGTAGCTTCAGCAGTACCATCGTCCACGTGGGAGACAAGAAGCCCCCGAGATGGGTATGGGAGGTGGAGAACCGTGGGGGTGTTTTTTTGGAAATCACCGGGGCGGGGGGGGGGCATGGGGAGGCGGGGAAAGCTCGGGGAGCGTAGTGGCGGGAGCAGAGAGGCAGCGCTGCTAACTGCTTCACCCCCCCATGGCCACCGCAAGGTGGGGGGGCTTGGCTCTTTTGCTTCCCCAGCTGACGGCGGAAACGGAGATCCTCCGTCCCTCGGTGCAGGACTCACAGCCAGTGTTCCCTCTAAGCTGAGTCAGTGTGAGCTAGCTCACAGCTTTTTAGCCTCCGGCTCACACGTTTTCGCCCCCGCTCAGGAAGGGATGTGGCTCCAGAGGAAACTGATTTACGCAGCAGCCCAATTGCTGGCTCACAACTTTAATGCCAGTAGTCCACAAAGTAGAATTTTTTGCTCACGAGACTCCACGGCTTAGAAGGGATCGTTGCTCACATCCACGTTCAGAGGCAGGGTAGCTCTTAGCTGGCGTCTTCCCGCTGCGGTATTGGGCCAGCCAGAGACGCCGCGAGCGTGGCCCCAAAGTCTTGGCCTTCCGCAGGCAGTCCTTACAAGCATCCTGGGGCCCAGAGGTGGGAAATTCCCGCCGCTGGTATAGAAACGTTCCTCTGCCCGTTTGCCGCTGGATGGTGGCAGTTCCATCGAGAGGGCCCGGCTGGCTCTCGGCGCCCGCCCGCCGCAGCTCGAATCGGCTGCCCGCTCTCCTCCTCCCCTTCTTCCCCAGCCGCCCTTTTCGTGACAGCGGGGGGACCCACAGGCTTTCCTTTGGAGGGGCTGTCCCCGGCGAACACCCCCCTCCTTAGCGAGATGGCAGTACTTGGGCCGAAGAGAACTCGAGTCCCCTTCTGTACATCTCAGCGACATTCCAGCCTCCGCTGCCCTCTTTGTTCCTTACATTTTGAGTTCCTTTTAAAAGTCTTAGGCTGGGGGGGGGCGCTCACCCAGAATCGTCTTTCTGGGATCCTGGGGATGCGAGAAAGTGCCCCCCAAATCATTCTCCCTCTCTTCCTCCCCCCCCCCACTCCAATTTTTACTTCGAACTGCTCAGTAATATCCGGGAAGGGGTGGTCAGGTGGAGTCAGCTCAGCTTCCGTCTCCCCCTTCCTGCCTCTGTTCTTTTTATTTTTTAAATCCGCTCTGGGTTCTGTGGTGTCCTTCGGCCTCCGCCTGCCGTGCCTTCAAGCCCAGTGTCTACCCCTGCGACATCGGCCTGGGTGTTTGCCCCGCCTGGGTTAGCGTGCACTCGATCCCGTCTCTTTTCACTCCCTGGAGTGGGCTGAGGGGGGCAGCCCTGGCAGAACCCGGCTTCCCCATTTCTCGGGGGGGGGGCGTTCCCTTTGCCTTGCTCAGTCGGGGCGTCTGTCTTTCCCCCGGAGACTCAGCTTGGGCTCCACTTTTTTAACAAAAATGCTGTAGTCTTTGGGAGGGAGAAGCCGTTCTCTCCCGGGGTTAGCACACGGGTGGTGAGCTCCCGGAATCGGTCCTGGGTGAGGATTTGGGAAGACAGAGTCCCCTTATGGGGACGGGGATGGAAGGAACAGTTTGGTGTCGTGGCGAAGTGCGCGGACTCTGATCTGGGAGAACCGGGTCTGATTCCCCCACTCCTCCATTTGCAGCTGCTGGATGACCCTGGGCAAGCCACAGTTCTTTCAGAGCTGTTATCTCAAGGGCAGTTCTCGAAAGGGCTCTCTCAGCCCCGCCTGTGTCACAGGGGGGTGTCTGTTGTGGGGAGGTGAGGGGAAGGGAAAGGAGTTTGTAACCCTCCCTGAGACTCTTTCGGATAGTGAAGGTTGGGGTATAAATCCAATCTCCTCCTCTTCTCTTCTTATAAAAAAACTGGGCATCTTTTCTGGATGTCTGCCTGGGGCGCGGTATGGAGCAAACCCAGTAGCGTTGGACCAGCTGGCATTCAGAACACTGGGTGTGGACTTCTGTGTTGCTGCTGGCTCTTCAAGTGCAGATGTCCGGTTTAATTCCCCCCCCACGCTTTGGTGGAAAGTGCCCTCACATTACGGCCAACTGATGGCCAACCCCCACCCCCCCCGAGGGGTTTCAAAGCCAGGAGGCTAATAGAGGCGGTCAGCCATTGCCTGCTTCTGTGTAGCCATTCTGGACTTCCTTCATGGTCTCCCCTCCCAAGTCCTGAGCAGGGCCGATCCTGCTCCGCTTCCGAGCTCTTGACGAGATCGGACTGGCTTAGACCACCCAGGCGATGGCAAGAGGGGGACAGAGGCGGTTTCGTCGCCTGCCTCTTTGTGGCCGCCCTAGACTTCCTCGGTGGTCCCCGACCCTAAAACTAACCAGGGCCGACCCTGCTTAGCTTCCGACACCTGGTGAGACTGGGCTAACGTGGGCCTTTCCAGGTCGGGGCAACGAGTTACCCGTTGGCCGGGAACTGAACCCGGATCTGGTGCTTGGAAGACCGCTGTGCCCACCAGCGTACCCCCAGTGCAGCCCCTTCCTTAATAACCACACCGAAAGTTCTCTATAGGTCGTAAAAGGTCTTGGAAGTGCTCCGTGTCCCTTGCCCAATGTTCGGCCACACACGGCTTAAGCCCAAGGAGAGCATCAATGCAAACCTGGTCTTCAGTCTCCTTCCCCCACCGTATGGTGTGAATTCCCCACCACCACTATGCTGGAGAGTGTCAGCCCCCACAGCAGACTTTGGGGAACCTGTCCTGTCTCAGAGCACCAGTTGCTCCCAGAGCCGTCCCCCTTCCCGGCTTCTGTGCCCCGGGCCATTTCCGGTGGCTTCCGCCACCCAGTTCCGTTCCCTTAGCGAATGCCTCGATGGCCCGAGATCCTGTCAACGCAGCCAGCTACGGAGGACGAGTTCAGAAGCCGGGCTGGCCGATTCCCAACATGCACTGGGGGGGGAGGCAATCCAGAGTTCCGGGGGGCGGTGGTCTGGAAGGAGACCTGGGGAGGGAGCGCCGGGGAAGACGTCAGTCCGGAGAAAGGCGGCCGTGTGGGTTAATATCCCTTCGTTTCCTTTTTCCCTCTCCCCCCTGCAGACATTGTGATGATGGAAGAGGCGGCCCCCAGTGCCACCCCTCCGGCCCCGCCCCCCAGCGTCACCCCGGACCGGGAGCAGCAGTACCGCAAGGTGGGGCTGACCAAGGAGGTGCTCTCCGTCCACACCCAGCAGGAGGAGCAGGCCTTCCTCACGCGCTTCAAGGACCTCAGCCAGCTGCACGTCTTCAACTCCCCCTCGGGGATCAGCTGGAAGGAGCTGCGCCAGGCCGGGCCCCACGCTGAGCGAGGTACGCCCACCCGGGCGACGGGGCAGGGGTTCTTGGAGGAGGGCGAGGGGGGTTCCGTCTGCCAGGGGAGAAGGGGGGCTTCCCTTGCCGCTTCTTTCCTGTTTGGTGTGGTGGTTAAGTGCGCGGACTCTGATCTGGGAGAACCGGGTTTGATTCCCCACTCCTCCACTTGCACCTGCTGGATGACCCTGGGCGAGCCACAGTTCTCTCGGAGCTGTCCTTGAAAGAAGAGCTGTTTCTGTCAGAGCTCTCTCAGCCCCGCCTCCCTCACAGGGTGTCTGTTGTGGGGAGGGGAAGGGAAAGGGGTTCGTAAGCCGCTCTGAGACTCCCCTTGGGTAGTGAAGAAGAAGAGGAGGAGATTGGATTTATACCCCGCCCTTCACTACCCGAGGGAGTCTTGGAGCGGCTCACAAACTCCTTTCCCTTCCCCTCCCCACAACAGACATCCTGTGAGATCGGTGGGGCTGAGAGAGCTCCGACAGAAACTGCTCTTTTTTCAAGGACAGCTCTGACAGAACTATGGCTTGCCCAAGGTCATCCAGCAGATGCAAGTAGAGGAGTGAGGAATCAAACCCAGTTCTCCCAGATTAAGAGTCCGCGCACTTCACCACTACACCAAACTGGCTCTCGGAAGGGCAGGGTATAAATCCAATCTCTTTTTCTTCCTCCTCTTCCTCAGGGCACAAAGGCCCGCGCCAGGGGGCCCGTGGTCCGGGCTGCCGCGGCCGGAGCAAGAAGTCGAAGGCCAAGCGCATCAAGCAGAACAAGTCGTCGGACAGCACCAGCTCCCCGCAGAACTCGACTGCGCCGCTTCCGGGAGCCCCGGCGGCTTCCCCCTGGCCCCCTCGGGCAACTCCCAAGCCAGCCTGCCCGCCATGCCGTACCCGGCCGTCATGCCCACCTACCCGATCCCCGTCTTCCCCCCCGGCCCGGCGCCTCCCCCGCGCCCTCCCAGCACACGCTCTCCGCCGCTCAGTACCCCACGCCCCTGGTCACCCCCATGGTGGCCCTGGTCCTCCCGAACTACGTGTTCCCCCAGATGAACAGCCCCATGGGCCAGCCCTTCTTCCCCGGCGGGCCCGTTTTCCCCTTCGGCCTCCAGCCAGGCAGCACGCCCACGCCCGGGCCCGAGGCGGGCACCCAGGCGCCCTCGCGGTCCTCCACCCCGCACTCCGTGAGCCAGCCCGAGCGGGCCGAGTCCCCGCTCTTCGAGTCCCGCTGCAGTTCCCCGCTGCAGCTCAACCTCCTGCAGATGGAAGAGATGCCCAAGGCCGGCGACCGCCCCGAAGCCACCGCCCCTGGCAGTCAAGCGGGGCTGACCGGGACCGCCAGCGACTGGGCCGGCGTCTCCAACGGGCAAGGCCTGGCGGGCGAGCTCAACACGCAGAAAGAAACGTGCATGGTAAGCCCCACCTCGGAGTCCTCGAGCCCTCCCGGGGACAGCCGCTGCTTCCCCCACTAGCGGCGGAGAGCAGGCCAGGCGTCCTTGAGAGGAGGAGGTCCCTTCTTCGGACCGGGACGGGCCGTGGCGGCAACGCCTGCCCCGCGATCTCCCCGGATCCGTTGTGTCTTAGGCTAAGAAGCAGGCCCGTGGCGGCTGCCGGCTACTTAGAAGTGGCGAAAGGCACCGTCAAGTCTTTGCAAATGTCTGGAGACGAGAGGCGTTCGGAGCAAAGTTCCCTCTAAGCTGTGGAGTCCTGTGAGCAAAAATTCTACTTTGTAAGCTACTGGCATAAAAGTTGTGAGCGAGCAATTTGGCTACTGCATAAATCAGTTTGCTCTGGAGCCAGCCTTCCTGAGCGAAGGCAAAAACGTGAGCCGGGGGCTAAAAAAACGGTGAGCTAGCTCACACTAACTCAGCTTAGAGGGAACACTGGTTCAGAGGTGGTTTGCCATTGCCCTGCCTCTGCAGAGCAGCCCTGGGCTTCCTTGGATGTCTCCCATCCAGGAACTAACCAGGGATGACCCTGCTTAGCTTCCCAGACTTAGGAAAAGGAGCCCAGAGGAGAAATTGCGGAGAAAAGTACAATAATCCAAAAGCAAACCACAACACCAAACCAATAAATAAATGTTGTACATTCTGTTTTCGTGTGTCCTATTTTTACATAACAATATAGTTAATGTGCATAAATAATTAATAGCAGGAACTTCTGGTCCAATCTCTATATAAAGCCTCTTTATATATATGTGATTGGATTATAGATTGGAATATAGATTGGATTATGAGTTTATATTGTTTATATTTATATGTATTATTTATGCACGCTAACTTTACTGCTGTATAAAAACAGGATGCGTAAAAGTAGAATGTACAGGATTTATTTATTTTATTTTTTTTGTATTTTGGTTTGCTTTTTAGCTTCCCACTTCTGACAAGGTCGGGTTTCGCCTGCTTAGAAATTAGTCCTGTCGTGCCCTCCCGGGGGTCACTTGAATCTGCCAGATTTGTCAGGCTCTGCATTTTTAGCTGAATCTGGAAAAGTTTGGGGCAGGAAATGTATGCCGCAAGGGAAGAATGGGTGGCACGGAAAGGATGCCCGTGAAGGTGGGTGGGAGGGAGCCCTAGTTTTGGGTGGTGGGCAATGTTCCCTCTAAGCTGTGGAGTCTTGTGAGCAAAAATTCTACTTTGTGAGCCGCTGACATTAAAGTCGTGAGCGAGCGGTTTGGCTGCTGCATAAATTAGCTTGCTCTGGAGCCCCATCCTTCCTGAGCTGAGACAAAAAATGTGTGAGCCAGAGGCTAACAAACGGTGAGCTAGCTCACACTAACTCGGCTTAGAGGGAACACTGGTGGCGGGTACTCGTTCAGTGACCGGGAAGGGTTAACGTGCCCCCTCCCGTCAGAAGACCTGGCCCCGTCCGCTGCAACCTGGGTTGGGATCCTTTCCAACTGCTTAGAGGCATTACTGCTGGGATTTCTGGGAATCCTAAGAATTCTCAGGGACTTGTTCTTTCTGTAGAACCCCCTGGGGAGAACTCAGCTGCCCAGGGCCGGAGCGCAGCAACCAGGCAGATGTTCCCAAGAAGGAAGATTGGGGCTGGGGGCGGGGAGGAGGGCTGCCAGCTCTTTCTTTGGTCCCAAGGTAATCACCAGAACAAGCACTTCTGTCTCCTCCTTTGCTGTTGTGGCCAGTGCCCCCCCCCCTTAACACCGGGAACCGTAATCCTTGGAAATAGATCCAGAGGAGTTAGCCGTGTTGTCTGTTGCTGCAAAATAGTAAGAAACCCAGCAGCACCTCTAAGTGTTAAAAGGGGGAGGAGGGGGAGCCAGTTTGGTGCAGTGGTGAAGTGCGCGGACTCTAATCTGGGAAGAACCGGATTTGATTCCCCCACTCCTCCACTTGCACCTGGCTGGATGACCTTGGGCAAGCCAGAGTTCCAATAAGAGCTGTTCTTGAAAAACCTCTCTCAGCCCCGCCTACCTCCCAGGGTGTCTCTTGTGGGGAGGGGAAAGGAAAGGAGTTTGTAAGCCGCTCTGAGACTCTTTTGGGTAGTGAAGGGCAGGGTGTAAGTCCAATGTCGTCTTCTTCCTGTTTGGTGTAGTGGTTAAGTGCGCAGACTGTAATCTGGGAGAACCGGGTTTGATTCCCCCACTCCTCCACTTGCACCTGCTGGATGACCTGGGGCAAGCCATAGTTCTGTCAGAGCTGCCCTTGCAAAAGAGCAGTTTCTGTCAGAGCTCTCTCAGCCCCACCTACCTCACAAGTGTGTCTGTTGTGCGGAGGGGAAAGGAGTTTGTAAGCATCTGACGAAGAGAGCTGTGTTTCTCTAAAGCCTATGCTATGATTAAGTTTGTTAGTCTTAGAAGAAGAAGAGATTGGATTTAAACCCTACCCTTCACAGAGCTTGTAAGCTGCTCTGAGACTCCCTCGGGTAGTGAAGGGCGGGGTATAAATCCAATCTCCTCCTCTTCTTCTTCTTCATTACCAAAGGGAGTCTCAGAGCAGCTTAAAAGCTCTGTGAAGGGTGGGGTTTAAATCCAATCTCTTCTTCTTCTAAGACTAACAAACTTAATCGTTGCATAGGCTTTCGAGAAACACAGCTCTCTTCGTCAGATGCCTCTGACAAAGAGAGCTGTGTTTCTCGAAAGCTTACGCGACGATAAAGTTGGTTAGTCTTAAAGGTGCTACCGGGCTTTTTAGTAATACTTGGAAAGAGACGTTTGCGCTTGCGGGGGGTGTGTGCAAACGGTTGCGAACGGTTTGTTCCTTCCGCTCTACCATCCCCCCCCTGCTGGCACCCGCCCTCACCGCCTTTGCCCCCTCCTCTGCCCCCTCGCAGGTGGAAGCGCACGACTCCTCCAACAACGACGCCCTCTCCAGCTCCAGCGACCTCCTGGACCTGCTGCTGCAGGAGGACTCCCGCTCCGGCACGGGATCGGCGGCTTCCGGTAGCGGCTCTGCCGCCTCTGGCTCGATGGGCTCCGGATCCAACGGGGGCAGCACGTCCGCCAGCGGCACGAGTAAGTCACAGTCCCACGCTGACCCCGAGGAGAGCGAGTGCGCTTGCCCGGCTAACCGGGTTCTGTCTCTGAATGGCGGTAGCGGGGTTGGCACCGGAGGAGCTGGGGTGCGATTTCCACTGCCCCAGCTACGTGTGGTGCAAGAGCCAGTTTGGGTGTCGTGGTTAGGAGCACAGACTCTAATCCGCAGAGAACTGAAAACTGGGACAACCAGGTTCGACTCCCCACTTTTCCACCTGCGGCTGCAGCTGCCGGTGTGACCTTGGGTCAGTCACAAGTTCTCTCAGAGCTGTTCTCTCAAGGGCAGTCCTCGAAAGAGCTCTCTCAGCCCCACCTCCCTTACAGGGTGTCTGTTGTGGGGAGGGGAAGGGAAAGGGGATGGTAAGCCGCTCTGAGACTCCTTCGGGTCGTGAAGGGCGGGGTATAAATCCAGTCTCCCCTTCGTGTCACTTGTGAGTCCCAGGGAGGGCTCTCTGTGGCAGGTTCAGGATATGCAAACCAGCCGGGGGTGCGTGGGTGGGTGGGGAGCAGTGTTCCCTCTAAGCTGTGGAGTCTCGTGAGCAAAAATCCTACTTTGTGAGCCGCCGGCATTAAAGTTGCGAGCAAGTTTTTTGGCCACTGCATAAATCAGTTTGCTCTGGAGCCCTCCGTCCCGAGCGAGGACAAAAATGTGCGAGCCGGAGGCTCGAAAACTGTGAGCTGGCTGACACTCACTCAGCTTAGAGGGAACATTGGCTGGGGAGCGGTCCAAAAAGAATCCAGGAGGCCCGCTGTCTGCCCGTTGTTCGGATGGCCGGAATTGCTGTGCTGCAGGGTGGAAGCGGCCCAGCCCCAGAATTCCCTGGGCCTGCCCCCGTCGGCCTGGGGCTCCCCTTCTCTTTGCAAGGGGGATAGCACCCCGTTTATCTTTCTACCGAGCGGAGTGTGCTGGCGTTGCTGAGCCGCCGCTCCCGCTTCCTCGTTCTCACGGGCGTCTCGACTCTCCCGCCCCTCCAGCCAGCAGCAAGAGCAGCCACACCAGCAAGTACTTTGGCAGCATCGACTCCTCGGAGAACGACCTGCGGGGCAAGAAGCGGGCCGAGGCGGAGGACAACGAGCACTTCATGAAGTACGTCCTGCAGGACCCCATCTGGCTGCTGATGGCCAACACCGACGACAAGGTCATGATGACCTACCAGCTGCCCGCCAGGTGAGCCGGCCGGGCCCGGCAGGGGGGGAGGGGGGAGCATCTTCCGCGCTCGGGGGGAAACTCCCTCCAGGCGCGGCCCTCTGGGGCTCCTCCGGACTGTGCCTTCCCCGGACCCTCGACTCCCGCCCGGTTAGGTGACTCGGGATGGGGCGTGGCTGCCCATGCCCAGTGGTTCTCCCGTAAAAGTGCTGGCCGGCCCCTCCCCAGGCCTGAATCGATCCTAGCCAAGGTTTGTGCCTCGGAGCTCTTTCCGGTGCTCTCGTGCGAACGGAAGAGCTCGGTTCAGACCAAGGAGATCGTCGGGGTAGGAAGCTTCTGAGGGTCGAAGAGCTCGGGCTCTCGGACGCTCGTCCTCCTGCAATCTTGTGGGTCTCTTAAGGCGCCCGTGGGCTCGAGTTGAGCTGTTTGGTGTGGTGGTTAAGTGGGCGGACTCTAATCTGGGAGAACCGGGTTTGATTCCCCCACTCCTCCACTTGCACCTGCTGATGTGATCTCGAGCAAGCCGTAGTTCTGATAAGAGTTGTTCTTGAAAAAGAGACGTTTCTGTCAGAGCTCTCTCAGCCCCTTCCTACCTCACAGGGGGTGTCCGTTGTGGGGAGAAGGGGAAGGCGTTTGTAAGCCGCTCTGAGACTCCGAGTGAAGGGCGGGGTATAAATCCAATCTCCTCCTCCTCCTCCTCCTGTTCCAATTCAGTAGTTTCGCACTGGCGTCCTCTTTTTTGGTGAAACTTGCCGACTCCGGAGTCGGCAGCAAAGCGGCTGAAAGGTTCCTCCCACCGGTGTCCAACCGGTGCCAATTTTTTGTCCGATTTCGGTCCTGTTGATTCTTTTGCTTAGAGGAGGAGGAGGGGACTGGATTTATACCCTGGCCCTTCCCTCAGAGCGGCTGACAAACTCCTTTCCCTTCCCCTCCCCACGACAGACACCCCCTGTGAGGTCGGCGGGGGCCGAGAGAGCTCTTTCACGGACTGCTCTTTTTCCAAGAACAGCTGTGCCGGAGCTTGTGACTGACCCAAAGGTCACCCAGCCAGGTGCAAGTGGAGGCGTGGGGGAATCAAACCCGGTTCTCCCTGATTAGAGTCCGCGCACTTCACCACCGCAGTGAAGCGGTGAAGTCCAAGCCTCCTTTGCCGGCATCACATCCAAAGCCCATAAGAACACCCCCCTGGCCGTTCCTCCTCCGGAGGCCTGGTAGACCCCGAGCGTTACGCTCCCTCGGACAGAAACATCCGGTGACCCCTTTTCTCCACCTCCTCCGACACAGTCTTCGTTCCGTCAGCCGCAGCTCCTCCCCCCCGCCCCCGAGGTCAGCCGCCCCCTCGGAGCCCGTGCCTGACCCCCCTCGCCCCCCTCTGCCCCCCCGCAGGGACCTGGAGACGGTGCTGCAGGAGGACCGGGAGAAGCTGAAGCAGATGCAGAAGCGGCAGCCCCGGTTCACGGAGGAGCAGAAGAAGGAGCTGGCCGACGTGCACTCCTGGGTGCAGAAGGGGAGCCTGCCCAAAGCCATCAACCTCACGGTGAGAGCCCGCCCTCGGCAGCCACCCGGGGGGGGGAATGCAGCAGAGGAACCGGGGGGGAGGACACGACTGCCTGCGGGTTGTGCGCGCCTCAGCCCCGTTCCTCTTAAGGCAGGGCCCCCCGACCTTGCTGAGCCCGCAGGCCTCTTTGGAATTCTGACGCAGGGCGGTGGGCCACAAGATGGCTGCCCCGGGAGGCGGAGCCAGACACAAAATGGCTGCCCCGGGAGCAATGCTCCCCTCTAAGCTGTGGGGTCTTGTGAGCAAAAATCCGGATTTGTGAGCTGCCGGGCGTGAAAGTCGTGAGCCAGCGATTGGGCAGCTGCATGAATTAGTTTGCTCTGGAGCCACATCCTTCCTGAGCGAAGGCAAAAAAAGTGTGCGCCGGAGGCTAAAAAACGGTGAGCTCGCTCACACTCACTCAGCTTAGAGGGAACACTGCTCCACACCTTAGAGGGAGCATTGGATGTGAGGGCTCGCAGGTGCTTAGAGAAAAGGAGCTGTGTGTGGGTGTGTTATGATGCATTGGTCCTAAGTGGCCTCCCGTCTCTTATCCAGTGGGAAACCCTGGCTCTCCGGGCTGCACACGCAGCAAAGGCTTAAGCGAGATCCCAAATCCCCGACGCCCTAAGTGTCCGGCAGCGGGCTCCGGGGCAGGAACCAAGCCACTCAACACGTTTCCCCTTCTCTCTCCATCCCCCCCCCCCCCAGGCCTGCGTGGAGTGCGGGAGCAGCCCCACCTCCAAAGTCACCCCGCCGTACGACGTCGAGATCCACGACATGGAGCTGAACGGCCTGCTGGAGCCGGTGCCGATGGAGGAGGGGAACGCCGGGCAGAGCTGCCTGCCGCCGTTGTCCCAGGAGATGGCCATGGACGAAGAGGAGGCCGGGCCGGAGGCCGCAGCGCAGCAGCAGCAGCCGCCCCGGCTGGCGGTGTCGGTGGAGAACTCAGGCTAAGCACCGAGGTGCCAAACCATAAACTGCCCCCCCGAGATTCGGGGGTCACAGATCCTTGCCCGGGACTGGGAATGCCGAGGCAGGGCCCGGAGGCAGGCGCTTGCCAAAGCTCCGCCTCCCACAGCCCTCGCCTGACAGAGAGAGAGAGAGGCGGCTGGCGGGTCGCCGGCCAGCCGCCCGGTCCGCAGGAGAGACCGCGAGCGGCCAGTTTGAACGATGTGCTCGGGCCCGGCCTGGGGCGGCTCCCCGGCCGCGGACAGGCCCTTCCGCCACCCTCGCTGCCTTACGGAGGAACTGCTCCCGGACTGCCCGCAAAGCGGGGTGGGGAGGGAGGGAAGGGAAGGGGGGCGGGGACCGATGGTAATTTATTTTTGCAGAATTGTCTGTCCGTTGTTTTTTTTTGTGGATCAGACTTTCTTTCTCTTTTTTTACTGATCTGCAAGCGCGCTCTTGACGGGCCTGCTTGTGGCACTTACAATAAAAAAAAAAAATCAAAACCAAACCAAGGAACAGAACTGGAGCGCCGAGCCTGCGGGCGTCGAGGGTGGCAGAGCCTTTCTATGTTGGTTCTTGGGGCAGCTGAGATCCCGGGGGTGGGGGGGCTTTGCCTTTAAGGGCTTGTCGCTTTGCAAAGGGAACTCCCCCCCGCCCCAACACACATATATCCCTATAAGTTCTTTCCTGCCTTTGCACCAGTGTGGCTCTCTGGCCTTCCTGCTTTCCTCGGTCCCGAAAGGCACATCCTCACCTCTGTGCAAAACATTACGGGGTCCCCAGCTACGCTCCCTCTGAGCTGCGGAAGTTGGTTGGAAGGACGTGGGTTTTCTTTCACAGGCGTCTCTTGTCCAGGTGCCCCCGGGGATCCCTTCAGGCCGAGGAATGGCTTCCCAGCCCTCCCTCTCTGGGTCAGCTGGCAGGGTGGGTGGTGGGGGCGGCGTGCTTGAAGTCTCTGGACTCCCCCTTGCCGAAGCAGCGGCCTGCGTTGCAACGCTGGCGGAGAGAGGCAGCCTCTAGCGGGAGGAGGGCAACCTTCCTGGGAGAAACCGGGAACGGTCTTGCTTGCTGTTTGCATCTGCGGGCCCCACCGAAAGCTCTCCGAAGACTTCTGACGGGCGGCCGCTTCGGGTTGGGCTTCCTTGCCTGGGTTTGGCCGTCCTGGCTTGAGTTTCTGTCGTCGTCCCCCGCCCCAGTTTGAAGGCATGGCATGTGGGTAGATGTGCCTTGGAACATGTCAATCAAAGGGCTCAAAAGGGATTTTTTCTTTTTTAAAATCTCATGAGAACATAAGAGAAGCCAATGTTGGATCAGGCCAATGGCCCATCCAGTCCAACACTCTGGGTCACACACCGGCCAAAATATACCAGGTGCCATCAGGAGGTCCAGCAGTGGGGCCAGGACACCAGAAGCCCTCCCACTGTTGACCCCCCAAGCACCAAGAATACAGAGCATCACCTGCCCCAGACTGAGAGTTCCTATCATAAGAACATAAGAGAAGCCAATGCTGGATCAAGCCAACGGCCCATCCAGTCCAACACTCTGCCACACAGTGGCCAAAATATACCAGGTGCCATCAGGAGGTCCAGCAGTGGGGCCAGGACACTAGAAGCCCTCCCACTGTTGCCCGTCCCAAGCACCAAGAATACAGAGCATCCCTTGCCCCAGACCATCTTTTGCTCCTATCTATACCTTGTGGCTAGTAGCCACGGATGGACCTCTGCTCCATATGTTTATCCATAGCTTAGAGTGAGCATGGGCTCTAAGTTGGTTTCGGAGTTAGCTCTTTGACACCTGGAACAACAACAGCACGCCTCCAGCCTCTGCCAAAAGCTGCATCTTTCGCTTCTCTGAAAAGCAGTCCCGGGATTTCCGGCAGAAATTTAAGAGCATCTCGCGCAGACCTGAGAACCTGCCAAATGCGTAACCAGTACGGCTCCCAAAGAATGCTATTTTTGTCGGTAAATTCTGGGCTTGCAAATACAGGGGATGAGATCACGAATCACGGGGCTAGCTTCCCTCCCTCCCTCCCCGCCCCCGCTTGTTGATAGAGATTTTATTTTGGGACAAATCCGTGTGTGTGTGTGGCACTTCCCTTGAAGACTGGGCGTCCGTGGGAGGAGGTCTCGGGCCCCACGTGAGTCCTGCAGCTTCTGTGACGCTGGTTCTGCACCTGAATAAAGGCACTGGCTGTGTTCCGGGTGTTTTGGAGACAGGAGCTTAGCCGCGATCTCCCTTTCCTTGCATTGCGGAACACTAGGGGGAACGCACGGGGCAGTTCCCCTCCAACCACTGTCCGGACCCAGGCCAACTGCAGTGGAAGGCTGCATCCTGTACCTTCAGACCCAGGTCCTTGGAGCACGCAGGAGAAAAACGCCACTTAGGGCCCCTGGAGAATCCCGCCTCCTGTTGTCTTGTCTCTCGGGCTCGACCTACTGCCCGTGGGTCAAGACAGGTCGCCGTAGTAGTCTGTCTGTAGCAGCGGCAAAGGGCAAGAGTCCGGGCGCACCTTAAAGACAAATTTTGTGGCGGGGAGGAGATTCCGGGAGCCATGGCTCGCTTCTTCCGCTACAGCTAGAATGCGATATAAGGACGGATGGACCGGCTTTCTGGCTGTATTGGAAGAAGTGAGCAGTGGGTCACGAAAGCTCTTCCCCTGCCGTGAATTTTGTTGGTCTTTCCGGTGTTAACTGGGCTTTCACTCTCTTCTGCTTGTGCTAATGTAATACGTCCTCTAAGAACAGCTGCTCTCTCGAGGATGGCCGCGGGTAATTTGCTTCGCTTATAAAATGAAAGGCTACCCAATTCAAGCCGTGCCCCGAGACGATGCCAGGGCTCTGTTCGCCCTTTTTGCGCCCAGGGATCTCAGCCATGAAACGGGATCTTCAGAGAGTGGGATGAGACTCCTCCACTGACTGGGAGGCCACGGTTATTTATGTTTTATTTATTTATCTACTTCATTCAAACCTTCACCTTTCTCCCTCGTGGGGACCCAGAGCAGCGTACATCCGCCTCTCCTCCATTTTATCATCACAACGACCCTGTGAGGTAGGCGAGGCTAAGAGAGAGTGTCTGGCCCAAGGCGACAGAGTGGGGATTTGAACCTGTGTCAACCACATCCTGGTCTGCCACTCTGAACTGCTACATTTATTTGTTTATCAGACTTGCCTTCCCCGCCTACATGACACTGGCCAGAACTCCACTTTTGATAACCTTCCTTCTCTAGGCTAAACCCTACATAAGAACAGCCAATGTTGGATCAGGCCAATGGCCCATCCAGTCCAACACTCTGTGTCACACAGTGGCCAGAAATACCAAGTGCCATCAGGAGGTCCAGCACTGGGGCCAGGACACTAGAAGCCCTCCCACTGTTGTCCCCCCCCCCAAGCACCAAGAAGACAGAGCATCCCTTGCCCCAGACTGAGAGTTCCTATCTATATCTTTTGGCTAATAGCCACCAGTGGACTTCTGCTCCATATGCTTATCCAATTCCCTCTTGAAGCCGCCCATGCTTGTAGCCGCCGTCACCTCCTGTGGCAGTGAATTCCACGTGTTAACCACTCTTTGGGTGAAGAAGGACTTCCTTTTACCTGTTCTAACCCGACTGCTCAGCAATTTCATGGAGTGCCCACGAGTTCTTGGTCTTCCTAAGAACTCTGTGAAATGGGGTATGCTACAGGTGGGGCCCGTGTTCCCTCTAAACTGTGCACGTGAGCTCATTAACACAGGAAGCCCCACTCAGCAGCAATCTGGAGCCATGCAGGGTCTTGCACGGCACACTCTCCATTTGAAGATGACAGCAGTTATCTTCTGCTCAGGATGTGAACTGCTCCGTTCACTGTGTGTGTGGGGGGGAATTGAGGGAACATTGCCAGTTGAGGCCTAACATGCTCATTCGCACACATAACGGCCCTGCTGCTCGAACTGTCCACAGCAGTGGGTTGGTTATACGTCAGGTTGAGACCATGAGATGGAGCACCAACGACCACAGTGCATATTGACGCAAGCAGGGCTGACACACACCCTTCCACCTTTTCGTTTTTAACTCCATAAATAATGCATCTTAGCAGAACTGGATGCAGTTATTGCAGACGAGTTGATTTCCAGATTTGGGGGAGGGCGCGGCTCGTTGGGTGACTGAATAACTGCAAAACCAAAAAGGGGTCTAGTGGGATCTTAAAAACTAAGTGGCCGGTTGAGGCCACAACAGTCACAACAGAGCATGAAGAACCTCAGATCCTTGTTGGTCCATGTAGACCATTTAGAATCACAGAATCATTGAGTGGGAAGGGGCCCTCCAGACCATCTAGTCTAACCCTTCTGCCCAATGCAGGACCAGCCTAAAGCACCCCTGACAAATATCCATCCAGCCTCTCCTTGAAAGCTGCCAGTGGAGCTCACCAGCACCCCAGGCAGCCGATTCCACCTTTGAACCACTCTGACCATGAAAAGGTGTTTCCTAATATCCAGCTAGGAGCTGCGGTGGCTCAAGTGGTTAAGACGCTGAACTGCAGGCTGTGGAAGGTCAGTAGTTCAGCAGTTCGAGACCCGGGTGCTGCAAGACGGAGTGAGCTCCCGTCTCTAGTTCCAGCTCCTGCTAATCTAGCAGTTCGAAAGCAAGAAATTGCAAGTAGATAAATAGGTACCACTTTGGTGGGAAGGTAACAGCATTCCGTGCGCCTTGGCGTTTAGTCACGCCGGCCACATGACCACGGAAACGTCTTTGGACAGCGCTGGCACTTCGGCTTTGAAACGGAGATGAGCACCGCAACCCTAGAGTCGGATTCGACTGGCTTTCGAGCAAGGGAAATATCCAGCTGATACCTTCCTGCATGTAACTTAGACCCGTTGCTTTGGGTCCTCTCCTCTGCTGCCAACTGGAACAGAGCTCCTTGCCCTCCTCCAAAGGACAACCTTTCCGATATTTAAAGGGAGCAATCATGTCCCCCCCTCAATCTTCTCTTCTCCAAACTAAACATTCCCAAGGCCAATATGTTGTTGAAGGCTTTCACGGTCGGGGTTCATTCGTTGCTGTAGATTTTCCGGGTCGTGTGCCAAGACCACGGCCACACAACCCGGAAAATCTACAGCAACTAATTCCCAAGGCCCTTGGCCTTTCCTCGTAGGGCTCCGTCTCCAGACCCCTGATCATCCCCGTCGCTCTCTTCTGCACCCTCTCGGTTTTGCCCACGTCCTTTCTGAAGTGAGGCCTCCAGAACTGCACGCAGGACTCCAGGTGCGGCCTGTCCAAGGCAGCATACGGAGGGGCTGTGACCTCCTATGATTTTGATGCTCTGGCCCCTTTAATACAACCCAAGACTGAATTTGCCTTTTTTGCCACCGCATCACACTGACGGCTCATATTCAGTTTCTAGCTGTTGACTGTCCAAGATGCCACTGGAAAGTTCTTCCGCAGAGCATGGGGGACAATGCCCCCTCTTTGTTCCCATTGCCTCCACCCAGTAGCTGGCACTCAAGACATCCTGGCTCTGGCGGCTCAGCGTATCTACTACGAATCAATATGCCATTGGAATGGATGCTCAATATTGTTTCTGGAGAACAGAAAAGGGGAGGGAAGAAAACTGAACCCAAATTAAAGAATTCAGTACCTGAAAAGGTTAGTCCAAAACAAAAGAGGGCCAAATTTATAATCCACTTAAAAAACATACATGTATTTATTCAACACAGATTAAAACCTTATATAGGGGCCCATTCATACCTCATAAAGAATTGTAAAAATATATACAAGGGCTGATAAAATAGACCTGACGCGTTTCGGCCTTAGCAGGCCTTCTTCAGAGGTCTAATACAAAATGCATATGAAACATATTGGCTATTGTATAAACAGAAATGCATACAACCCTACATACATAAAGTTTGAAATCAATAAAGACCAGAAAACAAAGGAAAGTTTAACCACTGGGCAAGGAAGAAAAATACAAAATTGCAAATGAGGCCTCCAGTACAATCACATGTCCAGTGGCGCTCCTCTCTGGTCCATTATATATTTCTTTCAAAGATTGTATGGCCAATTGTTCCATAAAATGTTCCTTCAATTAAAAGCAGTGTTGGTCAAAAGAGTGTTTCTGAACATCCGTGGCCATGCATCTGTGGGCAGTATTCAGTGGAAGACCTCGTACTGCTGCAAGAATCCAAAATTATCGAGGAAATTTCTCTGCCATGACAGATTCCACCAGGAGAATTTCCCAGCAGACGAGACAACTGAATTCAAATACAGTACTAAAAAATTTTTTTTAGAAGCAGACATGTTAAATCTTGCCATACCTTCTGAAGGTGAAAATGAGCTACAAAAGGCTCATGTAAAGAACAAAGCAAACATTTTGGAATTCTGAGCACTTGGATTCTGGGGTGGCGTTTTAGAAAACTGTGTTGATGTTTTTCTTTGCGGGCCATTTTCCTCTTCCCAAAGCAGTTGAAATGTCTAGAACATCTTTTCTCGCCCACAGACAGCCTCCCCCCCAATCTTAAACAACTCCTCACCCACAATAACACAACGTCTAATTTGAACATGGACTCTGGTACCAGAACTTGCAATAAACCCAGGTGCCGACTTCACTGCCACACGCACCCGGAAAATACAATCACCGGACCTAACAACATCAAGAAGAAGAAGAAGAAGAGATTGGATTTATCCCCCGCCCTTCACTACCCAAAACTGTCTCAGAGCGGCTTACAAACTCTCTACAACTATGCCATCTCAGGTTCATTACCTCTGCTAATCTTCTAACATTGTGTATGCCATTAAATGCCAACAATACCCTTCAGTTCTCTACATAGGGCAAGCAGGTCAAATGCCAAAGGATAAATGGACACAAATCTGACATCAAGAATCACAAAACTGAGCAACCTGTAGGAGAACACTTCAATCTCCCAGGTCAATGGGGAACCTCAGAGTAGCTGTTTTATTGCAAAAGAATCTCAGAAACAGACTGGAACGGGAGATTGCTGAGTTACAAGTTATTAGGACACTCAGAACAATGGAACCTCCAGTGCTCAACAGAGACATCAGTTTCTTATCTCAGTACACATGCTAATGTCATTCATTTCTCCCATGTTTGTAACCTCGTTTATTGTGCTGTATGCAACTGCTACATCTATCATTCTTCTTCTTCTTCATTTAATCTTATTTTCTAAGTACTTCTGTTTTAGCCAGTCATAAAACACCCTCCACGGTCCCATAAAATCTTCTTCCATTTTTCCTTTTAATCCATTTGTCAGTTCTGTCCATTTCAGCACATTCCATAATATTCATTATCAACTCATTCAGCGTTGGGATTTTCAATGTCCTCCATGTCATTGCAAATAAAACTCTGGCTGCTGTTATAACATGTAAAATAAAGTATCTATGGTTCTTACCTAAGTCATCTGGTAAACAGTTTAACAGAAACATCTCTGGCTTAAAAGGTATTGTACTATTCAGGACTGACTGTAAAAAAGCATGTATACTCCAATTTTAATCCGATGCCTTAATCCAATTTTAGCTATATTTACGGCTGAGTTACTTGCGCATCTTGACTCTAGTAAGCCCTTCCTGGCAACATTCTCTCCACCCTCTGCCTATAGGCAATGGTTGGCAGAAGTCTTGTTTTGATGCACCTGACGAAGTGTGCGTTCACACAAAAGCTTATACCCAGAATGAAACTTGGCAGTCTTAAAAGATGCCACCGGGCTCAAACTTTTCTGCCGCTTCAGCAGCTAGGGGCAGGAATCCAGGTTCAGAAGTGGTGTGAAAAGACCTCTGCCTGAGACCTGGGGAGTTGCTGCCAGCCAGTCCGGGTAGGCGATACTGGCCTCTATGAACCAAGGTTAAGCTTGGTAATAAGGCAGCTTCCTATGTTTTTATATTCCCCTGCCCATTAGTGAGGGGATGGCGAATCCCAGCAACAATCTGAACCAGACATGATCACAGGGAGTGGCATTTTTCAGGGCCAGCAGGGCTGGATTGTAACACCAACACCAGTCAATGCCAGCTGGCTCCTGTAAAATATCCCGGGGCGGGGAGGCTTTGGCTATAACCTAAGTTGTTAAATATAATGTTTACAGCTAGGCGCATAACTAGCCACCTTCAATAGGCTGGCCTACCCCCTAGAATGCCTTTTCCCCTTCTTTGCAGTGGGAGCTCCCGGAGGGAGACAGGAACACGCGGCGAAGTGCAAAAAAAAAGGGGGGGTCAGTGTTGGTCAATCTCCAGATGCAATTTTCAGGGACCAGCCAAGCCAGGCTCTTGGGAAGAACCCCGATTCCTTCGCACCCCGCCCGTGGCTCGTATCCTGGGGGTGCCAGACCAACGCCGCCTCACGTCGCCTTTCGTCTCAAGCTCCTTGTCAGATGTGTTACTTGACCCGCTTCGAGGAGCGATTGCGTCGAAGGGATCGGCCGGATCCCCCCCTTTCCTTCACGGCCGAGCTGTAGACCCTCTGGGCTTTCGGAACCGAGAGCTGCCGCCGCCCTTTATCCAAAGGACCCTTTGCTATTTTCCGCCAAAAGCAAAAGTTTGCAGAACCGGAGGCAGCCGAAGCCGGCGGCCGCGGAGTTCCCGCCTCGTTTCCCGGCGAACGACGATCCCCCCGGGGGTGCAAAGCAGGCCCCCGGACACGGACACTCTCCCCACAGATCCCGCCGGGAATGGGCGGGATCCGCCCGGGGGCTTTCGATTAATCGGGTGTTTTGTGGCGACCAAGAAACACAAAGTTGCACCGAGCGCGGGCGACCTGCCTGGGACTCAGAGAGAGGTGCCAGAAACGGACCAATCAGAGCGCAGCTCCTCCCCTATAAATACCAGGCAGCTGCTCGCCTGTTCCTATTCGGCTTTTCTGCTCAAAGGGAAGAAGTTGCAGGGATCGGATATTTTTTTTTCCTACGGCTCCAAGATGACCGAAGAGGTTCCGGCCGCGCTCGCCGCTGATCTCCAGCCCGCCAAGGCGCCGGCGAAGAAGGCGAAGAAAGCCGCGGTCAAGGCGCGCAAGCCGTCGGGCCCCAGCGTGACGGAGCTGCTCACCCAGGCGGTGTCGGCTTCTAAGGAGCGCAGCGGCGTCTCCCTGGCGGCGCTCAAGAAGTCGCTGGCGGCGGCCGGCTACGACGTGGAGAAGAACAACAGCCGCATCAAGCTGGGCCTGAAGAGCCTGGTGACCAAGGGGACCCTGGTGCAGACCAAGGGCACCGGCGCCTCGGGCTCCTTCAAGCTCAACAAGAAGCAGGCCGAGGCCAAGGACAAGGGGGCCAAGAAGAAGCAGCAGCAGGGCTCGGCCGCGGCGGCCAAGAGCAAGAAGCCCGCCGCCAAGAAGCCGGCCAGCGCCGCCAAGCGAGTCAAGAAAGCGGTGGGCGCCGCGGGGGCCAAGAAGAGCGTCAAGAAGGTGACCAAGAAGCCCGCGGGAGCCAAGAAGGCGGCGGCCAAGAGCCCCAAGAAGCTGGCCAAGCCTAAGAAAGCGGCCAAGAGCCCCGCGAAAGCCCGGACGGCCAAGCCGAAAGCCAAGCCCAAGACTCCCAAAGCGAAGGTGGCCAAGCCCAAGAAGGCGGCGCCTAAGAAGAAGTAAGATAAACGCTCTTCGTGAGAAAGGAGCGCGCTCCAAACCCCAAAGGCTCTTTTAAGAGCCACCCCACCTCTTCCTAAAAAGAGCTGAATTTTTCTGAATTTTGCAGGGTGGCGTGTTATGTGGTTTCAGGGAAGAGCCGTGCCCGCGGTTCGCTGTAGAACAGATAATCGTAGCGCCTGAAAGACATCGGGTTGGTGCTATTTAACTCTAGCTATGCTTGTAATAAAGACATTTTAAAGCGCCCATTTAGAGATTAGTGACTTGACATGGGGTTAAGTGACTGGTAATGCTCGTGTTGCCCTGCAGAGCCTCCCCCGCCCCACACATTCATGTTTAAAATAAGCCGCTGCAGTCCTGTGCAACTTTAAAAAGCGCATCATGGGCTAATCACGTGCTCAAACTAACCTACCTTATTGGGTTTTTAGCAGACATTTTGGGTCCCGACTCCCTAGTGGAAATAGTAGTGCTTCAAACGTGGAAATTCACATGAACTAGAGCTTACATTAAAACTAATAACCAGGTATAGATGCAAGTGACAGTATTGGGAAGAGCGGCACATTATATACACTAACCATGACTCGGCCATTTTGTGAGTTTGTGGTGGCTCTTAAAAGAGCCTTTGGGTTGTTTTTTTTAAGTTCGCAGTTCTTCCGGGACCTTTAAGCCCTCTCCCCGCGGATGCGGCGGGCCAGCTGGATATCCTTGGGCATGATGGTCACCCGCTTGGCGTGGATGGCGCACAGGTTGGTGTCCTCGAAGAGCCCCACCAGGTAAGCCTCGCTGGCTTCCTGCAGGGCCATCACGGCCGAGCTCTGGAAGCGCAGGTCCGTCTTGAAATCCTGCGCGATCTCCCGCACCAGGCGCTGGAAGGGCAGCTTGCGGATGAGGAGCTCGGTGGACTTCTGGTAGCGGCGGATCTCCCGGAGAGCCACAGTGCCGGGGCGGTAGCGGTGAGGCTTCTTCACGCCGCCCGTCGCCGGCGCGCTCTTCCGAGCAGCCTTGGTGGCCAGCTGCTTGCGAGGCGCCTTCCCGCCGGTGGACTTACGAGCGGTCTGCTTGGTGCGAGCCATTCTGTAACAGCAAGCAATTAAACTGCAATAGCGGCAACTAGCCGGGCGCCTGGCTATATATAGACAACTCCTCCCGTTCTGATTGGCTGAAGGCTGCCCTGCGGCCGTTGGGAAAGTTTAAATTTCCCGCGCTTTACAGCGATTGGCTATATTATGAGAAGCCCGATTCGCGAATAGTACCCGAGAGTTCAGAGAGGCTTGTCACTCGAAAGGCTGTTAATTGGATAGTTTTCTACGTAGGTAGAAGGAAGGCTGTAGGTTTCCTTCTGGTCGGACAATGCACTATATAAAGGCAAGACTAAACTGCTCAGAGTTACAGTTCTTTTTGGTTAGGTGATTGGTTTTTGTGGAAAATGTCTGGCCGTGGCAAAGGAGGGAAGGGTCTCGGGAAGGGGGGCGCCAAGAGGCACCGCAAAGTCCTCCGTGACAACATCCAGGGCATTACCAAGCCCGCAATCCGCCGCCTGGCTCGCCGTGGAGGAGTCAAGCGCATCTCAGGCCTGATTTACGAGGAGACTCGCGGGGTACTGAAGGTCTTTCTGGAGAACGTGATCCGCGACGCTGTGACTTACACCGAGCACGCCAAGAGGAAGACGGTGACCGCCATGGACGTGGTCTACGCCCTCAAGCGCCAGGGCCGCACGCTCTACGGCTTCGGAGGCTAAGTTTCTTACTCTCCAACAAAACATACATACAAAAGGTCCTTTTAAGGGCCACCCACTTTTTCTAAAAAAAAGCTGTTTCATGCTTTGCTTTTGTACATCCTGCTAGTGTTTACACCGTTTTGCTATGCTTCAGGCGTTTTCAAATGGTGGGTAAAGACTATAAAGTCTAACTTCCTTGCTCTGCACATCCCGCTCTCGAACGACCTCGGACCAGACAGTCTAGGGGCAGCTTTTTAAAAAGAAGTAAGCTTTCGCGTGCAAAATACATAAACTACCCGCCTGGATTTTGCAAGAATCCATTCTGTGTCCCAGTCTGAGATCCAGGCCATGAATAGAAATGTATATTATGGATTTTGTAATTTTGTTTTTAATATTTGGAAGTACACCGCCCAGAGCCCTGCCCCAATGGAGAGGGCAATTATAAAGTGGAGCGAGCTCTTTTTTAAGACGCTGTGGATGGCTCTGAAAAGAGCCTCTGTTGGGGACTCTCTGGAAGCCCTAGTCCTCCTGGCCCCTTACTTAAACTAGAACTTAAGTTTGTGTCCAGTGGTACCTTTAAGGACCAACAGCGTTTAATTCTGGGTGTTCGCTTTTCCGTGTATATGGGCGTAAATTCAGATTTAAACTTGAGCCTTAAAGGTGGCACCGGACTCGAACTATGTTCTAAAAGTGGAGCGAGGTCTTCTAGGACGTTGTGGGCTGCTCTGAAAAGAACCTTTTTTGGGGCGGCGGGCGGGGGAGGCTTAGGGAATAAACCGGTTGTTTATTTGATGCCCTTTGGGCTGTTATCAATTTGCAGCGCAATCCGATCTGCAACTCTTGAGAAAGGCGGACTAAAAGTGGGACGTTCTTTAGGACCAGAGGCAACTTTAAGACCAACACGTTTAATTCTGGGCGTCAGCTTTTTCGTGTAATTCAGAATTAAACTTGGGTCTTAAAGGTGCACACTCTTTTTCTAAAAGTGGAGCGAGCTCTTTTAAGACGCTGTGGGGCGGCTCTGAAAAGAGCCCTTGTTGCGGGGGGGGGGGGAGGCGGCTTCGGAGATCGGCCGAGCCCGGCGGCGGCCCTCACTTGGCCTTGGCCTTGTGGCTCTCGGTCTTCTTGGGCAGCAGGACGGCCTGGATGTTGGGCAGGACGCCGCCCTGCGCGATGGTCACCCGGCCCAGCAGCTTATTCAGCTCCTCGTCGTTCCGCACGGCCAGCTGCAGGTGGCGCGGGATGATGCGCGTCTTCTTGTTGTCGCGGGCCGCGTTGCCCGCCAGCTCCAGGATCTCGGCTGTCAGGTACTCCAGCACGGCCGCCAGGTAGACCGGCGCCCCGGCGCCCACCCGCTCGGCGTAGTTGCCCTTCCGCAGCAAGCGGTGCACGCGGCCCACCGGGAACTGCAGGCCGGCCCTCGAGGAGCGAGTCTTCGCCTTGGCTCGGGCCTTCCCGCCCTGCTTCCCCCGGCCGGACATGGCTTCTGACTTCTTAGGTTGCTTAAGGGAGAACGAAAAGACCGAAGCCGCAGCGATGGTCCTCGATGCGCCCCGGCCTTATTTATTTTCTCCGTACGGATTCTAGCTGCCGAGTTCTGATTGGACGAGGACGGACTCTGAAGCTTGACATCCAATGAGAGCACGAGTGCTCGTTCCAGCCAATGAGAAGACAACTTTTTTAAAATTAACCAATAGTGTCAGAGAGGGTTCGTTATCCAATCAAAAATGCAATAATTTTGAACTTCCGTAGGATTCGACTGGTTTTCGCGCAAGGCAGACCTTTTCCCTTTAGTTTGCCTGTTCTGCTTAGAATAAAGAAGGAAAATCGTAAACGTGTTGATCCAAAAGAAAAATCCCAAAGCCGCAAATCTCACAATCGGCATAATGCTTTTTTTTAAATTAGAGTTCCACAAGTACGTTTATCAGAAAATGGAAGTAGTTGTGTTTTCTGTAGAGTGCAATTGTTTTATGGCCCCGTCGTCCTTTAAAAAAAACAAAAACCAAAAAACCAGCAGGATACCAGCAGCAGCAGCTTTGCAGCTAACATCTGACCACAGCACAGAAGCTGGCTGCAGCAGGACTTTACATCATCTTCTAGCATCTTTTTTTTTAAAGAAAAAAATAGAAAAGCCACCACATATGGTAAAAGGATCTTGTTTTGCTTTCACATTTCCAGCATTTATCTAAACCGTTTGAATCAAATTTAGCTAATTTTTCAGGTGTTATATACCATCTGTAAAATATCTTATAAATATTTTCTTTATATGTAATGGATTTTGTAATCTTAATGCTTTCCCTCCCATAGTTTAGACTATTGGTCTAGCTGGATAGTATGACTCAAATTTTGGGCCCATTGTATCATAACATTTTTGACAGTTTCATCATGCATTTTATAATCTACCAATAGGGTATACATTTTCTTTAAAAAAAAATCTGTTCAGCTTGAAAGCATTAACTTATCTATTTCCAGCCAATTCTCATAGAAACCGATCGCTTTGTCTTTAGTATACTTTGATTCAATCTGTACCTTTTGCCACCAATTCAGTTCCCCGGGGAAGTTTTAAATTAAATTTAGAGCCGGGCAAGTATTTGGATGGGGGATGCCACTGTCATTGGCATATAAGCAGCCAATGGCGAGCCACCTCTGAATATTGTTGGAAGCCAGGTGGGGAGTCCAGAACTCTTAATTCCGGGCCAATGCGCACCAACTGTTGAGGGAATTAAGAGGGCAGGACTCCCCTCCCCCATTGAGCCAGGTGGGGAGGGGAGAACCGCACTCTTCATCCCCCCAGCGAATGTCTCTTGCCTTGAAAACCCCACACGGTTGTGGAATGAGAACCCTGTGTTTCCCTGGTTCCAATTTGAGAAATACACACACACACTCAGTCCTATGAAGGAGGAAACTTAACAGAGGTCTTTATTATTAATCGATTAATAGGGAGAAACCAAATAAACAGGGTTTGGTCCCCTCAGATACCAACCAGCGTCTCCGAGGTTATAACGGGAGACTCAGTGTTTTATATTTCACAATACATCAGAGAAATGAAACAGAATTATTGGTTATAGGAAACTTCGTCAAACTGTGTCATCTATTTCCAGTGGCAGATTAACCGCTAAGCAGACTAAGCCCATGCTTGGGGCACCAGGGCTAAAGGGGGCACCACAAAGTTGGGGAAAGGGTGAAAAGAAAAAAGAATGAAGATTTGTAAAAAGAAAAAAAAAAGATAAAACTAGTGCAACTTGATCACGGTGCACCCTAGGGGTTGTCTTCTATTTCTTGCTGGTGAGGTGCAGTGTCATAGGCTATGTTTAAAAGTAAAATGATGGAGCCAAATTCAAATGGACTGGGTCAGTGTGGAAAGGAGGGGGGCACCAAGATTGGTCAGTGCTGCTTAGGGCACCAGTGAACCTTAATCTACCCCTGCCTATTTCCCATGGGTTGGGTCTTCTCAGGCAACGTTTCTTCTTTCTAGTAAAGGTAAAGGTTCCCTTGCTCGAAAGCCAGTCGAATCCGACTCTAGGGTTGCGGTGCTCATCTCCGTTTCAAAGCCGAAGAGCCAACGCTGTCCGAAGACGTTTCCATGGTCATGTGGCCAGCATGACTAAACACCAAGGCACACGGAACGCTGTTACCTTCCCACCAAAGTGGTACCTATTTATCTACTTGCAATTTCTTGCTTTCGAACTGCTAGGTTGGCAGGAGCTGGAACTAGAGATGGGAGCTCACTCCGTCACGCGGCACTCTCAGGTCTCGAACTGCTGAACTACTGACCTTCCACAGCCTGCAGTTCAGCATCTTAACCACTTGAGCCACCGCAGCTCTTCTTTCTAGCTGAACACTAAATTTCTCTTTAGCCTAGGCCCATGGAATCCCAAAAGTATCTATATTAGCTGATATGGTTATGAGATGCTTGTGGTCTTCTATGTAGCCAGGCTAAGCGGCACATGCGCAGAAGTAGCCAGTCAGCCAAGGCCACAGGCCTCAGCAAAACAGCAGAATAGCATTTTGTTTTAAGCTTCCCAGAATGCATTTCCAGCAAGAGCCATAAGTGAACCAAAGTCTAATGTCTGGATACATTCATGACTGATTTCTGTTCACGTTGTTAAAATCATACATTGTACTTAGCATATGTATCATAGAAAGTTTAAGTGTACCTGCTAGGCTCAATCTGTTAGTCAGTGGCAGAGCGCAAGATGTTTTAACAGTGTTTCATAAACTGTGCGTACATCACGGTCACCATAGCTCAGCTGTGACTTGTCTGCGCTTTCCACTCACATAGTGATAAGAAGAACATGAGAAGCCAATGCTGGATCAGGCCAACGGCCCATCCAGTCCAACACTCTGGGTCACACAGTGGTCAGAAATACCAGGTGCCTTCAGGAGGTCCAGCAGTGGGGCCAGGACACTAGAAGCCCTCCCACTGTTGAACCCCCCAAGCACCAAGAAGACAGAGCATCCCTTGCCCCAGACCGAGAGTTCCTATCATAAGAACATAAGAGAAGCCAATGTTGGATCAGGCCAATGGCCCATCCAGTCCAACACTCTGTGTCACACAGGGGCCAAAAATACCAGGTGCCCTCAGGAGGTCCAGCAGTGGGGCCAGGACACTAGAAGCCCTCCCACTGTTGATCCCCCCCCCCAAGCACCAAGAAGACAGAGCATCCCTTGCCCCAGACCGAGAGTTCCTATCATAAGAACATAAGAGAAGCCAATGTTGGATCAGGCCAATGGCCCATCCAATCCAACACTCTGGGTCACACAGCGGCCAAAAATACCAGGTGCCCTCAGGAGGTCCAGCAGTAGGGCCGGGACACTGGAACCCCTCCCACTGTTGCCCCCCCAGACACCAAGAAGACAGAGCCTCACTTGCCCCAGACTGAGAGTTCCCATCTATACCTTGTGTCTAGGAGCCACTGATGGACCTCTGCTCCAGATGTTCACCCAATTCCCTCTTGAAACTGTCCATGCTTGTAGCTGCCACCACCTCCTGTGGCAGTGAGTTCCATGTGTTAATCACTCTTTGGGTGTTTTTTCTGTTCTTTTATCTGTTCTAACGCGACTGCACAGCAATTTCATGGAGCGCCCACGAGTTCTTGTATTGTGAGTAACATAGGACTAAGAGCGGGTCTTCCATGAGGGATGATTTCCGACCTTAAAGCCATAACAGCTCTGTATAAGAATCCAATAGTAGCAATCATGTTGGTCTTCAGAACTACTGCTTATAAACCAAATCCAGGGGCACCTTTAAGACTAACAAGGTTTAATTCTGGGTATGAGCTTTCATGTGCATGTGTTAATCTTTGTTGGTCTTAAAGGTGACGCTGGACTCAAACTTTGTTCTATTTGCTTCAAGCCAACATGGCTAGGCACCTGAATCTATGCATATAAAACAGTTGGCTAGTTATTTAGAAAATGGCATTAATTAGGTTTGGTGTAGTGGTTAAGTGTGTGGACTCTAGTCTGGGAGAACCAGGTTTGATTCTGCACTCCTCCACTTGCAGCTGCTGGATGTCCTGGGGCAAGCCATAGTTCTGTCAGAGCTGTTCTCTCAAGAGCAGTTCTGTCAGAGCTCTCTCAGTCCCACCTACCTCACAGGGTGTCTGTTGTGAGGAGGGGAAGGGAAAGGAGTTTGTCAGCCACTCTGAGACTCCCTTGGGTAGTGAAGGGTGGGGTATAAATCCAATCTCTTCTAGTTGTTCTTATAGGCACAATCCAGGTAAAGTGAAAATTAGAATCCTGTTGATCTCAGTGGCAATGATTTGTGTAGCCAGATTGTATTCTCTTTATTCAAAAGTCCTCTGGAATCAAGGTAGCTTTCTGTCAGGTAACTGGGCACAGAAATTGTAGCTTGAATTTCATCCAGGCAAGAAAGTAGAGCTTGAAAAGTGCTTGACTTGGCTTCTTGTTTTTTTAGCACATATACACTCCCAGGATCTTCCTTACAGTGGGAATTCCTGCTTTAAAGTTTCAAGGTAAGATTTCACAACAACAGCCAGGATTTTTATGAGCATTATGTTGTTCCCAAGCAGGCCGCTGATGAGAAAATAAGAGACCTATAAAGAGCAAGCACCCTCTTTGGCAGAGCTGCAATAAAGTGATTTCAGACCTTAAAGCTACATGAACTCTGTAAGTGCAAAGTGGCTCTTTAATTACTAATAGACAGGGCTGGGGAGGGAAGGTGCCAGTACTCATATAAACGCTTCCACTAATTTCCGCCAATTCCCTCCTTAGGACTCAGAGAGCCCTTCAAAAATGTGCCTTTCTTCCTGAGCATCTACACTAAAAAAAGCACCACTGATAAATGTGTTGTGTCAGAAGTTTTTGTAGAGAAGAAGCCACAGTTTAAGATACACGAATTTGTTTTGCGGATGGGTATGACTCTCTGACCTAAAAAGAGAATATTGGAAAATATTTTTAAAACATTTAATTAAATAATAATAAACATAGTTGAAACGTTACTGAGTGTAATGTTTTGCAGTTGTCCTTTTGGGTGCCGGGAGGCATGGCGTAGGGTACTTACACCTGCTTTCAACTGTGCTTCAGTCATCCTAAAGATCTGCAACTTTTTACAAGAGCGTTCGAGTGGGGAAGGTAATTCTGAAAATGCCCGTGCTCCGGCCGTTCCACATTTGCTGGTAGGTAGAACCACGCGGACTCGACTGAGCGACTGAACAACAACAAAGAATCACGCTGGCATCTTGTCCGACTTTCGGAGTGCTAGTTCTGATTGGATAGTTTGAAAAGCCTCTGGAACTGATTGGTAGTCGGCAAGAGCCTATGAGGTTATACGGCTTCGAAAGTGGGAGGTACGCCAGGCAACTCAGTTTTCCCTTTAGTCGGCTAACGCTATATAAAAAGTCTGTTCGTAGTCGTTTAGTTTTCATTCTGTTGCTGTGAAGTATAGAAAACAGGGATGTCTGGCCGTGGCAAGGGAGGGAAGGGTCTCGGGAAGGGAGGCGCCAAGAGGCACCGTAAAGTCCTCCGTGACAACATCCAGGGCATCACCAAGCCCGCAATCCGCCGCCTGGCTCGCCGTGGAGGAGTCAAGCGCATCTCGGGCTTGATCTATGAGGAGACCCGCGGGGTGCTGAAGGTCTTCCTGGAGAACGTGATCCGCGACGCCGTGACTTACACCGAGCACGCCAAGAGGAAGACGGTGACCGCCATGGACGTGGTCTACGCCCTCAAGCGCCAGGGCCGCACGCTCTACGGCTTCGGAGGCTAAGGTTCCTACTCTCCCATGAAACATACATGCAAAAGGCCCTTTTCAGGGCCACCCACTTACCCGCGGAAGAGCTGGTTTCCTGCTTATAATTTTGCAAGGAAAATGTCTTATGTTAAACATTACACGTGGGTATTGAAACAAGTTTGAGTCCGGCAGCTCCTTTTTAGGCCATCAAATTTAGATCTTAAAGGTGCCGCTGGCCTCAACTTTGATCTATTGTTTCAGATGAACACGGGAACGCATAAGCAATTGTGAAAGGGGCATGTGTGTCTGAACGAGTCGTTGCTTGTGTGCTTTTCTGGGGTGAGAGGTTGTGGAAGGTATTCCATGTTAATTAAAAGAAGCGAGGGTTTTTGGTTGCACCCCCACCCCAGTTCCTGTGAAATTCTTGTGATTCTAATGTGTCACTAGTTTAAAGGTTTTAAGTGTTGGCAGGAGAGAAAAGAGTTAAAAATGGCTACAGTGGCATGAATGGGGCGGGGATAAGTAAATAGAATCAGCACGAAATTATTGTAGAGCAAGGTTCAAATTCCCGCTCGTCTCATGGAAGCCTGTTGGGTGATCTTGGGCCAGTCACTCTTCAGCCTAATCTACCTCACAGGGTTGTTGTGAGGATCAAACAGAGGGATGGAAGCAGATTTGGGTTCCCATAGGGAAGGCGGGATGTAAACAGTGTTCCCTCTAAGCTGAGTTAGTGTGAGCCAGCTCACCGTTTCTTAGCCTCCGGCTCACACATTTTTTTGTCTTCGCTCAGGAAGGAGGGCTCCAGGGCAAACTGATTTATGCAGCAGCCTAATCGCTCGTTCACAACTTTAATGCCAGTAGCTCACAAAGTGGAATTTTGGCTCACGGGAGTCCACAGCTTAGAGGGAGCACTGGATATAAGGTACAGAATTAAAAAAAGGAGAAGACCTTTAGGAGAAATCATCAGTAGATACGGAGCTGGTGGTCATCGGAGCCTGGAAGGACGAGCTTTTTATCTTTCTAGCGGAAACTCCTGGGGAGGCACCGCGGGCGGGCGGTGTCCTACCGCAGCCAGCGCCTGCCTGCCCGACCGCTATGGCGAAACGGGTGAAAGCTAAACAAAGGGGAACTGATCTCAGACGAAACGGAAGTGGTGCTTGTCGCGAAGGTCAGCGATCTTGAAACAGACAGTGCTCTGCGCTTTTGAAGGGGGCTCAGCTGTCCCCGACTGGGTTAAAATTATAGGGGATCCAGCACGGCTGCTGGAAAGTCCAAATTGCCGCAGCTTTTTTTTTTCAAAAGCCTCCCCCCCCCCCCCCCAACTCAGCCTAGCTGGGAAGATGGCCTCCTACCTGGATTCAGGGCCTAGGTAAACTGAAGGCTAGACTACCATAATGCATTCGGCGTGGGTCTCCCCTTTGTAGTCAACTCAAAGACTCCAGTTGGTCCGGAATGGCCCAGCTGTTATTATTGGGAGGCAGGCTCAGCACGGACCCTTGCACCTATTCTACAGTCCCTCCACCGGCTCATAAATTGCAGGATGCGCTCACATAGCTCATGGCCCTGGGCCCTCCTTTCCCGCCGCCTGGAAGCCCTAGTCCTGGCCGGTTGCTTATTTGATGCCCTTTGGGCTGTTCTCAGTTTTGCAGCATAATCCAGTCTGCAACTCTTGAGAAAGGCGGACTAAAAGGGGAACGTGCTTTGAAGTCCAGAGGCAACTTGAAGACCAACAGGTTTAATTCTGGGCGTCAATTCAGAAGTAAACGTGGGTCTTAAAAGTGCCTGCCGCCGGACTCGAACTCGGTTGTTAAAGTGGAGCGAGCTCTTCTAGGACGCTGTGGGGGGGTGGTGAAGCGCGTCTTGTCGCGCTCCGCGTTGCCCGCCAGCTCCGGACTCTCGGCCGCCAGGTACTCCAGCACGGCCTCCAGGTAGACCGGCGCCCCGGCGCCCACCCGCTCGGCGTAGTTGCCCTTCCGCAGCAGACGGTGCACGCGGCCCACCGGGAACTGCAGGCCAACCCTCGAGAAGCGAGTCCTCGCCTTGGCTCGGGCCTTCCCGCCCTGCTTCCCCCGGCCGGACATGGCTTCTGGCTTCCGAGTTCGCTCGAAAAAGACTCAGCAACAAGAACAGATTGGCAGCAGCGGCCATCGACGCCGCGCCCCGGCCGTATTTATTTTCTCTGTGCTGATTCTAGCCGCCGAGTTCTGATTGGACGAGGACGGGCCCTGAAGCTTGCCGCCCAATGAGAACACCGAGTGCTTTCCCGCCACCACCAGGCAGCAAAACTTTCAGTGGATAGAATCATTCAAGCGCTCGAGTTCTGTCTCCCCGGAAAGCTCCGCATTCTAGCAGCCGAGTTCTGATTGGACGAGGACAGACTCTGAAGCCTGCCGTCCAATGAGAACACCGAGTGCTTTCCCGCCACCACCAGACTGCAAAACTTTCAGGGGAGGGAATCATCCGAGCGCTTGGAGTTCTGTCTCCCCGGAAAGCCCCGCGGAGGCAACGGGGATCAGCCAAGCCCATCGTCCAATTGAAAACGCGCTTTCTTTATTCTCATTGATAAAAAAGAAGAAGAACGCGCTCAGTTAACCAACCAACCAATGAGGGAGCGCCAGCAGTTTGGAACGGGACTTGATGAGTGGGGTCTTCTTATCTTTACCGGGGGGGGCGTGTCCTGACCACTGACCCATAGACTGAACCGCGGGGGGAGGTTCCCATTTGCAGCGGAAGGAAGGGGCGTGACTGACCCGGGCTCTGCAGAGAGAGACCCGCTTTCTGTTTCGCAAAGTCTGCTCGGAGGGGGTTCCCGTGATCTCCCTGCAGAGTCTCCCGCTGAGAGAGGGCGCCGCGTCCGGAGAAGCAACGCTGAGCCACGGAGCCCGGGCGAGAGCCGGTAAGCACGCCTGCGGCAGTGGGCAGAGACCCCCTTCCCCGAAAGTTTCCCGGAGGCGGAAAAGCCGACTGGACTGGGGAGGATCTGCCCTTCCGACGGCTTCCCAAGATCTGTCCTTCTAGGGACTGGCTTCCCGAGACGCTGCTTCGGAGGAGGAAAGGCTCCCGGGGGGCATCCTTGGCCATGCAGATGGGAGGGCAAAGAGGCGCCCGCAGCTTCGAGGACTTTGAGCGGGACGTCCAGCGGGTCACGGACCAGCTTTCGGCGGAAGCCAAGGCGGAGCGGGGGCGCGGTTCCGCTGGGGGTCCTTCGCTCCCGTCGCCCATCTCCAAGCGCTACCAGTCCAAGAGATCCGCGGCCGTCCGGGAGATCTTGGAAAGGCCCTCCCCGCCCTGCTCGATCCCTCTGGAAGAGCTGCGCCGACACTTCTCGGGCGTATTTGACAGAGACGACGCCAGAGGCGGCGGCCCCCGCCCGGAGAACCTACCACCGCTCCCCCGCCTGGTATCCCACGCGGTCCTGGGCAAGCCGTTCACCCAGGAAGAAGTCAAAGCGACACTCCGACGGATCAAGACCAGCAGCCCTGGAGAGGACCAGATCCCCTACAGCTTGCTGAAGAAGAGGGATGCGGAAGGCCAGACCCTGGCGAGCATCTTCGAGGGCTGCAGGCAGTTCCGCCGCACGCCGGCCCGCTGGAAGAGAGCGGTGGCCTCCCTCGTGTTCAAGAAGCAGGGCGACCCCAAGGAGCCCGGCAACTGGCGGCCCCTCGCCCTCTGCAACACCATGTACAAGCTGTACGCCAAATGCCTGGCCCACCGCATCTCTCAGTGGGCCCAGGAGGGGGAAGCGGTCAGCCCGCAGCAGAAGGGCTTCCAGGCCCAGGGAGGCGTCCGCGAGCACCCCTTCCTCTTGCAGTTGGTGCTGCATTTGGCCCGCAGCTCCGGAAGGGAGTGCGCCATAGCGTGGCTGGACCTCGCTGACGCCTACAGCTCTGTCCCGCCCTGCCACGTCTTCGAGATGCTGGCGGAGTTTGGTATGCCAGAAGACTTCCTGGGACTGCTCCGGGAGCTCTACGACGGCTGGACCTTGACCATAAAGGGGAAGGGGGAAGGCGAGGTGGAGATTCCACTCCGGATGGGGCTGAAGCAAGGGTGTCCCTTGAGCTCCATCATGTTCCACCTGGCCATAGAGCCGCTCCTCCGACTCATCGACAGTCGCTCACGCGGCTTCGGCCTGTATGGCGAGAGAGTCAGTGTGCTGGCGTACACCGATGACCTGCTGCTGGTTGCCGAGAATGCCAGAGAGCTGCAGGCCATGCTGGATGACGCCACGGCTGCTGCAAACTGGATCGGCCTGCGCTTCAAGGCTCTGAAGTCCAAATCGCTCCATTGCAAAGGCGGTACCCATTGGGCGACCGAGTTCAGGGTCCAGGGCGAGGCCATATCCTGCCTGGAGGGAGGGAGGATGGAGAAGTACCTGGGGGTGCCCATTGGCTTCCGGGAACAGCCGGAGACCCTCGCCAGGGACTTTGCGGAAGATGTGCGCAAGATCCAGAAATCCCGGCTGTTGAACTGGCAGAAGGTTAACATGTTGAAGTGGAACCTGTTGCCTAGAACTCTTAATGTGCTGAGACACCGGCCGGTCCCAAAGAAGGATCTCCACTGGATCGACTCCGAAATTGAAATGGCACTCTCCAGGTGGGACCCCTACAATAAAAGAGGTGCCGGTCAGCTGCCGATGGAAAATCAGAGGGACATCGAAGTGGTCACCCACGCATTCTTCCTGCTCTGCAGCCCCGACAGGGTCGTGAAAGCTGTGGCCTATGGTGCCCTTGAGGACACAGTTCGTGAGAGCTGTGCCCGGGACCCGACAGAGAACGACTTGGCCTCGTACCTGAGCGGGTTCCAGGAAGACTGGGATCATCACCGTAACGGAGCGTTCGCTTCCCTGTGGACCCGTGCCAGATACGCCACTCGGCGACTCAGTAAACTCATTGACTGTCGGTGGATCTACGACGGTGAACTGCGCTTGGAACAGCCCAGAGGTGTGGTCGTGGGACGGAAGAGCTTGGCACATACTCTCAGACGTGCTGTGAGCAGCTGCTATGCGTACTAAGGAGCCATCGTGGGCTTGCGCAACCGAAGGATTCATGCGCTGTGTGTCAGCTAGTGGCCTAGCTGCCGTGGGAGGGAGGTGGCGGCTCTGGAATTTTGACTTTCGTTCCTACTGTGTCTTCCGTGCCTTGCTTATCTATGCTTTTAACCTTGGTGGGCCTTTGCCTGATCTCTGATTGGCCCTGGGCCGTCAGAGGACCCCCTCCTTGAATATTGTATATCTGCCCAGTTGGCATACTTGGAACCAGTTCTAACACAAGAATTAAGATGTCTGCATGCTTTCATAAGTCTTGATAAACTTTACCTCTTTGAACGAAAGCTGTTGGACACCGGCTCAGAAGAGACGTGCTATGAATGAAGTGAAGACATGAATCGTGATGCGCACCCATGCAGCTTTGTTTAATGTATACTCTTTTTTGAAGCATTGCTTTCTCTTTCAATATAAGCATTTTTTTTTCCTTTAAGGAACATAATCACCCATTGGATCAGTGTTCCCTCTAAGCTGAGTTCGTGTGAGCTAGCTCACATTTTTTTTAGCCTCTGGCTCACACGTTTTTGTCTTCGCTCGGGAAGGAGGGCTCCAGAGCCAACTAATTGATGCGGCAGTCAAACGGCTCGCTCACAGCTTTAATGCCAGGAGCTTACAAAGTAGAATTTTTGCTCACCAGACTCCACAGCTTAGGGGGAGCATTGCATTTCCTATATGTTTAACTCTGCTTTGGCAAATCGTATCGGTTGTGGATATAAATGATTTTTGCATCCCACGATGCCCTTCCGGTGTCTTAGCTAAATTTCTCAGTCTGCAACTGTACTGTCAGTGCATAATAAACTCCTTTTCCCCTTCTGCACCATCAGCGTTCTGAACGTGTGTATGTATCCTGCCGCATCTCGTTTGGAGTTGTGTGCCACTGGTACATGATTTTGCAGTATGTGTACACAAATGGGGGGGGGGAAACCCAGGGTTTAAAAAGAAATGATCGCAAGAGGCTTCCTTTGTTCCTCTTGATGGGTCGCCAAGTCAAGTCTGTCTGGAGCAGTAGAAAAGAGCAAGCGTCCAGGGGCCCTTAATAACATTTCTGGCAGGGTTGGGGCTCTCGTGAGGTATCTGAGTGATTCACGAAAGCTCCTTCCCGGCCACATTTTTTTTAAAAAAATCTTTTAAGGTGTTCCTGGACTTCTGGCTCTTTTTGACAGCTACAGACAGACTGACAGGGAGGCCCATCTTGATCTATCTGAAGAAGTGAGCAGTGATTCGGGGGGAAACTCCTCCCCTGCCACATATTTTGTTAGTCTTTAAGGTGCTCCCACTTCGGTGGGAAGGTAACAGCGTTCCGTGCGCCTCGGTGTTTAGTCATGCCGGCCACATGACCACGGAAACGTCTTCGGACAGCGCTGGCTCTTCGGCTTTGAAACGGAGATGAGCACCGCAACCCTAGAGTCCGATTCGACTGGCTTTCGAGCAAGGGAACCTCTACCTAAGGTGCTCCCGGACTCTGGCTACCCACCTTGAATCTAACATCCCTGTGAGGTCAGCTAGGTTGAGAGTGTGTGACTGGCCCCAAGTCACCCAGCAAGCTTCCCTGGCAGCATGGAATTTGACTGCAGGTCTCCCAGGTGCTAATTAAACACTCTCGACCAGTGTTCCCTCTGAGCCGAGTTCGTGTGAGCTAGCTCACAGGTTCTTAGCCTCCGGCTCACCCATTTTTGTCTTCGCTCAGGAAGGATGGGGCTCCAGAGCAAACTGATTGCTCGTGCTCGCAACTTTAATGCCAGTCGCTCACAAAGTGGAATTTTTGCTCACAAGACTCCACAGCTTAGAGGGAGCATTGCAAGTGACCACTACACTATAGACATACACACACGCTCACACAATGTTTAAAGACCATTAAAATCCTTTTTCCTCCTTTTTCATATGTATTTTAGCTCTGTTTTGTATGTATTTTAACACTGTTTTAATTGTTTAATGTTTAATGATACAAGAACTCGTGGGCACTCCCATGAAATTGCTGAGCAGTCGGGTTAGAATGGATAAACGGAAGTCCTTCTTCACCCAAAGAGTGTGGTTAACGCATGGAATTCACTGCTGCAGGAGGTGGTGGCAGCTACAAGCGTGGGCGGGTTCAAGAGGGAATTAGATAAGCGTATGGAGCAGAGGTCCATCAGTGGCTATGAGCTACCAGGGATAGATAGGGACTCTCAGTCTGGGGCAAGGGATGCTCTGTATTCTTGGTGCTTGGAGGGGGGTCAACAGTCTGAGGGCTTCTAGTGTCCCAGCCCCACTGCTGGACCTCCTGATGGCGCCTGGCATTTTTGGCCAAACACACAGCATTAAAATAATTTTAAAAGAACAGAGTTCAGATATACATCAAACAAAATCATTGAGGGAACACCAAATGAATAAAAAAAGGGTCCTGGATTCGTAGAGAACAGAGAAGGCTCACCAGAACTGAAACGGCTACACTCTGGGCAACAGGAAAAGAGGGTTGGTTTTTTTTTTAAAAAAAAGGTTAGTTTTGGTTTCTGACAAATGGAGGGGGGGTGTGGATGTGGGCAGGGGACGTGGCGATGCAGAGAAATAGAAGTGAGCAGAAGCTGCAAAAAGAGGCAGCTGTGAGATATGACATCTTATGCCTAATTTGCATGACCGGCTTCTGTTACCGGTTCTCTGGCTGGTAAGTGTTTTCCAGGCCAAGAAGCCGTGGAGTGGGCAAAAGCCGAAGATGGGAGTTTAAGAAGAAGAGAAGAAGAGATTGGATTTATATCCCACCCTTCACTTGGGAGTCTCAGAGCGGCTTACAAACTCCTTTCCCTTCCCCTTCCCATAACAGACACCCCCTGTGAGGTAGGCGGGGCTGAGGGAACTTTGACAGAAACTGCTCTTTTTCAAGAACAGCTGTGCCAGAGCTTGTGACTGACCCAAGGTCACATCAGCAGGTGCAAATGGAGGAGTGGGGAATCGAACCCAGTTCTCCCAGATTAGAGTCCGCACACTTAGCCACTACAGCAAACTGGTTCCCTTCCTGCAGCTGGCGACACCAAAAGGCCACTGGCTTCAGCTTCCTGTGGGACAAACCCACAGAAAGTCACAGCTGCTAAACTGTAACTAGCAACTCAAAGAAATATACCCAGGCAAACTTTTAAGTAAATGGCCAGTTCAGATGGGGACCAGAGCTGAATGAATGAGTCAGTGAATGAATGAATGAATGAATGAATGAAGACCCAGGTTGGGAAAAGATAAGCAGGGTGTCTGTTGTGGGGAGGGGAAGGGAAAGGATATTGTAAGCCACTCCGAGACTCCTTCGGGTAGTGAAGAGCAGTATTCCCTCTAAGCCAAGTTAGTGTGAGCCAGCTCACTGTTTTTTAGCCTCCGGCTCACACATTTTTGTCTCCGCTCAGGAAGGATGTGGCTCCAGAGCAAACTAATTGACGCAGCAGCCTAATCGCTCGCTCACAACTTTAATGGCCAGTAGCTCACAAAGTAGAATTTTGGCTCACAAGGCTCCACGGCTTAGAAGGGAGCATTGGTGAAGGGCGGGGTGTTAAATCCAATCTCCTCTTCCCCTCGTCTTGTTCTTTACACTTCTTAACAACAGCCAGATCCGAGTCCAAGGTTTTGGCGATATGAGCTTTCGATCAGAGCTGAACCTCCCTTCATCAGATACAAGCAGAAATGGGCATCCCGGCACCCTTATACCCCAGCCAGGAGGTGGGAGGGGGTGTTCCAAAGAACGGAGTCGGGAATGCAGAGGTGTGATGCAGAATGTCATCAGCTTGATAATGGCCGGGGGGGGGTAAAAGGTAAAGGTTCCCTTGCTCGAAAGCCAGTCGAATCCGACTCTAGGGTTGCGGTGCTCATCTCCGTTTCCAAGCCGAAAAGCCAGCGCTGTCCGAAGACGTTTCCGTGGTCATGTGGCCGGCGCGACTAAACACCAAGGTGCACGGAACGCTGTTACCTTCCCACCAAAGTGGTACCTATTTATCTACTTGCAATTTCTTGCTTTCGAACTGCTAGGTTGGCAGGAGCTGGAACTAGAGACAGGAGCTCACCCCATCATGCGGCACTCTCGGGTCTTGAACTGCTGAACTACTGACCTTCCACAGCTTTAGGGGCAGAAAATTAGCATCCGTGGTACCCTCAAAATCTTGTCGGTCTCTGAGATGCTTGGCTTCACCTTGTCAGATCTTGGAAGAGGTGGAGGAGATTGGATTTATACCCCACCTTTCACTACCCAAAGGAGTCTCAGAGCGGCTTACCATCTCCTTTCCCTCCCCCTCCCCACAACGGACTCCATATGAGGTAGGTGGGGCTGAGAGAGCGCTCTTGAGAACTGCTCTGTGAGAGAACAGCTCTGAAAGAGCTTGTGACTGGCCCAAGGTCACACCGGCAGGTGCATGTGGAAGAGTGGGGAATCAAACCCGGTTCTCCCAGATTAGAGTCCACACTTGCTAACCACCACACCAAACTGGCTCTAAGAAGGGCCAGCCCCAGTGTTCCCTCTAAGCTGAGTTAGTGTGAGCTAGCTCACAGTTCTTTAGCCTCCGGCTCACACATTTTCGTCTTAGCTCAGGAAGGGACGGCTCCAGAGCAAGCTAATTCATGCAGCAGCCAAATCGCCTGCTCACAACTTTAATACCAGGAGCTCACAAAGTAGAATTTTTGCTCACAAGACTCCACAGCTTAGAGGGAACACGTCAGCCAGTTGGATTGGAGGCCACCGGAGAAGTCCCGGGTGGCTACGCAGAGGCGGGCAACAGCCAACTGTCTCTGAACATTTCAGGCCTTGGAAAACCCTACGGGGGTCATCATAAACCAGCGGGTGACTTGATGGGCCTTCCCGTCACCACCGAGGTGTTCCTAGACTCCAAATTGAGCTGCTCTAGCGTGTAACTCTGGGGAGTCTGGCACCGGCAGGATCTCTCAAAGGCCCTGGATCCCTGCCCGGCTTTGCATCTGGCTGCCTGGAATGCGTGTTGTTAGAAAGGCTTTCGGGAGCAGAGATTAGAAGCCAAGGCCGGCTCGCCCAGTCCTACACCTTCCCCAGCCCAGCCATCACGTGTCGAAAACATCTTGAGACTTCCTTCGGCGGTAACCGCGGCTCCTTGAAGGAAGGGAAGGCGAGATCTCTTATATGAGATTTATCGGAGAAGCAAGATGACCCGCAGTCAGTGTTCCCTCTAAGCTGAGTTAGTGTGAGCTGGCTCACAGCTTTTTAGCCTCCAGCTCACAGATTTTTGTCTTAGCTCAGGAAGGGATGGTGCTCCAGAGCAAACTAATTGATGCAGTATAGCCAAATCGCTCGCTCACAACTTTTCATGCCAGTAGCTCACGGAGTAGATCTTTCGCTCAGAAGACTCCACAGCTTAGAGGGAACGTTGCGGCCACAGTGTGTGCAATTGCTTGCAGTCTGGGTTACCAGCCTCCAGGGGGGACCTGGAGTTCTCCATGCGTTACAACTGATCTCCTTTCCCCTGGAGGAAATGACACCTTTGGAGGAGGAGGAGGAGGAAGAAGAAATTGGTTTACACCCCGCCCTTCACTACCCGAAGGAGTCTCAGAGCAGTTTACAATCTCCTTTCCCTCCTCCTCCTCCTCCTCCTCCCCCTCGACAGGCACCCTGTGAGGCAGGTGGGGCTGAGAGAGCTCTTTCAAGGACTGCTCTTGAGAGAACAGCTCAGAGAGAACTTGTGACTGACCCAAGGTCACACCAACAGCTGCACGTGGAGGACTGGGGGAATCAAACCTGGTTCTCTCAGATTTAGAGTCCACACTCCTAACCACTACACCAAACTGCCCCCTCTAGCAGGCAGACTCTATGATAGATCATAGATTCTAGGTGAAACCTGTCCCTAGACTCTCCTGTCTGTAGGTGTAGTGCCACTGCAGAAGCAGCCCTAGAGGAAGTGTAGGGAGCGATGCTGTCAGGGAACTTTATCTGGCCTTAAAAGTATCCAAGTAGCTGCAGAATCATTTCCTTTCCTATCAAGGGGATTTGCAAGCCGCTCTGAGACTCCCTTGGGTACTGAAAGGCGGGGTATAAATCCAATCTCTTCTTCAAAAATTAAGGGCCAGGATCTATAGCTACAATTGTCGGTGGTAGTAGTGAGGGCAGCTCTTTAGTTGAAGGCCTGGCGGAAGAGCTCCATCTCACAGGCCCTGCGGAACTGTCAAAGACCCCCGCAGGGCCCTGGTGTCTTCCTGGAGCTCATCCCACCAGTAATTTTAAGTAATTTTATCTAGATGGAATTATTAATGTTTTTAAGTATTTACTACTATCTATTGTTATCTTGTGAATCGTCCTTAGCCGACTGCCAGGGTAGGGCAGGGTATAAGCTGAATAAAATAAATCAATAAATAAATTCCTCTGGGCATAGAGCAGGGGGTCACTGTGGAAGGGGCAGGCAGGTGTGAATTTCCTGTGTAGTGCAGGGGGGGTGGACTAGAAGACTCTTGGGTTCCCTTCCAGCTCTGTGTGTGTGTGTCTCTCTCTCTCTCTGCTCCCAGGGCTTCAGTCACAAGCGTTCAGAGCTGCTCTCAGTACCTTGTGTTTACTTGACCTTCAGACATCTTGGAAGACATATAAAACTCATCATGCTGAAACATAGTATCCTGCAATGCATTGGTGGTTCAGTGGTAGAATTCTCGCCTGCCACGCGGGAGGCCCGGGTTCGATTCCCGGCCAATGCAACCGCTCTCCATTTTTTCCTTTTGCAAACCTCCCAGAGCACATTTCAACTCCTTTTTCCTGCAGAGGAGAGAGCTTCCATTCTGCCTCCGCCTCAGACCCACTAAAAGACCCTCCCTCTTTTCAAATCTGCCTTTGAACCCATTCATCCCACCCCACCCCACCCCACCAGACAGCAGAAACAGCCGCCTGCAGAGCGGGAAGCCGAGCTGTGCGGTTGATTCGCTCCTCTGCGGGTGCGAGGTTTTATTGCACCAGACGTGGGGGCGAGACTAGCATTTCCTGCAGCCACCAGCCCCACAAGTCCGGGGGTGGGGAGCACTGGTCGCTTCCCCCCCCCTTGCATTTCTTATGCACAAGTCAAAAACGCCGCCCCTCTCCCTGTTAGCAGCCCGTGATGCTGCAAACTCCCCCGCTCCTGTTGCTTTGCCGCCCCAAAGAGCCTTCCTGCCGCTTGCAGGCAACACAGAGAGAGAGAGAGAGAAATGCAAAAGGGAGGGCAAAGCTTCACTTTCCTCGCTGCCCATGCGCGAGGGCGGCTGGTGCCCGGGCGGGGAAGCCGCGCATGCCCAGTGGAGCGGCCGCGGTCGCTTGCGGCCATGGCGGCGATGGAGGCGGGCAAGATGGCGTCGCCCAAGAGCGCCCCTAAGGACGCCCAGGTGGGTGGCGGGGAGGGGGGATTAGGGGCAGGGGGAGCAGAGGAGAGGGGCGGGGCCAGTGGGGAGGGAGGGGGTGCCCCAAAGACTGCCCTGGCAGTGGCAACGTGCAAGTCTGGTGATGCAGCGCTCTGTGCAGTTCAGAAGCTTGCATAGCAGTTGGGCTGGCCAAGGGAAAAGGCGCGAGATTTTTGCCTGGGTGGGGAGGGGAAGGAAACGCGTGGTGGACCTTCCAGGGTTGCCACCTTTGGGTCAGGGGGGAGGTTTCCTGTGCCTTCCGCTGTTGCACTAAGGAAATGGTAAGAGACCAGATTCAGGTGGGTTAGAGGTGTGGGTTTGTTGCAGCAGAACAAAGTCCTGAGTCCAGTGGCACCTTGGAAAACCAGCCAGGGCCCCGGTCACACAGGCAGAGAAGTTGCCCTGGTGAAGGCACCGAATGTCAGGCGGATTTTCGGGGCGCGCTCACACCGCAACGTCTGGGAAGCATAGCAAACCCTGGCGTCCTGCTGAAGATGTGGAGTAAAAAACTATAGAGGAAGAAGCACTAGTTTCCGGAAACTGCGGGGCAAAGGCAGGCGTCTGATCGGGGGAGCGCTAGTATTCCATGGCATTCGGCACCCACCCATGTCCTGTTCCAAACCGGACGTTGTAAGCAGTGTTCCCTCTAAGCTGAGTTAGTGTGAGCTAGCTCACAATTTTTTAGCCTCCGGCTCACACAGTTTTGTCTTCGCTCAGGGAGGATGGCTTCAGAGCAAACTGATTTATGCAGCAGCCAAATTGCCGGCTCACAACTTTGATGCCAGTAGCTCTCAAAGGAGAATTCTTGCTCGCAAGACTCCACGGCTTAGAGGGAGCATTGGTTGTAAGTCTCCATAGGATGCGCACCAATGTGGAACTGCGTCTCCGCACAAACACGACACTGACAGCAGCTCCACCCCCCGGAACGGCGCATGCGCACAAACAAGAAACCGAAAGCAGCGCGGCTTGTGTGATCATGTCACCCCACTTCTTTGCCACGCTTCAGCATTGCTGTGTGATCGGCAGCTAACAGCCAAAGCGTGGCAACTCCGGGGACCGTGTGATCGGGCTACCGCGCTCCGGGGCAAACAGCCATGCCTCCCCCCTGCGTTATCTGGCGCGTGTGACCGGGGCCCAGGTTTAATTCTGGGTGCAAGCTTCTGCCTGCTTGCGCACTGCTTCAGCTATAAGTGTGCATGCACACAAAGGCTTGTATCCAGAATTAAGATTTGGTGGTCTTCAAGGTGCCACTGGATTCCGGCTTCGTTCTAAGAAGAGTCCAGTCTGTGAAAAGACCCCAAGTTGGAAACACCAGCAAACGTCACAGAGATCGCAACGCAGGCCATTTAGGTTAATTCTGATTGTAGAATAATTGTGTGTGGACGGATAGTGGTGTATTGGATATTTTGAACTTTACGCATATGATGTGGCCAATACAAAATGCTCCTCTTGACAGGATGCCACAGGAGGGGGTGGTGGCGGCTTCTTCAAGAGGGGATTGGATAAGCATCTGGAGCAGAGGCCCATCGGGTCTGGGGCAAGGGATGCTCTGTAGTCTTGGTGCTTGGGGTGGGGGGCATTGGCTTCTCTTATGTTCTTATGATAGGAACTATGGGCCTGGGGCAAGTGATGCTCTGTATTCCTGGTGCTTGGGAGGGGGTCAACAGTGGGAGGGCTTCTAGTGTCCTGGCCCCACTGCTGGACCTCCTGAGGGCACCTGGTATTTCTGGCCACTGTGTGACCCAGAGTGTTGGACTGGATGGGCCACTGGCCTGATCCAACATTGGCTTCTCTTATGTTCTTATGGCAAGCTGTCTGCAGGTGTTTGCCTGCTGCAAAACCTGAACTTGTTTATTGACTTTATCTATACCCTATTTTTTGTCCCTGATGGAAAACCAAAGCCACTTACATCGTTCTCTACTCCACCATTATCTAGATGGACCCTCCCTGGTCTGATCCACCAAGGCTCTTATATACATATGAAGGCCTCTCTGCCCTGTTGTTGGCCCTCCAGAGGAACTGGCTGGCCACTGTGTGACACAGCATGCCGGACTAGATGGACCCTCACTGGTCTGATCTAGCAGGGCTCTTCTGGTGTTCTTCTCTGGGGAAGGCCTCAGCCTCTATGACTTGTTGTTGGCCCTCCAGAGGAACTGGTTGGCTACTTTGTGAGGCGGGATGCTGGACTAGATGGACCCTCACTGGTCTGGTCCAGCAGGGGCTCTTCTTAAGTCTTTTTGAAGGCCTCAGTCCCTATTTCCTGCTGTTGGATCTCCAGAAGAGCTGGTTGGCCACTTTGTGAGACAGGATGCTGGACTAGATGGACTGTTGGTCTGATCCAGCAGGGCTCTTCTTACGTTCTTAACATTAGGGGAAGGCCTCGGCCTCTGTGCCCTGCTGTTGGCCCTCCAGAGGAACTGGCTGGCCACTGTGTGAGATAGGAGGCTGGACTAGATGGACCCTCCCTGGTCTGACCCAGCAGGGCTCTTCTAATGCTTTTCACCATTAACTTTGCACACATGACGTGTCCTAACTACTTAGCTACAGGGCAGTGGGGGGAATCAATCCCTCAAACAGACAAGATTGCCAAACTAGACTTCTGTCAGATGTGTGCCGCTTCCTGTGCCCTTGACGTAGTAGCATCCTCCAAAGCTTACGAGTTTCCATCTTTCAGAATACTGCAGTTTTGATAATTCTTGTGTTCCGTGTATTCCTCCTTCGTGCCCGCTGGGCGATCACCTTGGCATCGCAAGATGTTTTTCTGACCCTGGCCCACTGGAGGTGGACCTTTTTTGTTTCATGCTAACGTTTGTGGTGTCAGGGGCATCCGTTACTCATAAATCTTTTCTCCCGCGCTCTGTGCCACCATGCACAGTACACCAATTTGGGGGCATTTCTGCACAATTGATGACCTTCGTGGCCAGTCCGATGGTTTGGGGGCACTCTCTGGAACGTCCTGGCCACCTCCTGCCTTGGCAACTGTGTATAAGATCGTGCACAAACACACATGCTGGTCTTTCTTGGCGCCCCCATCTCTGCTTTCAGACGTTTGCACTGTGCATTTCAAATCTCAGACGAGTTTTGGTTATGGGTTTACTGGGTTCTTACGAAATTGAGGTTACTTTAAATACATGGCCACTAAAGACTTACGGGACTGTGGTGGCTCAGAGGTTAAGACACTGAGCTGCAGACTGGAAGGGCAGTAGTTCAGCAGTTCGAGACCCGAGTGCTGCATGAGGGAGTGAGCTCCCATCTCTGGCCCCAGCTCCTGCCAACCTAGCAGTTCGAAAGCAAGAAATTGCAAGCAGATTAATAGGTACCACTTCGGTGGGAAGGTAACAGTGTTCTGTGTGCCTTGGTGTTTAGTCATGCTGGCCACATGACCACGGAAATGTCTTCGGACAGCACTGGCTCTTCAGCTTTGAAACGGAGATGAGCACCGCCCCCTAGAGTTGGATTTGAATGGCTTTTGAGCAAGCGAAACCTTTACCTAAAGACTTTACCGCAGACTAACACGGCCTACGGTCTACATGAGAAAACACAGAGAGTCTTGAGTCATTGTCCCAGTGGTTGGAATACGGCAGACAGACCTCTTCCCTCCCCTCTTTTTTAAAAAAATTATATCTCACATTCTCTCCAGCGCTGTAGCATTTTTCTCCAGTTTGGTGTCGTGGTGAAGAGTAGGGGACTCTAATCTGGGAGAACCGGGTTTGATTCCCCCACTCCTCCACTTGCACCTGCTGGATGACCTTGGGCAAGCCGTAGTTCTGACAAGAGCTGTCCTTGAAAAAGAGCAGTTTCTGTCAGAGGTCTCTCAGCCCCACCTGCCTCACAGGGTGTCTGTTGTGGGGAGGGGAAGGGAAACGGGTTTGTAAGCCGCTCTGAGACTCCTTATGGGTAGTGAAGGGGGTGGGGTAGAAATCCAAACTCCTCCTCCTCTCCCTCCCCCCAGGGTTGAGGCCTCCCAAGCAACCTTCCCGTGAGATCTTGGCTCTCTGGCCAGAGCTGTAGGTAGGAGGGGCTGGATCCGGATGCCTAGCCTGAGAATGCAGGCTGATAACAGAGGCTAAATTGACCTTGCTGAGGGTTTTGAGAAGTCAGACCGTGTGATGATAAATTCAGACGAGTAGCTGTGTCGGTGTGAAGCAAACGGAACGAAGTTTGAATCCAGTGGTGCCTCGAAGGCCAACAAAGTTTAATGCACGCACACGAAAGCTTCGACCCAGAATTAAACTTCGTCGGTCTTCAAGGTGCCAGTGGACTCAAACTTTGTTCTAGTGTGTAGATAAAAAAGATGCTGTCACATTTCTCTTGGGGTCGCCATCAGATGCGTGTCCTGGTTAAGTGCGCGGACTCTAATCTGGGAGAACCAAGTTTGATTCCCCCACTCCTCCGCTTGCAACTGCAGGATGATCTTGGGCAAGCCACAGTTCTGACAAAAGCTGTCCTTGAAAAAGAGCCATTTCTGTCAGAGCTCTCTCAGCCCCACCTCCCTCACAGGGGGTGTCTGTTGTGGGGAGGGGAATGGAGGGGAGTTTGTCAGCCGCTCTGAGACTCCCTTGGGTAGTGAAGGGTGGGGTATCAATCCAGTCTCTTCTTCTACCTCACAGGGGGTGTCTGTTGTGGGGTGGGGAAGGGGTTTGTAAGCCGCCCTGAGACTCCCTTGGGTAGTGAAGGGTGGAGCATCGTTCCAGTCTCTTCTTCTTCTTCTTAAAGCATTTCCTTTTGTTTTCTCGGACTCAACAGGTGATGGCCCAGATCTTGAAAGATATGGGGATTACCGAGTATGAGCCGCGGGTGATAAACCAGATGCTGGAGTTTGCGTACCGTAAGTCGTCCTCGCGTCGTGCTTTATCTCAGCGTGCCCAATTTTTGGCATACCCCTTTGCCTTTACATTTCCCACTTTCGCTATTTCTCTTCCCACCCCAGACCTAGAAGTATCTCCCTGGGTAATCTTGATAATCCGCAAGCAGGCCCTAGTTCCAGATTGCTGGTGTATAGAGATGCCAGCCTCCAGGGGGGACCTGGGGACCCCCCCAGAATTACAGCTCATCTCTAGGCTACAGAGATCAGTTCTCCTGGGAAAAAACAGATGCTTTGGAAGGTGGAATCCATGGCATTGTACCCCACTGAGGTCCCTGTCCTCCCCGGGCTCCATTCCCCAAATCTCCAGGAGTTTCCTGGGCTGGATCTGGCAACCCTGTCCCCCACCATTCCCTGCCAGTGGCCGGGGGAGACCTGAGAACCTTACTGGCCAATAGGTTTTCCCCAAGTATCTTGCCAAAGTTCTACAGAACATTGGGAGGTTCCAAGACAAGCATCCCGCTGCGATGGAGGCAGCTGGGTCTAAATAGGTGCACCCCGGAGACATAAAGGGCGGGGGGCCTCCTGGCCGCTCTTGAAGCACCGCCAAGCAGCCCGCCCTCTAAGCTGTGGAGCCCTCTGAGCAAAAATCCTCCTTTGTGAGCTACTGGCATTAAAAGTTGGGAGCAAGCGATTTGGCTGCCGCATAACTTGGTTTGCTCTGGAGCCATCCCTTCCTGAGCGGAGGCAAAAACTGTGTGAGCTGGAGGCTAAAAAACTGGGAGCTAGCTCACAGTTGCTCAGCTTAGAGGGAACACTGCCTCCAAGGGAATCGTTACCAGCTAGATGTCAGGAGAAACTTCCTAACTGTAAGAGTGGTTGAGCAGTGGAACAGTCTGCCTCGGGAGGTGGTGGATGCTCCTTCCCTCGACGTTTTCAAGGGGAGGCTGGACGGCCATCTTTCGGGTATGTTGTGGGTATGTAGGGCTCTCTTTCGACTGTGCTCCTGCAGAGTGCAGGGGGTTGGACTAGATGACCTCTAGGAGCCCTTCCGACTCTAACATTCTACGATTCTAAGTCTCATGAGAGGCTGGAGACCAGGAGTGGCTCTTTCTCTTGGGTAAGGAGCCAGTGGGCTCCAGGGACCTTGACAGGGATCGCTGGTTGCATTTTTATCTCTTCCCTTTCCTCCGACGGCGGCCTGCGTTGCTCTCCTCCTCCTCCAGTTCAGCTTTCACAACAACCCGGCAGGGTAGGTTAGGGGAGAGAGCAGGACTGGCTCAAAGTCAGCTAGAGGCTTTTTTGCCATCTTCTGGGCCTGGAGCAGGGGTTCACTGGGGGTGTGGGAGGGAGGGAATCGTGAATTTCCTGCATTGTGCAGAGGGTTGGGCTAGATGACCCTGGAGGGGTCCCTTCCAGCTCTATGACGCTGTGATAGGGAGTGCCACTGCTGAGTGGGTCAGCAGAAGAGAAAACAGCCGGGGAGACGTAGCAATTCCAATGTAACAATATAATATAAATAATATAAATCTAGTGCTAATGCAAATGCGTAATGCAAATTAAATAATAACAACCTGATACATATATTTTTAAATACATATGTCAGTTACAATTCCATTCATGTCAATTTCATCAGTTCCGTATATATCAATTTCAGTTACCTAAGGAAGCCTCCGGAATGTGCCTCCGTTTCGATTCTGGACTTCGTCAGAAGTAAAGTTTCTTCTTGTCCTTAAGTCATAAATGCATTTATATTACAATCTATTATACAATCTATTGTACAATCTATTATATTACAATCTGTATTACAATCTATTTACATGTTTCTGCATTTATATTACAATCTGTTATACAATCTATTGTACAATCTATTATATTACAATCTATTTACATGTTTCTGTAAATAGATTGTAATATAAATGCATTTATGACTTAAGGACAAGAAGAAACCTTACTTCTGACGAAGTCCAGAATCGAAACGGAGGCACATTCCGGAGGCTTCCTTAGGTAACTGAAATTGATATATATGGAATTGATGAAATTGACATGAATGGAATTGTAACTGACATAAGTATTTAAAAATATATGTATAAGGCTGTTATTATTTAATTTGCATTACGCATTTGTATTAGCACTAGATTTATATTATTTATATGACATTGTTATATTGCAACTGCTACGTCTCCCCGGCTGTTTCCTCTTCTGCTGATTATCTCCAGCTGGGAAGTCTCATTCATTCCTTACTGTTGAGTGGGTGCCCCTGTTGAGCCCACTCGCAGGAAGGGTGGGCTATACATGTGAATAAATAAACAAACAAACATTAGCCGAGTGCTCTAACCGCTAAACTGCCCTGCCCTTTGTCTTCTGGCTGCAAGGAGCCACGCAGCCCTCCCGATATTTCTGGATTTCTGTTTCCCAAAAGGATATGTGACAACTATCTTGGAAGATGCCAAAATCTACTCCAGCCACGCCAAGAAGTCGAGCGTCGATGCGGACGACGTGAGGTTGGCGATCCAGTGCCGGACGGACCAGTCCTTCACCTCTCCCCCGCCCAGAGACGTATGCCTACTCCGCTGCAATTGTGGGGGGAAGGGATCTGTTTGTACTTCTTTACACGGGGCCCTTCCTGAATGTAGCGCGGGGCTTAGTGCGGGGGGTCTCCAACATAGTGCCCGGGGGTGCCCCAGCGCCCTCCCACGCCTTTCTCCGTGGCCACCAGTTGTTTTTAGAAAGTGGGTGGGGCTCTTGCCCAACAGGGCTTCTGATTGGCCACTGAAGATCCAATCAGCTGTGCAGATTAAAATAACACTGTTTCAGGGACAGCTGCCACCACGACGTTTGCTTTATTCTCTGTCACTTTCCTTTCCCCGTGCATATTTAAACTGCACCGCTTCTTCCCTGCCCTTGGGCTTCCTCTGTGTATGTGGCTTGCTTTTTTGCGGCAGCCATTTTATGCTTGGCTACACCAGTTTGGTGTAGTGGTGAAGTGCGCGGACTCTAATCTGGGAAGAACCGGGTTTGATTCCCCACTCCTCCCCTCGCACCTGGCTGGATGACCTTGGGTCAGTCACAAGCTCTGGCACAGCTGTTCTCTCAAGGACAGTTTGTGTTAAGAGTTCTCTCAGCCCCGCCTACCTCACAGGGTGTCTGTTGTGGGGAGGGGAAGGGAAAGGAGTTTGTAAGCTGCTCTGAGACGCCTTTGGGCAGTGAAGGGCGGGGTATAAATCCAATCTCTTCTTCTTCTTCTTCTTCTCTTGCGGCAGCCATTTTGTAGGCTCCACCTCTTGTGGCAGCCATTTTGTGGTTTGCTCTACCTCTTATGGCAGCCATTTTCTGGTTGCACCAACCACCGGTGCCCACAGATTTGAAAACGCTGAGGAGCCATGGCACAGGGTAACATAAGCAAAACAGAAAGTCTCTGCCCCAAGGAGCTTACAGTCTTACTCTCAGTAGTCAGGGGGGGGACTGAGAATCGCTGTGGTCAGTGAGTGGAGAAGGCCGCATGAGCTCGGGTGCGCAGACTTTGGAAAGGTGCGATCCGAAGCAAGGAAGAGCAGGAGGTGTGAACTAATACCACGTGCCTCTCCCCAGTTTCTCCTCGACATCGCCCGGCAGAAGAACCAGATGCCCTTGCCGCTGATCAAGCCTTACTCGGGCCCACGGCTGCCGCCCGACAGATACTGCCTGACGGCCCCCAACTACAAGCTGAAGTCTCTGCAGAAAAAGGTGGGAGCTGGGAGTGGTTCCTGTGTTGGGGTGGGTGCCCCTTTAACCTGAGGGACTTGTGTATCATTGTTGGGCCGAGCAGAGCTTTACCGCCAAGCTGGTGCGTGCGGAAGGGGCCATCAAGTTGCGGGGGACTTACGGCGTCCACTCACGGGGTGTTTTCAAGGCAAGAGACGTTCGGAGGCGGTTTGCCATGGCCTACCTCTGTGTGTCGACCCTGGTATTCCTCGGAGGTCTCCCATCCAAATACGAACCAGGGCCGACCCTGCTTCGCTTCTGAGATCTGATAAGATTGGGCTGTCTGGGTCAAGGCAAGGACAAACAGAGGTGCTTTGCCTTTGCCTGCCTTTGTATAGGTGGCCTTTGGACCAATGTTGCCTCTAAACTGTGGAGTCTTGTGAGCAAAAATTCTACTTGGCTAGCGGCTGGCATTGACGTGGTGAGCGAGCAGTTTGGCCACTGCATAAATTAGTTTGCTCTGGAGCCCTCCCTCCTGAGCTAAGACAAAAATGTGTGAGCTGGAAGCTAAAAACCTGTGAGCTAGCTCACACTAACTCAGCTTAGAGGGAACACAGCTCTGGTCTCCCATCCAAGTACTAACCAGGACCGACCCTGCTTAGCATCTGAGAGCTGGGGAGAGCAGGCTGGCCTGCGCCATCCAGGTTGGGGGATTTGGCTGTTAAACTGTTGTAATTAGATGGTCAAAAAGTTTCCTGAAAAGCTGGGTGGCAGAACTGCAAGCCCAGAACTTTGGGGAAGGGCGGGGGGGCATTATTCTTGCCTGTTTCTTGTTTGGGACCTTTAGTGCAAGCAGTGTTCCCTCTAAGCTGAGTTGGTGGGGGCGAGCTCACAGTTATTTATCCTCCAGCTCACACATTTTTGTCTTAGCTCGGGAGGGATGACTCCAGAGCAAACTAATTGAGGCAGCAGCCAAATCGCTGGCTCACAACTTTAATGCCAGGAGCTCACGAAAGTAGAATTTTTGCTCACAAGACTCCACAGGTTAGAGGGGGCATGGAGTGCAAGCCCCGGAATGAAGAGGAGAGAGAGTCTTCGTGTGTTCCAGGACTTCCTCCAGCCCAGGTACAGAAACTGGAATTCAGGCTTCCCGCACCCAGCGTGGCTCTCCACCAGCATTCCCTCTAAGCTGAGTTAGCACCGTTTTTTCATCTCCGGCTCACACATTTTTGTCTTAGCTCAGGAAGGATGGCTCCAGGTGGCAGTCTATGCAGTGGCCAAATTTCTCGCTCACAACTTTAATGCCAGTAGCTCACAAAAGTAGAGTTTTTGGCTCACAAGACTCCACAGCTAGCCAGCCAGATGCATGTGTATTTTTCTTTAAAAGGGAGCACGTTGATTTTACTGCTTCAGTAAAGATCGTGCTCCGGTTTTTCCCCGGTGCCAATGGAAGTCGTGCTACAACATTTGATTACCTAACCGAAGTCAACTACTACACATTTAATGTGGTTTAGATGTTACAGTGTGGCGTAGTGGCTAGGAGCGCGGACTCTAATCTGGGAGAACCGGGCTTGATCCCCCACTCCTCCGCATGCAGCTGCTGGTGTGACCTTGGGTCAGTCACAAGTTCTTTCAGAGCTGTTCTCTCAAAAGCAGTCCTTGACGGAGCTCTCTCAGCCCCACCTCCCTCACAGGGCGTCTGTTGTGGGGAGGGGAAGGGAAAGGAGATTGTAAGCCGCTCTGAGACGCCTTCGGGTAGTGAAGGGCAGGGTATAAATCCAATCTCTTCTTCTGTTCTTCTTCTACATGTTGAGTGCACACGTGATAACACACAAGTATATATATGTAAAAAAATGTGCATTCTGAGGACAGTTACCTGCAAAACTTAGTTGCAGCTTCGAAACTGCCCCCGCTGGGCTAATTGATGCATTCATTACATATCCAATAAATTTTATTTATTTACTTATTTGCTTTATTTACACCCACACTTTCCTTCCCAGGGTGGACCCAAGGTAGCTTGCACGATTCTCCGCTCACTTTTAATCCTCACAACAGCCCCGTGAGGTATGCAAGGCTGAGAGTGTGTGCCCGGCCCAAGTTCACCCCGTGAGATTCCGTGGCAGAGCAGGGGATTTGAACCTGGGTCTCCCAGAACTTAGTCCAATGCTCTAGCCAGTACACCGTGTTGACTCTTGCAAGTTGTAACCGTTGCTTCTTTCCAGATCTCTTCCTCTGCGGGAAGGATAACTGTGCCACGGCTGAGCGTCGGAGCCGTCACCAGCAGGCCCAGCACGCCGACTTTAGGTACTGCTCCACAGCTCAGAGGAGTTGTGCTCCTGTCTTGCTCTGTCACTCTTCCGTGCCCCTCCATGCTTCCGACTTGTTTGTACCATTTCAGCTTGGGAGCTGAGCTCCTGTGCCCCGGCAGGGTGGTTGGGGAGAGGGAGAGCTTTAGGCCGTGCCCTCTTCTCTCAAATGGGTTTCCGTGTTGCCAAGCCCCTCCCTAGAGGAATCTCAGTCCTGTGTATGGCCAGCCAGGCCCGTAACTACGGTGCACTCCTTTAAGCAGAGTGGGGTGCTATAGATGACTAATTCCCGCACTGAGCAAGGGGGTTGGAGTAGGTGACCTCTAGGACCCCTTCTAACCCTGTGTCAAGAAACTGGTCTCCTTTGAGAGCGTTTTGCTGCCTGAGCAGTGGCTTTCTTGACCCTAGAAGTCATCATCGCCCCCACCTGCAAGCTCATTCTCAGAACTGTTGCTTAGGCTGGTAGAAAGGATTAACTCGCAGCAAGCAGCTGACAACTGTCATCTAAAGTGGTTGACAGCTTGCAATTTAGAGATCTATCCTGGTAACAGCTCTCTGTTGGCTAAATAGCTTTTCTTTCTGCATGGAGAACTTCAGCCCCACCAGGAAAAAAATTTTGCCCCAGAAGCCACAAAATCCTGGCTACAGGCCTGTGGCTAACCCTTACGAGTCCTATTCCATTGTTCATTGAATGTCCCTGTCAGGTAGCCCTGTCATAGGTATGGTATGCAGAAGGAGTACTCCAGTAACCCATCCTTTGAACTTTCTTTCACTGTCTCTTATCAGGTCTCTGACCTTGCTCTCCAGCTGTTGGAGTTTCGGCTGGGAACCAAACAGTTTCTAGAATGTTTTGCTTAATTGCCCGCTGCTTTTGCCCGCGCACGTGAACAATATCTATTGGCTTCTGCTATGGGGGGGGGGATGCTTGAATGTAGTATATCTTAGCAGGCCCTGTTGTATGTGGCCATTACAGACACGAGCTGTACACGTGTCTTTAGTTCTTGTTGTTGTTCAGTCGCACAGTCGAGTCCGACTCTTCGCAACCCCATGGACCAGATTACGCCAGGCCCTCCTGTCTTCCGCTGTCCGCTGAAGTTTGCTCAATTTCATGTTCATTGCATCGATGACACTGTCTAACCATCTCATCCTTTGCCCTTCAATCTTTCCCAGCATCAGGGTCTTCTCCAGTGAATGCTCCCTTCTCATTTGGTGGCCAAACTATTTGAGCTTCAGCTTCAGGATCTGGCCTTCCAGGGAACAGTCAGGGTTGATTTCTTTTAGGATTGACTGATTTGATCTCCTTGCAGTCCAAGGGACTCTCAAGAGTCTTCTCCAGCACCATAGTTCAAAAGAATCTATTCTTCGGCACTCGGCCTTCCTTATACTCCAACTCTCGCAGTCTTTAGTTCTGCTTCACCATTAAACAATGTCTTCTGAAGAAGCCCTAATCTGCCTTGAATCCCAGTGAGACAGGCAGACTAGAAATAAGGTAGATCAATCAATCAGTATTTTGGATGTGTTTTGAATTTAAATAGGTGCTTCCTTCTGGACTGTTTGAATCACACTCCATCCCTCAAACCCTGTGCCTAAAGTTGCAGCTGGTTCTTTTTAAACTAAAAAAAAGGCCAAAGGTGTAAATTGCAGGGAGTAGGTAACTAACAGTGCAATCCTAAGAAGGCCTATTCAGAATCCCACTGAAGTCTACTTCATGGGCAGACTTCCCAAGAACTTATCGTAATTCGTCGGGGGACGCATACTTCTTGGCAGGACCATTCCCGGGTGTGTGGGGGGGGAGACGCGGCGCACGATGCCATTGCCAGGAAGTGATGCCGGATGGTATCATCAAGTTTCCAGCCCCATTGCCAGAGCGTCGCCCGGCATCACTTCCTGGCGATGGCATCGTGCGGCGTGGGTGTTCCAAGGAGGAATGTTCCGGCCGGGGACTTTGTGTCCCCCGCCAAATTACGGTAAGTACTTGGCAACCCTATTCATGGGGCTTATTCCCAAGAAAGTGTTTAGGATCGCAAATGACAAGAGGCTGAAAAAAACCGAAACCAAAATGAACAAACTACAGAGTCTGATCCTAAAAATAAATACATGTATTATGTGTTTAATGTTTTTTTTTTTTTTTAATGTTCAGTATTGATCATTTTCAGTATTTTGTTCATTCCGGTTTGGTACTTTTCAGTCTCTCGGTTGCTGAATTCATCTCAAGGTTTGGGTCTCTCCCCACCCCTCACCCCTTTAATTTTTCTTCTTGTGTGAATTTCAGGGACCCCGTCGGCACAGACGGTATCTGTTTCAGCCAAAGTCGGGACTCCTGTGTCACTGACGGGGCAGCGGTTCACCGTGCAGATCCCCACGTCCCAAACATCGGTCAAGTCAGGTAAAAATGAGCTTTAAACAGCACACTTTTCTCAAACAAGGGAGCCGAGCTGGGATGGGAAGGCGAAACAGAAAGAGAGTGTGAATTTTGAGAGGAACCTGCTGTAGGTGAATACCAGTGTTCCCTCTAAGCTGAGTGAGTGTGAGCCAGCTCACAGTCTTTTAGCCTCCAGCTCACAGATTTTTGTCTTAGCTCAGAAAGGATGGCTCCAAAGCAAACTGATTTATACGGTAGCCAGATCGCTCACTCACAACCTGAAGGCCAGTAGCTCACAAAGTAGAATTTTTGCTCACAAGACTCCACAGCTTAGAGGGAACATGGGTGAATACGTGAAGCTGTTGCCCTCTACTGAATCAAACCCTCGGTCCATCAAAGTCAATATAATCATCTCAGATTGAGAGCAGCTCTCTGGGGTCTCAGGCAGAGGTCAACCACATCACCTGCCACGCAGTCCTTGTAAGTGGAGTCGCTGGGGATTGAACCTGAGACCTTCTGCACGCCAAGCAGACGCTGTAGCACTGAGCCACGGCCCCTCCCCAGTCCTACCAGCTTTTCCTTGGGATCTTTGTTGATGGGCTCCCCACCAGGCCATGGCTCTGTCCTGTTGGGATCCCTTGACACCATCCAGGTTTCCTCCAGAAGTGTGCAGGCGACCGGGAGAACTGCGTGACTCTCCATTGGTGTGTGTGCGCATGTGCTTGCCTGTGCCTGGAAGTTGTGGCGACCTCTGGCGACTCCTACTGAGGCACGGAGGATGCTCAGATAGCCTGCCCTCTGGCCTCCCAGCCAGTGTTCCCTCTAAGCTGAGTTAGTGTGAGCCAGCTCACCGTTTTTTAGCCTCCGGCTCACACATATTTTTGTCTTAGTTCAGGAAGGGATGGCTCCAGAGGAAACTAATTTACGTAGTAGCCAAATCACTCGCTCACAACTTTGATGCCCAGTAGCTCACAAAGTAGAATTTCTGCTCACGAGACTCCACAGCTTAGAGGGACCGTTGCCGGTGAGGTAGGCGGGGGCTGAGAGAGCTCTTTCCAGAACTGCCGTTTCGAGGACAGCTCTGACAGAACTACGGCTTGCCCAAGGTCATCCAGCAGCTGCAAGTGGAGGGGTGGGGAATCAAACCCGGTTCTCCCAGATTAGAGTCCGCGCACTTCACCATTACACCAAACTGGCTACAAGACTATTTTCCTCATTTCAAACTACAGTATTGCAGGTTATTCCCCCCCCCCTTCGTTCACAGCTTTAATGCCGGGAGCTCACAAAGTAGAATTTTTGCTCACAAGACTCCACAGCTTAGAGGGAGCGTTGCTCCCAGCCCTGGTATTCTCTGGAGGTCTCCCATCCAAGTACTTGCCAGGGGTCAGCCTTGCTTAGCTTCCAAGACCTGGCGAGATCGGCTCGTTCCACAAATCGTGGCCCGCGCGTCCGATGAAGAACACACGGGTGAAGTCCAAGTGAGGAAGAAGAAAGCTAAAGATGTTCATTGCAGTAAACAGAGAGATACAGAACTAAGCAAGAGGTTGCCTGTGAAACACTCAAACAGGAAGGGCAGAGGATGATATACCCAAAATAGGTACAGGCAGGGCTCTTTTTGTAGGGGGAACTCCTTTGCATATTAGGCGGCACAACCCCTAATGTAGCCAATCCTCCAAGAGCTTACAGTAGCCCCTGTAAGAAGAGCTCTGTAAGCTCTTGGAGGATTGGCTACATTGGGGGGGGTGTCGCCTAATATGCAAAGGAGTTCCTGCTACAAAAAGAGCCCTGAATAAGGAAAATGAACCTGTACCGTACAGGTAACAACACATAGAGGACCATTGGTCAACAGGTAGAAGAAGAGGAAGAAGAGTTTGGATTTATACCCCGCCCTTCACTGCCCAAAGGCGTCTCAGAGCGGCTTACAAACTCCTTTCCCTTCCCCTCCCCACAACAGACACCCCCTGTGAGGTAGGCGGGGCTGAGAGAACTTCTGCCAGAAACTGTCCTTGAGAGAACAGCTGTGCCAGAGCTTGTGACTGACCCAAGGTCACATCAGCAGGTGCAAGTGGAGGAGTGGGGAATCAAACCCGGTTCTCCCAGATCAGTGTCCGCACACTTAACCATTACACCAAACTGGTAGAGGGGCATCATTTGAGTTGGCGGAAATCCATTGGTCAACCCCAACTTGGGTTGTGTTACATTCATTTGCAGTTGTTTATGTGTCAAAGGAGCACAGAGGTCTCATCCTATCATCCTTCACGGGCAGCAAGAACTCTTCGTATATAAACAAAAGAAACGTCAGAGATAGGAGGTGTGAATCATTCAATAGCCCTGTGCCCATCCCAGACTTCCTGGAGCCCACCCACACAACCCGGGCAAATGTAAATCACCCAAAGCTGCAAGGCCTCTCTGCCTCCTGGCACCAGGCTGTAAAACCATAAATCTTTCATTAAACATCTAGCAGCATGTAGGAGGGAGAGTAACCAAAGGGCGCTAGCTACACGACACAGATGCTTTCATTTTCAAACTGAGGACTCCTGCTTCTAAATCTTCTAGTAGCTCTACTCTCAAGCAATGCCCCCGCTAAGCTGTGGAGTCTTGTGAGCAAAAATTCTACTTTTGTGAGCTACTGGCATTAAAGTGGTGAGCCAGCGATTTGGCTACTGCATAAATTAGTTTGCTCTGGAGCCACATCCTTCCTGAGCGAAGACAAAAATATATGAGCTGGAGGCTAAAAAACTGTGAGCTAGCTCACACTAACTCAGCTTAGAGGGAACACCGCTCTCAAGGCTTCATTAACAGAGCAGGGCGGCTGTTAGAACCGGAGGTTGAGTTTGGTGTAGTGGTTAATTGCACGGACTCTAATCTGGGAGAGCCAGGTTTGGTTCCCCACTCCTCCACTTCTGCAGCTGCTGGATGACCCTGGGTCGGTCATAAGTTGTTTCAGAGCTGTTCTCTCAAGGGCCGTTCTGGAGAGAGCTCTCTCGGCCCCACCTACCCCACAGGGTGTCTGTTGTAGGGAAGGGAAGGGAAAGGAGATTGTAAGCTGCTCTGAGACTCCCAGTGAAGGGTGGGGTATAAATCCAATCTCCTCCTCTTCTTAAGAAAGGAATGCCTATTTACTCAGCTTGTATCCCCGTCTCCAGGCCGCTGTTTTATCAGCCCAAGTTGAGGTCTGTGGGAGGGAAACAGCCTGCTTAGCTACCTATAATATAAATGTAAACCAAATTATGGTTCTGTGGGTTGGACCCATAGGCTTGCCTAGGCTAGCCAGTTCAGAGCCCCCACCCCCACCCGTTTCTGGATCCGATTTTGCAGGGCCCTCGTAGACTTGTGGAGCCTTTCTTCAGTCCACTCTGTACTGACAAGCAGTGTTCCCTCTAAGCTGTGGAGTCTTGTGAGTAAAATTCTACTTTGTGAGCTACTGGCATTAAAGTTGTGAGCGAGCGATTTGGCTGTTGCTTAAATCAGTTTGCTCTGGAGCCCTGCTTCCTGAGCTAGGACAAAAATGTGTGTGCCGGAGGCTAAAGAACTGTGAGCTAGCTCACACTCACTCAGCTTAGAGGGAACACTGCTGACAAGTGAGCCATGGCTTGGCGGCCGACTGCAGAAGCGACAGTGCTGTTTTTGTGTGACGCAGGGTAATGCAGCCTCCCTCTTCCTTAATGGTAAAACAGAGAGAGCCAGGAGGGCTTTGCAGGGAGGGCGGGGGTACAACTCGAATGAATGAATGAATTCCCCCTGGGGTGTCTGCTCTCCCCCCCCCCCCCGGTAATTATTGATGCAAAATTTTGCATCTCTTCTTAGAAAGGCCATCAAGGCATTCAGGGTTTTGGCTCCACAGGCAGGATGGCAGAATGCTTAACGTGGAAGTGACCAGTGTTCCCTCTAAGCCGGGTTAGTGTGAGCTAGCTCACAGTTTTTTAGCCTCCGGCTCACACACATTTTTGTCCTAGCTCAGGCAGGATGGCTCCAGTGCAAACTAATTCATGCCGTAGCCAGTGTTCCCTCTAAGCTGAGTTAGTGTGAGCTAGCTCACAGGTTTTTAGCCTCCAGCTCACACATTTTTGTCTTAGCTCAGGAAGGACGGCTCCAGAGCAAACTAATTTCTGCAGCAGCCAAATTGCCTGCTCAAAACTTTAATGCCAGTAGCTCCCAAAGTAGAATTTTTGCTCACAAGACTCCATAGCTTAGAGGAAGCATTGGCCGTAGCCCAATCGCTCGCTCACAACTTTAAGGCCAGGAGCTCCCAAAGTAGAATTTCTGCTCACAAGACTCCACAGCTGACAGGGAGCATTGGAAGTGGCCGAACTAGTGTGACTTGGCCACTGTCTGCAAATTGACCTCCCCCCCCTCAAGATGCAGTTGCTGGCTTTATAGAGTTGGTGCTCCTTTTGTCTGCTGTGGAGAAAAACAGGTTGCTTACCTGTAACTGATGATCTTCGAGTGGTCATCTGTGCAGTCCCACACATGGGTTGGGTGCCTGCGCATGCGTGCGCAGGCGCCCAACCCATGTGTGGGACTGCACACAGACCACGACAAAGATCCAGAGGGTCTTATGTCCAGGGGAAAAATCCTACCATTTCTGATTCGTAGAATTCATGCCACCCCTGAAAATGGGGGAAATCAATCGCCTAGTGATTTAAAAAACAAAAGTCTACCCCCTCCTTCTCCTCCTCCTCCTCGGCTGAGGTTTGGTAAATCCTCGTGCTGCCGAGCAACACAAAACAAACGTTCACAGTCTTTTCCCCGCCGTTTTCCTTCTCAGCCACTCCTGCGACGCCGACTGTGCAGAACGTGCTGATCAACCCTTCCCTGATGGGCTCCAAAAACATCCTCATCACCACCAACATGGTCTCCTCGCAAAACGCCGCCGGCGATTCGAACCCCTTGAAAAGGAAACACGAGGAAGATGACGACTACGACAACTTGTGAAAAGGGGGCGTCCGGGAAGGGTCCCGCCAGCTGTCGTTTTCCCGTTTGGGACTGGCGGAAGGGGGGGCGCTGGGCTCCGATTGATATCGCTCGGGCCCTGCGGACTGTTTGCGCACAGTTTAAGGCTTGCTCCGTATCACCTGCTGGAGAAAACCCGTTGCAGCCCTTTCGCCCACGGGCTAGAGAAGTGTTTACCCGGAAGGAGTTTTCTCTCTAACTTGAGCAAGTATTCTGCTGTTCGGTCCCCTAAATGGTAAAGCCCAGCCACCGAACTGTCACAGAGGGCTTCTACTTGTGTGTTTGAGTTTTTTTCGCTGCCAGGAGGAAGTTGGAGACTGGGCTTGAATAGGAGCGTTAGCTGAGAGAATCTCAGGAGGAGGGGGAGGCGGCAATATATACGCTTTTCCTTGGATGAAGGATCAGACAGGACTTCTGAACTTGGTGTGTGCATATCCCGACAGTAAGAATGCCTGGAGGCTGTGTCGGTACACAGAAAACGAAGGGAATATCTTGGCTCCCGTGGATCTCTTCAGAATGCAAACCCTGTGATGTAGCTATGCAAAAGCTAAAACCGCACCCATACATTGCTATGTAATAAGTATAAAGGTAACATCAGACTTATTCCCGTTTTTTTTAAATCTTCCTCTGTTTTGTAACCAAGTGAGGGAATGTGTGTATGTGTGGGTTTTTTAACTTCATTCTGGAGCGCAAGCCGTTTTCAGTTCTGCCAATGACCAACCTGGAGCAGTAGGATTAAGCTACGAGCTTTACAGTGTTGGGATACATAAGCTATTTTTTTTTCCTTTCTCAAGAGAGAATTCTTGAATAAAAAGACATTTTCTGAGAACCAGTTTGGGATGGAGTGTGTTTTCATGCGGGCTGGGTCGCCACAGCCCGTCGAAGGAAGCCGACAGGCTGAAAATTGGTTCATTGGAGATGTGATGTCGGAGGAGAGTTTCACGGGCACCGCAGACTGCCGAAAAGACAAATCATTGGGGTCCAGATCACATCTAGCCTGAACTGTCCCTAGAAGCTACAATGACCCAACTGAGATTATCGTACTTTGGTCACATGATGAGAGGACTGGAAAAGGCAGTCATGTTAGGAGAAGTTGAAGGTGGGGTAAAAGAAGAAGAGGAAAAGACTGGATTTATACCCCCGCCCTTCACTACCCAAAGGAGTCTCAGTGCGGCTGACAAGCTCCTTTCCCTCCCCCTCCCCACAACAGACACCCTGGGAGGGAGGCGGGGCTGAGAGAGCTCTGAGAGAACTGCTCTTTAGGGAACAGCTCTGAGAGAACTGTGACTGACCCAAGGTCACTCCAGCAGCTGCATGGGGCGGAGTAGGGAATCAAACCCGGTTCTCCCAGATTAGAGTCTGCACTCCAGTACACCAAACTGGCTCTCTTAAAATGAAAAAAGGGAGTTCTGTTATACCTTGCTACCTAACACCCGCATGGCCCAGAAACTAATAACCAGCTATATAAAACCTGCTCGGTTCTCCCTATTTATAAAAACATAAAGGTATGTGACATAATATAGAAAGAGGCGAGACAGAGCGGTCCCCCTTGCTCTCCTGCCCACCCGCAACCAAAAGCCAGTAAATCTTTCAACTAAGAAGCTGAATTCCTGAGATAAGGCCGTAGAGGGAGCTTCCACTTCTCACGTGTAAGAAGGGGGAAAAGGAGGTCCCTGCCGGGAGGAGGGGAAAAGTCCAAAACAGAATAGAAAGGAAAAGCTATTCAAAACAAAAGCCAAAATCAATTAAAATCAGCCAAAGCCGTACTCCTCCGGAGGGGAAGCACAAGCCGCAAACGCCGGCCCAGGCTCAACCAGCAAAACAAAACAAAAAGGACCATCTGAGGCCGCCAAAGACAGCTACTTCACGATAAAACAGATCAAGCCAGTGATCCGGAAAATGAAGCCAGAAGATAAAACCATCTAAAAACAACTTGAAGAAGGAATTCTTCACAGAGCAAACAGTGACACCGCCGCTGCCCAGCCCAAGCCGGAAACCAGAAGTCCCCTCATTTTTACATTTGATCTTTTTTCAAAAAATAAATAAATAAATAAGGAGCCAGTCTGGTGTAGTGGTTAAGTGCGTGGACTCTAAATCTGGGAGAACCAGGTTTGATTCCCCCACTCCTCCACTTGCACCTGCTGGATGACCTTGGGCAAGCCATAGTTCTGATAAGAGCTGTTCTTGGGAAAAGAGCAGTTTCTGTCAAGAGCTCTCTCAGCCCCATCTTCCTCACAGGGTGTCTGTTGTGGGGAAGGGGAGGGAAAGGAGTTTGTAATCCGCTCTGAGACTCCTCTGGGTAGTGAAGGGCCATGGGGTATAAATCCCATCTCTTCTTTAAATTAAGGTACAGGAGCTCATGTGCAGCCCACAAAGAGCACGAGGAACACACATTCGTGTACTGAAAGCTTTATTCTTTATTCAAATCCATCTATACACTATATTCTAAAAAAAAAAAAAGAGTGAAAGATTTCTTAGACTTAAGACTTGCTCGTCGCCGGATTTCAAGCCAAGTCCAGCAGAGGGTCCCTCGGCCGCCGCCTCTGCCCCGCTAGCCCTCCACAAAATCCTCTTTGATGGGGGTACAGCTGGCAAAGAAGCTGTTGGCGCTGCTCAGGACCCGCTTCCGCCTTTTCTTGACCACCGGCAGCTGGTTCTCGGTGTCCAGGTCCCCCAGAGTGAAGAAGGTGGTCGTGTCCTCCTGCTCGCAGGCCGGGGCCTCCTGGTTGTTGACCGGCTTCAAGACCTTGAGGGGGAGGGGAAAGAAAGGAGGTCAAAACTATCCCCTTCGTTGCCAAGTGGTTCAGCCGAAGAGCCTACGCCGCTAGAATGTGTGGGGGCAGAGAACACCAGAAGAGCCCTGGTGGGTCAGACCAGCGGCCCGTCTAGTCCAGCCCCTTTGGTGAGAGCCAGTTTGGGGTAGTGGTTAGGAGCTCTAATCTGGGAGGAACCGGGTTTGATTCCCCCACTCCTCCACATGCAGCTGCTGGTGTGACCTTGGGCCAGTCACGAGTTCTTTCAGAGCTGTCCTCTCACGAGCAGTTCTCCAAAGAGCTCTCTCAGCCCCGCCTACCTCACAGCCTGCCTCTTGTGGGGAGGGGAAGGGAAACGGCTCGTAAGCCGCTCTGAGAGACTCCTTCGGGTAGTGAAGGGCGGGGTATAAATCCAATCTCCTGTGCTCGTCTCAAAAGTGGCCAACCACAGGGCATAGAGGCCAAGGCCTTCTCCTAGTGTTGCCTCCTGGCTCCAGGATGCAGAGGTTGACTGCCTCGGAACACGGAGGTTCCCTTTAGTGACCCTGGCTAGGAGCCACTGATAGACCACTCCTCCCATGAATCGTCCAATCCCCATTTAAAGTGGAGCTTTAGCAAGAAACAAAACTGAAGGCAGGTGCTTCCTAAAAACCAAACTGTGCCTGCTTTTGGAAGTAAATGCAAATAATATATCCCATTGGGACGAGGAGGAGGAATCTCAACTCTACCAAAACACACTTCAGAAAGGTGAAGTCTGCATTGAGAGCCGTTTCAGCAACCCAGCTGACAGACAGGCGCTGCACGTTTACAGCTGGGCACGCCACAAGCAGAGTTCCCTCTAAGCTGAGCGAGTGTGAGCCAGCTCACAGTTGTTTAGCCTCCGGCTCACACATTTTTTTGTCTTCGCTCAGGAGGGATGGGGCTCCAGAGCAAACTAATTTATGCAGCAGCCAAATCGCTCGCTCACAACACAGCTTAGAGGGAGCACTGGCCACAAGCATGTGAGCGAGCACGCGTGCCCCTGTGGCAGATGCCCGGCTGGTGACGGCACAGGAGAGCTCATTCCAGTGGTGGTAGAGAGAGGCATCAAGTCACAGCTGACGTACAGCGACCCCCTCATGGCGGTTTTCAAGGCAAGAGGCCGGCCGAGGTGGTTTGTCATTGCGTGGCCTGTACGGGGTAATCCCGGGACTTCCTCGGCGGTCTCCCATCCAAGCTCTAACCAGGGCTGACCCTGCTTAGCTTCCGAGACCTCACGAGACCTGGGCCAGCCTGGGCCATCCAGGTCAGGGTGAGCCCATTCAGATATACAGATGTGACTCTTGGTTGAATGGTCCATTACCACAGCACACCTGTAACCACTTGATGGGACAACTGGCTCATCGAGCGATCACTGCATTTCCCTACCCAGTCAGAATTCCAGAGAAAAAGCAGGGGGCCAAGTGTGGTGTAGCGGTTAGAGCGTCGGACTAGGATCTGGGAGACCTGTGTTCGAATCCCCATTCCGGGTTGACCATGTGGGCCAGTCCCACACTCTCAGCCTCAGCTACCTCATAGGGGTATTGAGAGGCTATAAAACACAGGAGAGGAGAATGCTGTCAAGCTACCTGGGGTCCAGCGTTCCCACTCAGCTGAGTTAGTGTGAGCTGGCTCACAGTTTCTTAGCTTCTGGCTCATCCATTTTCGTCTTCGCTCAGGAAGGAGGGCCCCAGAGCAAACTAATTCAGGCGGCAGCCAAATGGCTCGCTCACAACTTTCATGCCGGCAGCTCACAAAGTGGAATTTTTGCTCACAGGACTCCACAGCTTAGAGGGAGGAAGGGAGGACAGGAATCCAGGAAATAAACAAATGAAAACCGGACCAACAGACCTGTTTGGTGGGCGTGACGGCCGGGGGGTCAAAGAACGTGTCTCCTCCGGACACCAGGGTGGGGTCTTCCAGGCTGAAGGTCTTGGAGTCTCCCGAGGAGTCTTCCGTGAGCATCCCCTCCTACGGGAAGGAAGGAAGGAAGGAAGGATGTGAGGGAGCTGGGCTCGCCCCCCGATCCCATAGGATCCATGGCAGGGGTTCAGCCCCTGGTGCGAAACGGGACAGGCGCTGGAGCCGTGCCGCCGGGCAATGAGTTCGCCACTCCGAATGGCTGCCCCACAATACCAAACATAACCCCCCTTTTTGCCCATGCTGCTTGGTACGTGTTTGGGCCCAGCCCCCTCCAAGTTGCTCGTTCGCTGCAGAGATCCCAGACGGAAGGAGGGTTGCAGTGCTGCCCTTCATTTCAGACCGTTTATATCGGGGGTGTCCAGGGCTTTTTTTGGTAGAAAAAGCCCAGCAGGAATTCATTAGCATAACAGGCCACACCCAACAGCAGGAACTCATCAGCATGTTAGGCCACACCCCTGACACAGCACAGCTCATTAGCATATTAGGCCACACCCCCATGTTGCCAGAAGTGGGGTCATCCAGCCACGCCCACCTTTTGCTTCTTATTCTGTTTACCTTGTTTGTTGTCAAAACCCAGGGCTTTTTTTGGAGCAGGAACTCCTTTGCATGTTAGGCCACACAGCCCCTAATGCAGCCAATCCTAATGAGTTTCTGCTGTTGGGTGTGGCCTGTTATTCTAATGAGTCCCTGCTGGGCATGGCCAACTTGGGAGCCAGCCGGAACTCCATTCCTGTGCATTCCTGCCCCAGAATAGCCCTGGGGGCGTCAAACATGCAGCCCATGAGCAACTGGTGCAAGGGAGGCAGTGCTGGGGGGAACGGCAGAGCCACTCCACCTATGGCTTCAGCATGGCAGAACAACCTTGCCTGCAGCAGTCGAGCGGCGTGGGAGCAGCTGCCTAGTGCTGCACTGCTGCCTCTCCAGTTTGCCTATGTGCGTTTTCCTCTGCAACCCCCCGCCCCCAGCCCAGTGAGGATACACACCAACTCGGAGCTTACCAGCTGCGGTCCTTTGTACAGTTTCTGTCTCCGGTGCCCGGCATTACGTTTTATGGCCTGGCCGGACAAAGTGACGTTCATGTCAGATCCGGGCCCTCGGCACAAATGAGTCTGACACTTCTGTTTTCTATTTTCCAGCGGGTCACCACATTCAAACAAGCTACATCCGTAATGGCGGCTAACGCCAACCGTGATGTGTAAAGAGACACCCGTTTTTTGAAGGTGACTGGGAGAAACGGAAGGGGGCGCAGCAAACGACTCTCCTCCGTGGCTCAGTTTAGAAACGGGGGCAGCCTCTTCCAGACGGCCCCCCGATGACCGCTGCCGCCCCCGGGGGGAGCCACTCACCAAGACGCTGCGGGTCCGGTTGCGGCACTTCTCCGACTCGCAGCGGCAGTCCTCCGAACACTCCGCCTTCTGCTTCCGGCAGCCGCACAGCCTGTTGCCGCAGCGGCCCTTGCAGTTGCACTAGAGAGAGACAAGCCCGGTGAGGAGCGCATCTGTGCCGACGTGCACCCAGGGGACCCGTGTTGCTCTGCCAGGCCCATCACGGAATACCAAAAAGGCTGGCCCCGTTCTGTCCACTTTTGGCCTGCATCAAACAGACCAGACTGCCAGGGCCTTACGGGCCACGCCAGGAGAGGAGGAAATCTCGGCAGCTGGCACAGAACCAGGGGATGTACAGAATGCCAAGAGCCTTGCAAAGGGGGAGCGAGGGCACGGCAGGAGGGCTCCCCAAGGGAAGGGAGGCACGAGGGATTCCCCCCCCCTCGGGAAAGGGGGGCAATGACACCTCTGTGGATTCTTCCCAGCTGCCAGCTCGCTAAAGCCCTCTGTTGCCCCCCCAATGCCTCAACACCCTCATGCTACTAACACCCGTGGAGTAATGTTCCCTCCAAACGGTGGAGTCTTGTGAGAAAAAAATTCTACTTTGAGAGCTACTGGCATTAAAGTTGTGAGCGAGCCGTTTGGCTACTGCGTCAATTAGTTGGCTCCAGGGCAAACTGTTTTATGCCGCAGCCAAATGGCTCGCTCACAGCTTTAATGCCAGCAGCTCACAAAGCAGAAATTTTGCTCACAAGACTCCACAAGACTTAGAGAGCATTGCCCGTGAAGTAGGTGGGGCTGAGAGAGCTCTTTCGAGGACTGCTCTTTCGAGGACAGCTCTGAGAGAACTTGTGACTGGCCCAAGGTCACACCAGCAGCTGCATGTGGAGGAGTGGGGAGTCAAACCCGGTTCTCCCAGATTAGAGTCCGCGCTCTTAACCACGACACCAAACTGACACATCAGCAAGTTTGTGGGGGAAAAAGGAGGAGGGTTTGCATCTGAAGGATGTTATTAAAAGGTTGCAATCCAAAGCGCCGGCAATGGCCTTCGCCATTGTGTGGATTGAAGCTCAGGAGCTTCCAAGGGCTCCTTCGAGACAAGATCAGGTAAGTTCAAGGGCAGAAGGGGAGCTCTGTGCACACGGGGGGCAAAGGGTGGGAAGAGACCACCCAAGAGGCCTTTTCGGTGAGCCCTCGGAGGCGTCTGGCCAGCAGCTCTTGGACACGGAACGCCGGAGGAATCTGGCCCTGGGTCTCGTCCCCTCCATATCCACCCTCGCGTCCCTCTGTCCTCCTCCACCTAACCAGGTTTCAGAGCAGCTGCTGAAGCGCACCCACCCCCCACCCCCCAGCCGTACCCCCAAGAAGTTCTTCTTGATTCCTCTGGCTATTTTGGCCGGCAACCACTCGGCATCTTCCACTTCTCCTCCCGACTCCTCTGACTCTTCCGATGCCGGCTCAGACAGGGGCCTGGCCGTGGTTTGCCTACGAGGCTTGGGCTGAGCGACAGAAAACAAGAAGAGCGTTTCAGAGGGGGGGCCGCATCGGTCGGCACCAGAACAGCTGGGTTCGAATCCAGGAACACCTTAGAGACCAACAAGTTTTTTTTTGGGGGGGGGCTGTGAGCTTTCAAAAGCCAAAGCGCCCCACACCAGATATGTTCTATCAAGGTCGGTATTTTCTACTCAGATAGGCAGTGGCTGTCCAGGGTCTCAGGCGGAGGTCTTTCGCATCACCTCCTGCCTGGTCCTTTAACTGGAGATGCCGGGGATTGAACCCAGGACCTTCTGCATGCCAAGCAGAGGCTCTGCCACTGAGCCGCAGCCCCTCTCTACAGCTCTCCAAGGTCTCAGGCAGAGGCCTTTCCCATCACCTCCTGCCTGGTCCTTTTAACTGGAGATACCGGGGCTTGAACCTGGGACCTTCTGCATGCCAAGCAGATGCTCCGTTACTGAGCCACAGTGGTCTCCATGGCTCTCCAGGGTCTCAGGCAGAGGTCTTTCGCATCACCTCTTGCCTAGTCCTTTAACTGGAGATGCCGGGGATTGAACCCGGGACCTCCTGCCTGCAAAGCAAAGTCTCTTCCACGGAGCCACCAGCCCTCCCTACTAAGCTGCCTTAAACTGAATCAGACCATCGGTCCGTCAAGGGCATTATTGTCTACTCAGACTGGCAGCGACTCTCCAGCGTCTCAGGCAGGGGTCCTTCAAACCACCTACTGCCTGGTCCTTTCAACTGGAGATGCTGGGGATCGAACCCGAGACCTTCTTCGTGCCAAGCAGAGGCTCTGCCATTGAGCCACAGGCCCCCTCCCCTGCAAGCAGGCCACCCCGACCCATGTTCCCCCTCCCTACCTTGGGTGGAATGTAATCAAAAGGAGACTCTGCGTCTGCAATGGCTGGCGGAACACTGCGGATTTTCTGGCTGCTGGCTGCTTCAAGAATCCTCAGTTTCTAGGGGGAAGGCAATGGATCAGGGGTGGCCAGACTGCGGCTCGGGAGTTCACACATATTGTGCGGCTCCCGGCAGGGCGGCTGGGGAAGCGAAGGGGAGGCATGCCTCCCCGATCGGTCTTCCCTTCCCCGGCCAGGGTCCCCCTCTCTGGGTAGGCTTCAGGCGAGGGGGAAGCAGAGGAAGAAGGCCACTTTAAATGCATTCTCAAAGGGCCCCCCCCAAATATCATTAGATAAATAAATATCGTTATCAATACCTGTTTTTAACCCCATTTGTTTTTATTTTTGGCAGACTCATTTAAGGTTAATGACAAGCAAAGCTGCATAAAAGGTAAAGGTAAAGGTTCCCTTGCTCGAAAGCCAGTCGAATCCGACTCTAGGGTTGCGGTGCTCATCTCCGTTTCAAAGCCGAAGAGCCAGCGCTGTCCGAAGACTTTTCCGTGGTCATGTGGCCGGCATGACTAAACACCAAGGCGCACGGAACGCTGTTCCCTTCCCACCGAGGTGGTACCTATTTATCTGCTTGCAATTTCTTGCTTTCAAACTGCTAGGTTGGCAGGAGCTGGAACTGGAGACGGGAGCTCACCCCGTCATGCGGCACTCTCGGGTCTCGAACTGCTGAACTACTGACCTTCCACAGCCTGCAGTTCAGCGTCTTAACCACTTGAGCCACCGCAGCTCCTAAAGCTGCATATTTCCCGATAAACACATGTTGTCAGGTAGCCCTGTCATGGAGTTGGAATGTGAGGGGAGTACTCTCAGTCTACCAGCCTCTGAACATAACTTTTCTATTGCCTGTATGTTATCATCTTCCTGACCTTGTAGCGGCTCCAGCTGCAGAACTTACGTGCTGGGAATCAACGGCTTTTAAATTGTTCTGCTCGCTTTGCCCACGCCCGCAAAGTATCCTCATTGGCTTCAGCTCGTTTAGGGGGGGTGTTTGATTCCACTATAATTTAGGGAGCCCTGCCGTTCCCGGGCATTCCTGACACAAACTGTGCACGTGTCTTTAGCTGTGATTCATCAATAAAGAGATTCTTCTACTGAAGGCCTGCGTTGTGTGACCTGACTAAGGAGCCTGACACGTGTGTGTGATATCTGTTCGTGTCTTGCGGCTCTCAGACATCCGGCGTTGACTCTATGTGGCTCTGAGGTTAAACAAGTCTGGCCACCCCCTGCCACAGAGGATGAGCCGCGGGGCGGGGACAAAGCCGCCGCCCCTCTCCGACGGCCTACCTGCCTGACGGCTTCCAGCTCTTCGCACAGCTCCTGGTTCTTCTCAAAGACCTCCTTCATTTTTGCCAGCTCCGTATCCTGTTCACAAAGGCGAGGTGGGAAAGGCACTTAGGCTGACCTCCAGCTGGGAAAATCCCTGGCGCCGGGTCACCCGGGCACTTAAGAGATTTGTGGTACTGGATGCCTGAGCGTTTAAAGCGGGAGGGAAGCCTGGTCTTCGCAGATCTCGGAAGCTATGCAAGGTCGGTGGTCGGAATGGAGACCGCCAAGGAGGGCTCTGCAGAGGAAGGCCAGGGCAAGCCACCCCGGCTCCTCACCTGCCTTGAAAGCCCCTTGCTGGGGTCCCCATAAGTCAGCTGCAACTTGACAGCACTTCTCACACACACGCACACACACACTTAAAACCGCAATACTAAGAATGAGAGGCTGGTATCTGAAATCCAAAGCTCCAATACTCTTAGGCTGTGATCACACACGCCTTTAGATCCGACATAGCAGTGAATGCCTGATCGATCTAAAGGGAGCGATCAGACAGCAACATCTGGGAAGCGTCCCAAAGTCATCAGCAACCCGTGCTGCTCCGCTGCAGAAGCAGAGTTAAAAGACACCGGGGAAAGTCCGCTGGCAAACAGGTTCTGACAGGCCATGGACGGACTTCCCCCTGTCTGATCGCGCAAGATCAGACAGAGCCAGTTTGGTGTCGTGGTTAAGTGCACAGACTCTAAATCTGGGAGAACCGGGCTTGATTCCCCACTTCTCCACTTGCAGCTGCTGGATGATCTTGGGCAAGCCACAGTTCTGTCAGAGCTGTCCTTGAAAAAGAGCATTTTCTGTCAAGAGCTCTCTCAGCCCCACCTCCCTCACAGGGTGTCTGTTGTGGGGAGGGGAAGGGGAAGGAGATTGTAAGCCCTTCGGAGACTCCTTCGGTAGTGAAGGGCGGGGTATAAATCCAATGTCTTCTTCACCTCGAAAGCTTATCTCCCAAAAATCTTGTTGGTCTCCCAGATACTACTGGACTCGAATTGAGCCCTTCTACTGCAGACCAACAGGGCTGCCCCCTGAAACTGTCCAGCCAAAGTTCACGTTCCAGGTTCAACCACCACCCAACACTGTCTACAGCAGGGGTAGCCAAACCGTGGCACGGGAGCCACGTGTGGCCCTTTCACACATATTGTGCGGCTCCCGGCAGGACGGCTGGGGAAGCAAAGGGGAGGCAGGCCTTTTCTCCCTCTCTCCTGTCTACTTGCTCTCTTTGTTTCTCTCTCTCTTTCTTCCACCTCTTTCGTTCTTTCTTTCCACCTCTCTCTTTTTCTCACTCTCTTAGATAAATAAATATCATTAGCAAACAAATAAATACCATTGGACAAATAGATATCATTATCAATATCTGTTTTTACCCCTTTTGTTATTCTTTTTGGCGGTCTCGTTTAATGTTAATAAAAAAGCAAATCTGCATATTTTTAAATAAAAGTGTGCATGTACTATTTGTTTGTGTTTTGTGGCTCTCAAACATCTGACGTCTTTTTCTATGTGGCTCTTACGCTGAACAGGTTTGGCCACCCGTGGTCTACATCTTTAACAACTCTGGGTTGACGGGAAATTCTGCAGGAACAGCAACTGCTGCCCCCGGTACCTTCCCGGCAGCCCGGTCTTCTCCCCCGGCTGCTGTGGCCCTGAATCCCCTTTTAAAGAGGGAGAACCTGCCCTGGGGTGCAGCCGCGTCTCACCGTCACGTGCAACTTCCCGGCTGCTCCCATACCTGGAAGTTGAGGCGTTCTAGCAGCTGCTGCTCCCTCTCCGAAATGGAGGTCTCGAGCTTCTTCTCGGCTTCTTCCCTGTGCTGTATCTGGCTCAGCAAATAGAGAACCTGTAAAGAGAGGGGGGGGGAAATAACCTGCAATGCTGTAGTTTGAAATGAGGGAAAAAAGTCTTGTGGCCAGTTTGGGAGAACCGGGTTTGATTCCCCACCCCTCCACTTGCAGCTGCTGGATGACCTTGGGCAAGCCACAGTTCTGTCAGAGCTGTCCTCGAAACGGCAGTTCTGGAAAGAGCTCTCTCAGCCCTGCCTACCTCACTGGCAACGGTCCCTCTAAGCTGTGGAGTCTTGTGGGCAAAAATTCTACTTTGTGAGCTACTGGCATCAAAGTGGTGAGCAAGTGATTTGGCCGCTACATAAATTAGTTTGCTCTGGAGCCATCTTTCCTAAGCTAAGACAAAAATGTGTGAGCCAGAGGCTAAAAAACTGTGAGTTAGCTCACACTAACTCAGCTTAGAGGGAACACTGCCCATAGGGCCTCTTTTGTGGGGAGGGGAAGGGAAAGGAGATTGTGAGTCGCTCTGAGACTCCGAGTGAAGGGTGGGGTATAAGTCCCATCTCTTCTTCTTCTTCTTCTTCTCTAACAGCGTAAGCATCTGTCCCACAGAAAGTGGATCTGTGAATGCCAGGAGGGGCTTCAGGCAGACGGCTCGACTGCAACCAGTCAAGAGCAGGGACCCTACCAGACTGCTGGGAAGGGAGCTGCAGTTTGGCCGATCTCTGCAACAGAGGAGTGACCCAGTTGCAGACCGGCTGTTCTGCATGACCTTTTTCATGATTTGGCAAACGGATCGGCTAGATTAGAGTCCTGTATCACCTCAGGGATCTTCAGGGAATAAGCACTGGAGAGAGACAAGGCGCTCTCTCTGCCAGAGACCGATCAGACAAGTGTTTTTAGCTGGGCCATTTCAAAATGGGAGCAGGGCACTGTGGAACTATACAGCTAGGTTGGCCAAAGAAACCATGGATTTCCATGACACCAAGCACGAAAGTGGAGAACAAAGGCACAACCTGCTCCTAATGTGCTGCCAGAGTTACATGCCTGACCGGTGTCCGGCGTCAGCCACTAGTTTTATTTATATTTATTTATTCATTCAGTTTGTGCCCCGCCCTCCCTGCAAGCAGGCGCAGGGCGGCTTACATAGTTGGTACAAGAATAACCGATAAAACCACATAAAACCATTTAAAACAAATTTGAACACCAATGAAATCATAAAATCATAAGGTGCGAAATGATAATTCATTCGTTGTTTTAAGGTGGCGTGCTAAAAATGCTTGCGAGCAGACAGTTTTCCAGCTCAGTGGACTTCCTGAGTCACGTGGTGGCACAGGCTGGATGTTTAAGGCTGAGGTCCGGGCTTGTGGGTGGTAGTAGTGAGGGTGGCTCCTTAGTTGAAGGCCTGATGGAAGAGCTCCGTCTCGCAGGCCCTGCGGAACTGTGAAAGGTCCCGCAGGGCCCTGAACTCTTCCGGGAGCTCGTTCCACCAGTAAGGAGCCACCACTGAGAAGGCCCTGGCCCTGGTGGCAGCGAGCCTGGCATCTTTGGGTCCTGGGAGGGTCAGATGATTCTCAAGAGAAGCCTTAAGAGGAAAACAGAGATCTCTGAGCCTTCTTTGGGCCACAGCCACGGCGCAGGAGCTCAGCTGACACTGAAGCCGCTCGAGGGGGGCGCGTGTGTTTTTATTTCCCCCCAGGGCCGGCGGTACCTTCTCCTGATGCTGCTGCTCCATCTGGACCATCTGGCTCTCGTGCTCCGCCTCCATCTGTGCCGCGGCCTTCCGCTCTTCGAGGAGCATCTTGTGGACATCGGAACAGGTAGCTTTGCTCTGCTGAAGGCGACTGTCCAGTTTCCCATCCTCCACTTTGGAGGAGACCAGCTGTTCAAAGTTTGAGGAGGGGGGCAACAGTCAGATGTGACATCAACCTTGGGAACTAGTTCAGTCTGCGACCTCTGGCTTCTCGCCAGCCACACCAGCAAGCAGAATGCTCCCCCCGCTCAGCATCTTCTTTCAAGGCGCAAGTTCCCTAGATGTGTGGGGTGACTGGCGCCCCACCTCCTTCCTTTGTCCCCCCGTCCCCCAAGGGCTCGTGGAGGGGCATCTGGCCTCCTCCTCCCCGGCCCAGCCTGCTCACCCGAGCACACCAAGTTGGCTTCTACTGAATCAGGCTCTCGGTCCGGCAGGTGAGATTCGGGGGGAGAGCCCTGCTGGTCTGAAGGAGCACAGCAAAGCGTCGAGTCCAGGGGCACCTTGAAGTCCAACAAAGTTCTGTTCTGGGTTTAAGCTTGCGTGTGGGTGTACACACAATACAAGAACTCCTTGTGGGCACCCCACGAAATTGCTGAGCAGTCGCGTTAGAACGGATGAAAGGACGTCCTTCTTCACCCAAAGAGGGATTAACGCATGGAATTCACTGCCCCGGGAAGTGGTGGCAGCTACAAGCATGGACGGCTTCAAGAGGGAATTGGATAAACATCTGGAGCAGAGGTCCATCGGTGGCGATTAGCGACAAGGGATAGATAGGGACTCTCGGTCTGGGGCAAGTGAGGCTCTGTATTCTTGGTGCTTGGGGGTGGGGGGCTTCTAGCTTGGTGTAGTGGTTAGGAGCATAGACTCAAATCACAAGTTCTCTCCAAGCTGTTCTGGGAAATGCTCTCTCAGCCCCACCTACCTCACAGGGTGTCTGTTGTGGGGAGGGGAGGGGAGGGGAGGGGAAAGGAGATTGTCAGCCGCTCGGAGACTCCTTCGGGTAGTGAAGGGCAGGGTATAAATCCAACCTCTTCTTCTAGTGTCCTGGCCCCACTGCTGGACCTCCTGATGGCCCCTGGTATTTTTGGCCACTGTGTGACACAGAGTGTTGGACTGGATGGGCCATTGGCCTGATCCAACATTGGCTTCTCTTATGTTATTATGACAGGAACTCTCAGTCTGGGGCAAGGGATGCTCTGTATTCTTGGTGCTTGGGGAGGGGGGCATCAGTGGGAGGGCTTCTGGTGTCCTGGCCCCGCTGCTGGACCTCCTGATGGCGCCTGGTATTCTTGGCCACTGTGTGACAGAGTTTTGGACTGGATGGGCCATTGGCCTGATCTAACGTTGGCTTCTCTTATGTTCACAAACTTCTACCTAGAATTAAACTTTGTTGGTCTTAAAGGTGCCGCTGGACTCCGATTCTTTCGGTCCATCAGCATCCGTCTTGTCTGCCCAAGCAGAGGTTTCAAGCAGAGGTCTTTCATGTTACCGACCGCCTTTCTCCTTCTAGCTGGAGATGCCGGGGATTGAACCTGGGACCTTCTGCATGTCAAGCAGATGCTCTGCCACTGAGCCATGACTCTACCACCAAGCCACAGTCCCTCCTCAGAACGTGTGAAGCTGCCTTATTCCGAATCAGGCCATTGGTCCGTGGAAGTCGGCACCGTCTACCCGAATGGGCAGCGGCTCCCCAGGGTCTCAGGCAGAGGTCCTTCCCATCCTCCACTACCTCACCCTTTCAACCGGAGATGCCGGGGACTGAACCTGGGACCTGCTGCACGGCAAGCAGATGCTCGGCCAGCGAGTCCCAATGCTTACTTCACCCATCAGATACTTGATGGCGCACTTGGCTTCCGGAATGGTGGCGATGCTTTCCCAGCGCTGCTTTCTGTTGTCTCGGCTGTCCGCCTCCAGCAGCTTCTGCTGCAGATCCGCAATCTGGGCACTCCTTAGGAGGAAGAGAGCACGAAACTGTCAAGGGAAAAGTCTCTGGGAGACGCTGTGGAACTATCTGCCTATACCTTGAAAATCCTGCCAGTCTCTCAGGTGCTACTTTAATCTAGCTCAAGGGTGGCCAAACTGCGGCTCGGGAGCCACAAGTGGCTCTTTCACACATATTGTGCGGCTCCCGGCAGGGCGGCTGGGGAAGCGAAGGGGAGGCATATCTCCCGGATCGGTCTTCCCTTCCCCAGCCAGTGTTTCCCTTGCTGGGTAGGCTTGAGGTGGGGGGAAGCAGAAAAAAAAGGAACTTTAACTTTAAATGCATTCCCAAAGGACCCCCCCCACCGGCCAGCTTGGAGAAGGCATTTGTCTCTTTAAATACCTTCTCCAAGCCAAGCCAGCTATCATGGGAGTGTGGATGGGTTTGGAGAACACATTTAAAGTTGCTTTCTTTCCACCTCTCTCTCTCTCTCTCTCTCTCTCTCTCTCTCTCTCTCTCTCTCTCTCTCTCTCTCTCTCCAGACAAATAAATATAATTAGCAAACAAATATCATCGGACAAATAAATATCCCTATCAATCTCTGTTTTTACCTTTTGTTTTTATTGTTGGCAGTCTCACTTAAAAGCCAATTTCCATATTTTTCAATAGAAATGTGTGCATGATCTTTTTTCCTGTCTTGCGGCTCTCAGACACCTGACATTTATTCTATGCGGCTCTGATGTGGCTCATCTTCCTGCAAACGCTCAACGCCTTGTCTTGGACAAGACCACAGTTCAGAGCAATGGGTGCAGCAGCAGAGCATGGCGCACTCAGTACCGGAGGGAACCCTCACGCTCTATTTCCCTCCCAGCATCTCTTCCCTACCCCTGCATCTTCCAGTTGACCCAGCAGGCCCCGGGGAGAACCTGCTTGCTTCCTCTCGCTCTCTTCCACCTTGAAACAGCCGCAGCAGAACTTTCCTGTGACAGCCTCAAACAAAGGGGCTGTCAGGTTCCCAGTCAAATCATCCTCCACACACACACATTTGCAGTGAGAATGCTTTATTGAGAGATATAAGATGCCCTGGGGTCAAAACTCTTTGTCAGGACTGCCGCAGAAGGTGGTGGCAGTTGCAAGCATGGACAGTTTCAAGAGGGAATTAGATAAGCATATGGAGCAGAAGTCCATCAGTGGCTATTAGCCACAGGGTATAGATGGGAACTCTCAGTCTGGGGCAGGTGATGCACTCTATCCTTGGTGCTGGAGGGGGCAGCAGTGGGAGGGCTTCTAGTGTCCCGGCCCCACTGCTGGACCTCCTGATGGCACCTGGTATATTTTGGCCGCTGTGTGACCCAGAGTGTTGGACTGGATGGGCCATTGGCCAGATTCAACATTGGCTTCTCTGATGTTCTTATGTAGGTGCAGGAAAACAGCCTATAGGTTCAACCCCAACATTCTGTTCACATCCACGTCAGTAATTACGACAACGGCTATGAAAGATATACAGCCACTATCTAGCCAGGCAGGGACGTTTGTCATGTGAACGATGGCTTGAGGCCTCTTCGGAAAGTTACCAGGCGAGCCTTACCCTAATTCACTACCAGCACTCATAAGAACATAAGAATATAAGAGAAGCCAATGTTGAATCAGGCCAATGGCCACTCAATTCTCCCCCACCCCCACCCCCACCCCGGGGAATGCAATGGCAGGTGAGGGCAAGGATAAGGAATACAGAGGGCAAGCAGAATAATTCAGGTTACAGCAGACAACAGATCAAGTTTCAATCAGCCAGATTTCCGAGTCTGGCACAGGCCAGCGTCGGCACCGAGCTCCGCTTCCACAACAGGAGGGCCCCCAAACACCTACCTGAGCTCCATCTCCGTTTCGAGGCTCTCGATCTGCTTCGTGATGGAATGGTTGAGTTCCACAGCTTTGTGAGAGAAGGTGCGCCTCTGGAAGAAAGCGAGCGTTTGAGTCCTCGGGAGGCAAGCGTGGGCCCTCCAAGGGACTCGGCCCAGAGGGCCATTCCCAGTAGAGCTTCCCCTCTTTTGGCGAACCAGGAAGCGGGTGGGGAGAGTCGCCCACTGCAGGAGGTCCACCATGGGCCAAAACGGAGGACGCCCCCCCCCCATCTGTCTGCTCGGGGGCCACTTTCTCTGCTGACCTTGTATTTCGAGGGGAGGATCTCCCCAGCGTCCCGCTTCTCTTTCAGCTGCGCGATCTCCTGGGCCAGCGTTTTCCTGTCCTCCAGGAGGTCGTTGAGGTGGTTCCGAGCCTCTTCAATACGAACAAGAACCTCGACTTCGTTCGCGAGCCAGCTCTGGACAAGACGACGGAAAACGGTATGGCTGGAGTTCTACGGCAGGGGGGCCCCAACCGGTGCTCTCCCCCTAAGCTGTGGAGTCTTGTGAGCAAAAATTCTACTTGTGTGAGCTACTGGCATTAAAGTTGAGAGCGAGCGATTTGGCTGCTGCATAAACTGGTTTGCTCTGGAGCCCTCCTTCCTGAGCTGAGACGAAAATGTGTCAGCCGGAGGCTAAAAAACGGTGAGCCAGCTCACACTAACTCAGCTCAGAGGGAACACTGGGGCTGACCCTTTTGAGCCTCTGGGCACATTTGGGATTCTGCAACAGGTTAGTTGGGCCAAAAACAAAATGGCTGCCACGGGAGGCGGAGCAAACTACAAAATGTCACGAAGCAAGGTTATGCATAACCGTAACTCCTCCAACATTTGAGGCAGAAGCTCTGTCTAACAGGATGCCTTTAAAAATGGACATTAAAATAAAAAAAAAAATCACATTTTTTTTAACACAGTGAAGATCCTTGTGCAAGGCTGGAAGAAGCTGCTGAAGCAACTTTTTAAAACTCTGCTGAGCCAGTCAGATCTCCAGTGGCCCTGCTGGGCAAAAGTCCCACCTGGCCCCAGTTATTTCCTAAAAACATTTTGTGGGCGCTAGGAAAACAGGTGGCGGGTGCCCTGGTGCCCAGGGGTACCGGGTTGACAGCCCAGTACTTCCTCACACTCCTCCGGGGTCACCACAGCCCAGTACTTCCCCACACTCCTCCGGGGTCACCACAGCCCAGTACTTCCCCACACTCCTCCGGGGTCACCACAGCCCAGTACTTCCCCACACTCCTCCGGGGTCACCACCAGTGTTCCCTCCAAGCTGAGTTAGTGTGAGTTCACTCACTGTTTTTTAGCCCCCGGCTCACACATTTTTGTCTTAGCTCAGGAAGGACGTGGCTCCAGAGCAAACTAATTGATGCAGTAGCCAAACTGCTCGCTCACAACTTTAATGCCAGCAGCTCAGACAAGTAGAATTTTTGCTTTCCAGACTCCACAGCTCAGAGGGAGCCCTGGTCACCACGTTCACATCTAGAGCCCGGACACCAACTCTGCCCCGTCTCCTCTCGACGTGGCTCCCACATCCCTCCTCCCAGCGTACGCCAGCTCCACCACCGTGGACCTCTTCGTGGTGCTCAAGCCGAAGTTGCCCCACCTTCACCCGGTTCGCGATGCCTTCGATTCCACGGTTCACGTTCTCCTTCCGCTTGTCGGCAACTTCCCGCTGCTTCTGAAGGGCGTCTTTCAAGCGTCTGTTGGCAGCAGCTGCCTACGGGAGAGGGATGGAGAAAGAATAATCTGCATCCTACTTAGTAAGGTACCTGGATGTCTACCGCTCATCCACAGCCAAACAGGAAGCAACGTTTTAAAAACAAAGCTTCCCAGCATCCCTCATTCCATCTGAGATGACATGGAATTCCATCTTGCTTTAAATCCCTGGCCCCCAAAACATCCGGCTATCCTCGACCAGAGCCCGGCCAATTTCCACCAAGGCCTTGTGGGACATAACGCAGTTCCGCAGGGCCTGTAAGACAGAGATGTTCCGCCAGGCTTTTGGTTGAAGACAGCAACGGTTTTCCATCATAGCTGGCAAGGCTCCCTCTTTTCCTTTTTCCATTTTGCCTGCTTTGGTCTCCCCCTAACCTGCCCAAGAGACAGAAGAACAGCCCAAAGAGGGTTTTAAATAGAGATGTGAACACCAGGGAAAAAAACCTGAAAAATGTTGGGGGAAAAACATCCTACTCCCCCCGTTATTTTCCTGAAGCCTTTTTTGTTTTTTCGAAAAATTGGAAAAAGAAAAGAAAAGAAATGGATTATGGAACGGGATGCTGACAGATACAATGGAGTAGCTGCAGAAGCAGAGACTGAAACGGATACTGATAATTACAGCTAAGAAAATGATTCTGATTAAATTTCATGCCCATTCATTGAAACTTAGTTCCACACTCCCTTCTATACACTTTCCCCCCTCTTCAGTTCTTTATGAGAATGGTTTTTTTATTTTTATTTAATATTGTGGAGAGAAAATATGAATAACTGTTACTTCTGGATTCTTAAAAATTGTTTTGTGGAGGCTTTTTGGTCTGTTCCACGTTAACTAGTACACAGTTCAGGAGATTGTTGCTCCATTTGTTACAATTGCAAATAAATATTCTTAAAAAAGTAAATTCCGTTTGTAATAATTGTTTGGATACACTGTATTTTTAATATGCTAGTTGTGATAATTTCATGCCAAGTAAAATTGTCCATGGTCATATTTTATGTTCCTAAAGTAACAGAATGAATGGAAAAGAAAAAAGAAGTGCTAATGTAGCATTTTTTTCCCCAATTTTTCCAAAAATTTCCATTTCCCCCCCCAAAAAATGGGGAAAAACTGGGTTTTTCCCGAGCTTCAAAATTTCCAGAAATGTTACATCTCTAGTTTTAAAATACGGATGCCATCTGGAGATTGTGCAATTAGGATTAATTGATCTGTCGATTTTAAAGTGTTTTTGTATGTTTTTAACCTGTTGTAAATTGCCCACAACCCTGAGTAATCAGGGATGGGGCTATTCAGAAATTTAACTAACAACAACAATTTTTTAAAAATTGAAAATTCTAACCAACGTGATCAAGAACTCGTTAATCTTCCCTGGGGCTTCAGTCTTTACAAGAAAGTTTTACAGCTCTGAACAGCTCATATTCAATAACTGCTGTTCTCCTAAGCTATGCCAGACCTTCCCACGAGTTTACACTTTTATTTAAACCAGCAGAAGAGGAAATAGCTCCGTTCAGAGAACAGCCGATTGATGTCTTGAATTTCAGCCCTAGATTTGGGGAACAGTATGATTTTGGGGAGCAGGGTCATGGCTCAGCGATGGAACTCCTGAGGTCCAAAGTTCCATCTCTGGCATGTCCACTTAAAAACATCTCAAGCAGAAGCTGCTGGAAAAGAGAAAAAAACCTTCTCTATCTGAGACCTTGGAAAGCCATTGCCAATCCAAGGAAATAACGCTTAGCTAGGTGGATTGTGCTCTGAATTTGGTACAAGCCAGGTCCATGCGCTCATATTTGGAAGAAGAGTTGAACAAGATGTGCCCAGTTTAAAAACAGAACTCATTCCAAAGGTGGCATTTTGGCCCAGAAGAAAGAAGATTCCAAGCATGATATTTCCCCCTCTGCTCATCTTGTTTAGAGACTTGGATTGTAGAATCACTTTCTAGCCTCTGTGCAAACTCTCTAAAAAATCCAGTCTTGTCAAATTGTTGTAAAAAAACTGAGAGGGGGACAGAGAAGTCTGTAACCACCTACCTCCTCAGCTTTTCGCCGGAGGACACTGGCCTGCTTCTGGAAGTCTTGCTCCAGTTTGACAAGTTCGTACTGCCTCTTGCGGTCCTGGAAAAGGAGACAGGAGAAGAAGCTGAAATTTCAAAACCCTGCCTTTGACTCTGCTTCTAAACAAACATGATAAGCAGGGGTCTTTTCGTAGAAAAACAGCGGCAGGAGCTCATTAGCATATGGTATGCTAATGAGCTATTAGGCTATTAGCATATGCCACGCCCCCTGACATCACCAGAAGTGATGTCAGAAGGGGAAGCAAAAGGGGGGAAGGCATCTTCAAAAGCCTCCCCTCCCCTTCCCCAGCTGGTCTGGGTGGGGGAGCTAAGAGAGAAGGGGTTTAAAGTTTAAACGCCTTCTCATGAGAGTTGGGCTACAGAAGGAGGAAAGAGGGAAGGAAAGAGAGAGAGTCGAGAGAAGGAAAGAAGGAAGGAAAGGGGAGGGAAAGAAAGAGAGGGAAGAAGGAGGGGAAAAGGGAAAGAAGGAAAAAAGGGAAGAGAAGCAGGTGGGAAAGAAAGAAAGAGAGAAGAGAAGAAGGAGGGAAAGAGGAAAAAGAGAGAAAGAAAGGAGGAAATGAAAGAAATTCGGCAGCAATTCAGCCCCATTATATCCTATGGGCCATTGAAGTCAATGGTGAAAACATAGGGTATATTCCGGGGGCTGGAGGGGAGGGGTTTGAGGGAGAGGCTCCAAACTCACAGGGTAGCTGTTGGAGCCTCTCCCCAAGATACCCACCAAGTTTCAAGAACATTGGACCAGGAGGTCCAATTCTATGGGCCCCCAAACAGGTTGCCCCTATTCCCTCCATTGTTCTCTATGGTGGGGAAAAAAACAGATCGACAGAAGAGAATGGACATTTCCGAGGCGGATTGTGCAGATGGTTGTCAACATCTACAGAGTTACTGTCGTAAGTTGGGGTGTTGGATGCAATTCCAAGAGGTAACCCTGGAGACTACTTAGGTCTGGAAGGAAGTCAGACTGCTGTTCATTCTATCGCCTTCCTGCCAGGGGACGGGGAGCGAGAACCACGGCGAGTAACGCTGAAAAGCTCTACAGGAGCCAAGAAAGCTTATCAAAAGGAGCCCAATGCTCTTCTGCTGTAAAACCTTAAGGGGAAATGGCAAAAGAGAACCCATCGCTGTGAAGGGCCCAACGTTTCTGCGTGAAGCGAGCCAGGCTTTGAGGACAACCCCTCGGCATCTCGACGGAGATGCCGTTCAGCAGCAGATGCCCGACTGACCCGCTCCTTCAGCTGGATCACTTCCTTATCTTTCTGCAGCTTCCACTGCCGGAATTTCTCTGCATCTTCTTTCATTTGACGTATGAGCTGAACACGCTGGTTTTTCATCGCCTGGAAGATCGACACAAAAGGGGGGGGGGGAGGTTGGGTAATTGTGCCTGAACACTTGTGGGTTTGGCCCTCCTCTTACCCAGTGTTCCCTCTAAGCTGAGTTTAGTGTGAGCTAGCTCACAGTTTTTTAGCCTCCAGCTCACACATTTTTGTCTTAGCTCAGGAAGGAGGGCTCCCGGGCAAACTGATTTATGCAGTGGCCAGATTGCTTGCTCATAACTTTGATGCCAGTAGCTTAGAGGGAGCATTGCTCCTACCCGCTCTCATGCACAGAGGGAGGTAATCATTGTGCAAGCTGTTCCGAAGCATCCAAGCTGAGCAACTGTGCTGTCTTCATGAATGTTTAGGCAGATTTTTCCCAGCCACCACCCTAGCCAATTGTCACCTGCTGCTGACTCCAATTTTAAAAGGCACATAATAAAAAAAACAATTTTTAAGATTTTTGAGTTGAGACTTTGCATTTAAGCTCAGTCTGCCTTCTGTGCCTGCCCACAAACCCATCCATCTTGCACTCACTTCTCAAACGGAGGCTGCTTGACTGCGCAGGCACAAAAAGCAGGCCATGCGGTCTAGCCAACGTTGCTCAGTTAAACGTTGCATCTGACCGAGCAGGTGCCAAGAGGGGCAGGAATTGTACCGCAAGCAGTTCCATGTTTTACGTAATCTGAGCAGGGTAAGTGTTCAAGCCCCAAAAGGAGCTGCTATCTGGTACTGTGAGCCTTGCCCTGAGCCTCTGGAAGTTTACGAAGCTGCTCAAGTCCAAACATATAGGACCACTTTTTGAGTCTCAGAGGAGTCGAACTTTCCCAGTTTGAGATATCTGGCTGGGAGATATGTACGAGCTAATCGAGAGACTCTTTTGGTCTTATTGGTTTAACACTCAGCCTGCTCCAAGTCCTACTTTGGGGGGATGAAAGTGAGACACAAAAAAACCCTTTTGAATAAAACAATGATCCAGGCCCAGGGGATTACTGGCCCATCGACTAGTAAATTAGTTCCTGGGGGCCAAAGGAGCTGTGACCGGGGCTCTGTAGACCAGGCCTCTCTAAGGTGGCGCCCGTGGAATCCACCAAGTGCTTTCAGAAAGTGAGCTTGGCCTGGTGGGACTTTTGTCCACAGGATTTCTAATGGACCACTGGAGATCTGATTATCCGTGCAGATCCAAGAACGCCCGGCTTCAGCAGCAGCTGCCCGCACCGCACAAGGACCTTTACTGCATCACTTGACATAAGCTGCGTGCGTGCAAGAAGACGTGTTTCAACAATACCTTCATCCAGGAAACACTGCTGTCCGAAATGTCGAACTTACTGTCAGAGTGATGCAAGACGTCAATCCTGAATGCTTTGTGGCTGGCTCTGCCTCTGGGGGCAGCCGTTTTGCGGCTGTGACCACCAGCCTCTGTCAGGATTCCTGAAGACCTCGCTTTAGGAGGCAGCTGAAGACGGTTTTACTTAGGACCAGTGTTCCCCCTAAGCTGAGTTAGAGTGCGGGTTAGCTCACAATATTTTAGCCTCCGACTCGCACGTTTTTGTCTTCGCTCAGGAAGGAGGGTTCCCGAGCAAACTAAGCCATGCAGCAGCCAAACTGCCCGCTCACAATTTTAATGCCGGTAGCTCACAAAGTAGAATTTTTGCTCACAGGACTCCACAGCTTAGAGGGAGCACTGTTTAGGACCGCATTTGACTAAAGCAGCTCTAAATTGTGATTTTTAAATTTTTGCATTAAGTGCTTTTGTAGAATCATAGAATGTTAGAGTTGGAAGGGACCTTGCAGGTCATCTAGTCCAACCCCCCACACTCTGCAGGAGCACAGCCGAAAGACAGCCCTACATACCAACAACATACCCGAGAGATGGTCGTCCAGCCTCCGCTTGAAAACATCCAGGGAAGGAGTATCCACCACCTCCCAAGGCAGACTGTTCCACTGCTCAACCACTCTTACAGTCAGGAAGTTTCTCCTGATATTAAGCCGGTAACGACTCCCTTGTAATTTCCACCCGTTAGATCTAGTCTTGCAATCCGGAGCAAGCTTTTATGTGAGCTTGAGCTCCGCAAGGGAAGGCAGGCGGCTGATAAATTGCTTTAAATAAACAATAATCGAAGCTTCGCTTTAACTGAAGCCCCTGGCACTATTTACCCGGATCTCCTGGTTCAGCTTGGAGACGGTCTGCTCGCTTGTCTCCTTCATCTTCAGGAGCTTCGACTGCTCCTTCAGTTTCTTCTTCAGGTCCGTCATCTCCCCTTCCAGCTCCTGAAGGCGTTTCCTACGGCGCTCGCTGAGTCTGAAAAGACCAGAGTGTCCTTGTAGGCACAGACTTAAGACCACTTTCCCACTTGCGGGGCTCGTCCCTTTTTTTTTTTTTTTTTGGATAGACTATAAACAATTTAGATGATATATATTATTTTGTGTAATAAAGCATAATAATGAACGTGAATCCACAAAATCTGATGCACCACGGGGAAAGTGCACATGTTCGTTATGGGGATGGAGAATGGTCCCAGAAAATAACTTATACAAGGAACTGGTAAAGTGATTCTTGAGAAAGAAAAGCTGGAAACGGCTTGTACATCCGGGGAGCAATCGGATCTCTTCTCCTGTAAGGACAGATTGTGGATTGCTTCTCTCACAAGCAATGCTCCCGCTAAGCTGTGGGGTCTTGTGAGCAAAAATTCTACTTGGTGAGCTACTGGCATTAAAGTTGTGAGCGAGCGATTTGGCTCCTGCATGTATTAGTGTGCTCTGGAACCACATCCTTCCTGAGCTGAGACAAAACTGTGTGAGCTAGAGGCTAAAAAACTGAGAGCTAGCTCACACTAACTCAGCTTAGAGGGAACACTGCTCACAAGTAGCAACTTCTGGAAGAACAACACTTTTGGATTATGCCTTTTGCAGTAGCACAACATATAGAAAAGAGAATCCCTGCACTGTTTACTTCCAGTTATACTGTCTCTTGTTATTGTATTAACTGTGTGGTGCATCGGATTTTGTGAATTCACAAAAAAATCAAACACACCCCAGGTTCTTCCTTTGTGGGCGACACCTTCCCATCCCCCAGGAGAGGCCGGGGCTCTTACTTGGCTTGACTGACGTCCTTCTTCGTCGTCTGAAGTGCCAGAACCAGGTCCTCTTTCTCCTTCTGCAGCTTGGCAACTTCCACCTCCAAGTCTTTGATATTAGTCTTGGTTAATTAAAACACACACACACATACATCAGGTTTATTTTTAAAACAAGTAGGTAAAAGTTGACATTGCAAACAGTAACAGCCTTGTCAGGTCATTACTAGATCTAAGAGCAGAGTTGGTGGCTCGTGCCAATCACAAAAGGCGTGAAATTTGGCCAACCACAGACAAGGTCTGGATTTCTCTTTACTCCAGGGACTCCCCGGGTATGCACAAACACATGATCTTGCTACATTTACTTAGATGTGGGAAAAAACCCTCTAACAATTCCCTGATGAGGACTAAATGTGCCCCAGGAGCAATGCTTCCTCTAAGCTGCAGAGTCTTGTGAGCAAAAATTCTACTTTGTGAACTCCTGGCATTACAGTCGTGAGCGAGCGATTTGGCTCCTGCATCAATTAGTCTGCTCTGGAGCCCTCCTTCCCGAGCTAACACAAAAATGCGTGAGCCGGAGGCTAAAAAACTGTGAGCTAGCTCACACTCACTCAGCTTAGAGGGAACACTGCCAAGGAGCCCTGGAAGGCTGAGAGAGAAAATTTCCAATCTTTTAAAAACAGAAAAAGTGGAAATTTGGGGGAAACTTGTAATGTATGCAATACTTACTTTCCTGTCAAGTCTAAACTTTTTACCAGTTTTACAGTATAAAATGAATCAGTTCTAAGTTAGCATATATCGTCATCAGTATATGTAATTCACAACATGCCATCAACTGTGGATACTTAAATTCAGAGACTGGAGCCACGAACAGACAAGACAGATTTTTCTACAAACCTGAAAAAAAGTCCCAGGTTTGCAGAAATCTTTAAGAGAAAAACACACTGGGGGAAATGGGGGTGTAAAAACCCTTGAAGTAACAGACCCAGCACATATACCTTTAAAGACAAAAATGCCTTCGGCAGTGGCCATTGTGGGGGTTGCTAGGCAACCGCAACAATATCGCCAGTCTTCAAGCCTTAGTTTCTCAGTAAAATGCTTCTAATTTTTGCCATCACAGATTTCCCCTTTAACACAAAAGACGATCTTCAGTAGCCAGATTTTACAGGACAAACATTCTGTTTTGTCAGGGTTTAATAAAGAGAAGCGCAGTAAGAAACTGTTAATAAATAGTTAAGTACTGCACTTACAATCAAGGCCGGCTTTTTACGCATACATGCGGTGCAAATAAATAATACTGCTTGATAAGGACTAAGCACACCCACTGAGGAGTGTTGAAGGCAGTTTCAACAGATATGAAAGAAAACTGAGTGAAAACGGGGTGGGTGGTTGCGAAACAAACTGTGGTGTCCAAAAGAGGGAACCTCAGTTTCCCCGCAAGGATTCCCTTCTGTGATTCAACTGCAGTCTCTCCAGTTTCCTTATCTTCCCACTGTCCTCGTTTCCACGAAATGGAAGGAAACAAATTCCCCATTGGAGGGAATACACCCAACTGAGTAGTCCACCGTGCATATCTATACACACCGCCTCAGACAACACTTTTTTACCTCAGAGGTGTCGAACTCATTTCTTACGAGGGCCGGATCTGACATAAATGAGGCCTTGTCGGGCCGGGCCATGTGCGTCATAAAACGTAATGCCAGGTAGCGGAGATAAACTTTATAAGGGACACAGACGATTAGCACAGACGATATTTTAAAAACTTTAAATAAAACATGCTTCAAGCACTGGCACCCTTGCAATATTTTGTCTATTTAACAGTCTCTGATAACTGACACCTCTTGCTCTGAATTACGGCATCAAAATGTCCCGTGCTACAGCAATCTTGGGTATTGACATTCATTATAGATTTGATTTAGAATCATAGAATGTTAGCGTTGGAAAGGACCTTGCAGGTCATCTAGTCCAACCCCCTGCACTCTGCAGGAGCACAGCCGAAAGATAGCGTTACATCTCTACAACATACCCGAAAGATGGTCGTCCAGCCTCCGCTTGAAAACATCCAGCAAAGGAGCATCCACCACCTCCCGAGGCAGTCTGTTCCACTGCTCAACCACTCTTACAGTTAGGAAGTTTCTCCTGATATCTAGCCGGTATCAATTCTTTTGTCATTTTCACCCATTAGATCTAGTCTTGCAATCCGGAGCAAGAGAGAATAGACCTGCTCCATCTTCTACAGGACAGCCCTTCAAATACTTGAAGACTGCCATCATGTCCCCTCTAAGCCTTCTCTTTCCCAGGCTAAACATACCCAACTCTTCCAGCCTTTCCTCAAGACTTGGATTGAAGCCCTCTCACCATCCTGGTCACCCTCTTCTGGACACGCTTGAGCTTGTCAACATTTGTTGATGTTCATTATACAAATCCCATGCTCAGTGTTCTGAGCCTAGGACCAGTGCTTTGCCAGACTCTCACAATCGCACAGGAAAGGCTTGCCTGTCTGTCTCTCCTGTGTGGTTGAGAGAGTCTGGTAAAGTAAGCTGTGATGTAGCAGCAGCAGCAGCAGCAGAATTGGAAAAGGAAGCAGGAAACAGCCAGGGCCTTGCGGGCCGGATTGCAGCCCTCTGAGGGCTTGATCCGGCCCCCCCGGGCTGCATGTTTGACACCCCTGCTCTACCTGGTATTGGCACTGAATGGGTTCCAGCTGGTTGTCATTCTGCGTCATCTTCCTCGCCAGGGCTTCCTTCAGAGCCAGGGCTTTGTTGAGCTCCAGCAGCTCTTTGGACATCTGGGCCTGGTGGAGGGCATGCCGGGTGGTGTATTCCTCTGACGCGCTCTGGTCGCCCAGGCCAGCTTCCGCAAGCTGGAAGAGAAGAGAGTCCAGAGCATGAACGGAAAAGACGCCAACTGTGGTACAGAGAAGGCGGGCAAGTCTGGAGCATACTTACAGCCCCGGGTTCCTGCTCGGACGTGTCCATTTCGGCGTCGCAGGGGGGACTTTCATTCTGCAGAGGAAATGCACACATCAGGCCGGTGCCACGCTGAGGCCCCGGCAGCCCGCCAATACCCCTGTTTAATTAAAAAGCTTGTGCGCCCTCCCAACAAGATTTGCTCGGAACATGATGCTGCTGCTTTGACTCCTCTGGACCTCCCCGCCAGCCACTTCGAGAGGCACCAGTACCAGATTCCAGTAGCACTGAGTCCTTATGACACAGAAGAAGACGATGACATTGAATTTATACCCCACCCTTCGCTACCCAGGGAAGTCTCAGAGCGGCTTACAAACTCCTCTCCCTTCCCCTCCCCACAACGGACACCCCGGGAGGCAGGCGGGGCTGAGAGAGCTCTGACAAAAACTGTTCTTTTTCAAGAACAGCTCTGATAGAACTATGGCTTGCCCAAGGTCATCCAGCAGGTGCAAGTGGAGGAGTGGGGAATCAAGTCTGGTTCTCCCAGATCAGAGTCTGCGCACTTAACCACTACACCAAACTGGCTCTCAGAGGACTCCCGGGGTGGGGGGTTTGACAGCCAGGAGGATGCAACAGATCGGAACACGGGGGCAGAAATGCCTCCTCCCCCTTCTCCAGCACTCACCTGCAACCGGGCAATCGCTTGCTGCAGGCTGCAGACCAACTCCACGTGCTGCTTTAGCTCATCGTCCTCCAGAGCCCCGAGCAGCTTCTGCAGATCCAGTTTCAACCTGAAAGCCAGACGCGAGAATGCCCTGGGCCCGCCTGCATTGGACTTATACCGTGAGATGCTCAGCGGTGAGACCTTCCCCTGCCCCCCTGAGCCACATGACACTTAGTCCATATTTCACTGTGGAGTTTCCTTCTATCCAAGCACCAAGGAGAAGTGTAGCGGGCCAGGTGGTGTATGGCCTGGTAATAACAATATCAGAAGAGCCCTGCTGGCTCTTCCAGTGAAGGTCCACCTAGTCCAGCCTCCTGTCTCACGCAGTGGCCAACCAGATCCTCTGGAATGCCAAGAACAGAGCACAGAGGCTGAGGCCTTCCCCTTGATGTTAAGAACAAAGGAAGAGCTCTGCTGGATCAGATCAGTGAGGGTCCATCTAGTCTAGGATCCTGTCTCACACAGCGGCCAACCAGTTCTTCTGGAGGGACAACAACAAGGCAGAGAGGCCGAGGCCTTTCCTTGATGTTAAGAACAAGGGAAGAGCCCTGCTGGGTCAGACCAGTGAGGGTCCATCTAGTCCAGCATCCCGTCTCACACAGTGACCAACCAGTTCCTCCTCTGGAGGGACAACAGCAGGGCAGAGAGCCAAGACCATCCCCTGATGTTGCCTTCTAGCACTGGGATTCAGAGGTTTACTGCAGAGTGTTCCCTTTCGTCACCAGGACTAGTAGCAACTGACGGACCTGTCCTCCATGAATCTGTCTAATCCCCCTTTAAAGCTGTCTCTGCCTGTGGCCATCCCCACATCCCCTGGCAGGCAATTCCACATTCTAATCGCTCATCATGTAAAGAAGTACTGCCTTTTGTCTGTACTGGTCACACTTTTGCTCTGAAGGAGTCCAGAGCCACGCGGGGCCTTGCCTCCCCATGCCCGGACCTAGCCGGCCTTGAGTCAGTTGCTCCACAGCCAAAGCGATTACAGGGATATGAAGCTCCACACCATTCGGAGCCCACGGAACGGCGGGGGGGGGGTGTGAACTCACGCCTCGTGCTGCTGGAGCTCCTCCAGCTTAGTGTTGATCTTCTCATTCTGGTGCTCCGTCTGCAGAAAGAGAAAGTGGATTGTGAACTGAGGCCTTGCTTAAGTTGCACGTTAGCTGGACAAAGCACTAACCTCAGGGCCGTGGTGCCAAGTGTTGGAAAATGTGTGTGTGTGTCGCAAGGTCTAATTCAGTCATTATCTGCAAAGAGGAAAGTAACCCTGTGAACCCCTGCCCAGAGCCTGTTGCAGCCTGCAGAATGAGTGATCCTACGACGTCTCCCAGAGATTCATCTTCATCTGATATGAGTATGTTCCACGCTTGAGGGGAATTAAGTCCACTCAAGTTAACTCAACATAATTTTAGTTGGCGGCTCAGCTTTCTAAGATTATCCCTATAATGACTGAATTAGATCCCGCAATGCACACATATTTTCCATCACCCCTTCTCAAGGTCTAACATGTACGTCATTATACAGGCACATACAAACGTCATTAATTATTCACTTTAACATTTGGATCAACCGTATTCAACATTTTACAAAGGACGTTCAAAATTTTTCTTCGGTCGGTGGCTCCGTCAAAATGTCAGCTACCATTTCCTCTGTGCGACAGTGTTCAATCTCTGTTACCTAGGAGGTGATGCTGGATGGGGGCCCGGGAGGCTGTGGGCCAGCCCTTCAGCAAACAGTACCAAATATGTGTGAAGGATTTAAACTCTCTGTGGGAAGGCCTTCCTAGACCAGGATGAAGAGGCCAACAGTAAAGGAGCAGTGAAGGTGAGCACCAGAGTGGCATAGTGGTCAGTGTTGGGACTAGGATCTGAGAGACCCGGGTTCAAATTCCTCCTCTGCCACGGAGGCTTGCTGGGTGACCTAGGGCCAGTCACACGCACTCTCGGCCTCACCTACCTCACAAGGCTATTGTGAGGATAAAACAGAAGAGAGGGGAAGGATGTAAGCTGTTTTGGGTCCCTGCTGGAGAAAAAGTGGCATCTACAAGCAGTAAATGAATGAAAATGAACACCAACCTAGCAACGCAGAAAAGCCAGCTAAAAAGTTTAACGTTGCTCTCCTCCTGCGAGTGCAGACCCCAGCCACTAAAGCTCTTGAGAGAAAGAGCCTCACCATAATGATCCTCTCGAGCATCTGGGCGATCTGACCGGCAGCCTCACTCAAGCCCCGGCTCAGTTTCTCATTCTCCTCCACCAGGGCCTGGTTCCTCTCCATCAGGGACTGCAAGTTTTCCGATGGTTCTCCACTGAAGTCAGATAAAAATGTTCAGTTAGGGGAAATCAGAAGAGACTGGAGTCCTGCAGCTACGGAGATGCAGGCTGATACGCAGAGGTCCGGATCCAAAGGTTCCGCTCTGATAACAGCAGAGCCCTCCTGAGGTACAAGAAGGTGCTGGATCCAACAGAGTGCCTTTAGAAGAAAAAGGCGTCTCTCACCCAAAGACATGCTGGAGACGGTAACTATACAATGGTACAAAAATAGATCTTGGGAAGTGAGGGATCACAGAGCCAGAAGGGACCTCCAGAGTCATATAGTCCAACCCCCTGTACAAGGCAGGAAATTCACAAACACCTCTCCCTCCACGCCCCCATGTGACCACTGTTCCATGTCCAGTAGATGACTATCACGAGCACCGCCCTGTCCCAGGACGTTGCCATGAGGTAGCCATGGCGCCGCTGCCTTTCTATCTATGCAATGGCAGTGTATTCAGTTTATGACCTTATGAGGTGACTGATCAGTCCTAATTCCTATCTCTGAGGGCTGATCGGCTCTCACCCTTAACAGTAGTCTCTTTGGGGTTTCCTTTAACTTCTGGAATTATGGAGGACCACTGCCCAGTATTCTTCTTCCCCACAGAGTCAGGCACCAGGGCTTATCAAGGTCACACAGCACATATTATACAGAAAACTCCAACAGGGGGATGGGATATATTTACACAGGATTCTTGGTAGTATATAAACACTCCACTTGGCTTTTTCATAAGCTGCAGGCTTATCCCTCTCAGTTTAACTCAGATGTTCTTTGGTTCACAAAACCCTTCTCTGGCTCCACTCTCCAAAACGTGTTCAGTGGTTGACCTTTGGGGCTTTAACTGCCTGGCCTCCTGAGTCTACTAGTTCGACAAAACCCAGCTCTCCAGACTCCTCCAGACCCTTTGCCCGTCCTGAGCCACCTTAAGTTCGTATGGAGCAGGGTATTTGTGGTTGGTGACCCCTGAGGTCTTGTACTTTACACTCTCTCGCCCCTCGCCTCTTTATGTTAGAGGGTACCAGAGCAGAGGGCTTTTCTCTCCTCAGTTTTTCACTTAAACTGCTTTCAGACCGATTCCACTGGGCTCAGAGGCTGTTGCCTCTCCAAGCTCTCTCAGAAAACTCTCCCTGTGTGTTAACTCTCTGTCACCAATCTACGAATTCCTTGACTCTCCCAACGGTCAGCTCCCAACTATCATTTCTGTACCGTTATCTGTCACTCATCTCCCTGAGAGTTCCGAGCCACCTGGCCCCCACCTGTCTCCGTGTCACATGACTCAGCAGCTGCTGGGTTAACCTGGCTGCGGTCCATCTATATATCTAATTCCCAAGTGGCCCCCTGCGTGCGGATATCTAAATCCATACATCGGGGGCAATTGGGGGCAGGAAGATTTTCCTGCGCACGTGGGGCAGCCTCCAGGTGTGCAGAAAAATCCGAAAAGTTGAAAAATATTTAAATCCTCCCAAAAGTAAAAGAGCGTTCCCTGAGCATGCGCAGGGAACGCTCTGCGAACTGCCTCGCCACCGCCACCACCACAAGGGACGGGAGGGCGGGAGAAGGCTTGGCGGGCTGGTTGGCCTCACCACTGCCGAGGGAGGAAGGAAGGGGGAAGCTTGGTGGGCCAGCCGGCCTTGCCTCCGCTGCTGAGGAGGGAGGGAGGGGGAGGCTTGGCGGGCCAGTTGGCCTTGCCACCGCCGCCACTGGGGAGGGAGGAAGGGGGAGGCTTGGCGGGCCAGCCGGCCTTGCCGCTGCCGCCAAGGAGGGAGGGTGAAGCTTGGGGGTCGGGATACTCCCCCCTGCGAGTATCGCGGGTCCCGCCTCTTGTCTATATATCTAATTCCCAAGTTGCCCCCTGCGTGCGGATATCTAAATCCACACACCGGGGGCACCTGGGGGGCAGGGAGATTTTCCTGCGCATGTGGGGTAGTCCCACAGGTGTGCAAAAAAATCTGAAAAGTTGAAAAAAATATATGGGGGATATTTAAATCCCCCCAAAAGTAAAGAGCTTTCCCTGCGCATGTGCAGGGAACGCTCTGAGAACGGCTTTGCTGCTGCCACCGGGGGAGGGGGAGGCTTGGCCGGCTGGCGGCTGTAAGCCGCTCAGCCCTCACCGCTGCCTGGGGGGAGGGAGAAAGTTTGGTGGGCCGAGCTAAGACCTTGCTGCTGCTGCTGCTGTGGTGACTCCAGAAGGACAGCTCGGTAGTGGGAGTTTGGAGCAAGACTGTAGGACAAGGAGAACCTGAAAGAAAGACGACCGCGGCAAGTCCCGCAAACAGGAAATGGAAGGCCACAAGTGAGAGGAGGACAATGAACCAAGGCAGGAAATGGTTAGTGTCTGTGCCCAAAGGTGGCTGCCATTTAGATATGTTGAATATTCTGGGCTTTAAAGGAGATGCACACATCCCTAGTCAAAATTCAGAGTTAAGCCACATTCAGCTCCTTAACCTTGGCCCACAAAAACGTCGTCTTAAAGGACACCACAGAAATTGGTTAAACAACCCTTTCCAATGGACACATGGAGCGGCCTTGTCCCAAAACAGAACCCTTAGTCTGTCAAGGTTGGTTCTGTCTACTCAGACTGACAGCAGCTCTCCAGGGCAGAGGTCTTTCATATCACCTGCTACCTGGTCCGTTTACATGGAGGTGCCGGGGACTGAACCTGGGACCTTCTTGCCTGCCAAGCAGAGGCTCTACCACTGAGCCACAGCCCCTCCCTAAAGGAAGCCTTGAGTCAGACCCTTGGTGTGTCAAGGTTAGTATTACCTGCTCAAACTGGCAGGTGCTCTCCAGGATTTCAGGCAGAGGTCTCCCCCATCACCTACCTGGTCCTTTCAACTGGAGACAATTGAACCTGGGGTCTTCTGCATGCCAAGCAGAGGCTCTACCGCCAAGCCACAGCCCCTCCCTAATACCCTTGGTGCATCAAGGTTAGTACTGCCCGCTCAAACTGGCAGCTGCTCTCCAGGGTCTTGGGCAGAGGTCTCCCCAATCACCTCCTAGCTGGTCCTTTTAAATGGAGATGCCGGGGACTGAACCTGGGGCCTTCTGCCTGCCAAGCAGAGGCTCTACCACTGAGCCACAGCCCCTCCCATTATACTGGAGATGCCGGGGACTGAACCTGGGATCTTCTGCCTGCCAAGCAGAGGCTCTACCGCTGAGCCATGACCTCCACCCACAATACTAAAAAGCAAGTATCTCAAGAGCCCAAAGCAAATCCCACCTGGCCGGTAAGTGCTATTGACAGAGAAATCTTACCCAATAGAGACCGGAAGTGTCCCACCGTGAGCCTGCAGCAGTAAGACCTGAAGCTGTTGAACCTGCAAAGGAGCGGGTGGTTACCATTCACATCCCATCTTGCCGTTGACACTTCTGAGAGTTTGTGGGGAGTGGTTCATTAAACACGGGCATCTGGAGGGCGTCTCCGAAGCAGCTTCTCCAGCCACGCCCTCCCCCCAAGGAGCCCCTGTCTTCTCTTCTCCGCCCCACATGCACAGCACTTTGTACCTGCAGCCTTAACTGGTTGATCTCTGCTGCCTGGGGGTCAACGTTCACGATGGGCTTATTCTTTATTTTCCTCGCCCGGTCGGCATAGCGAAGGGTGTTCAGAGTCTCTTCCATGTTGGAGTCTGCCGGGCTGATGCAGGCGATCATCAGAGTGTGGCTGTTGCCTCCCAAGGAATCTGGAGGAGACAGAAACAGAATCAGTAGCTCATGAAGGAAAAAGAAAGCCTTTTGGTTTCCTGCAGCAGGAAGGGGAGAGGGGTTCCGAGGCACCGGATGGCACCTGGCCCCATGACTTGCACCCCACTCATAAGAACATAAGAGAAGCCAATATTGAATCGGGGGAGAGAGAGAGAGAGCGAGAGGAAGGAAGGAAGGAAGGAAGGAAGGAAGGAAGGAAGGAAGGAAGGAAGGAAGGAAGGAAGGAAGGAAGAGGAAGGAGGGAGGGAAGGGAGGGAGGGAGGAAGGAAGGAAGGAAGAGGAAGAAGGGAGGGAGGGAAGGAAGGGAGGGAGGAAGGAAGGAAGGAAGGAAGGAAGGTAGAAAGATGAGGGCAAGAGAGGTGGAAAGAACATAAACATAAGAACAACAGAGAAGCCAATGTTGAATCAGGCCAGTGGCCCATCCAGTCCAACACTCTGTGTCACACAGTGGCCAAAAATACCAGGTGCCCTCAGGAGGTCCAGCAGTGGGGCCAGGGCACCAGAAGCCCTCCCACTGCTGCCCCCCCACCCCGAGCACCAAGAATAGAGTGCATCACCTGCCCCAGACTGAGAGTTCCCATCTATACCTTGTGGCTAATAGCCACTGATGGACCTCTGCTCCATATGTTTGCACTCCTACCTTGCAAGAGGCGCGTGAGCTTCGAGTCCCTATAAGGGACATAGTTGCCTCGCTTAGTCTCATCCCCAAGAGCGCTGATGACATTTCCCAGGCAGAGGAGGCCTTTGTTAATGTTGATTCCTGCGAACAGAGGCAAAACCGTCACCTCTCAAACAAGACTTCTTGGCTTCCCACCATCAAGGGGGGGGTGTCAAGAAAAACCACTTTACTACAAGCCTATGAGAACTCCCAAGAGTGTTTAACAGAAGAAGGAAGAAGAAGGAAGAAGGAGGAGGAGGAGAAGAAGGAGGAGAAGGAGGAGGAGATGATTGGATGTATACCCCGCCCTTCACTTTGGACTTTCAGAGCAGCTTCCAAACTCCTTTCCCTTCCCCTCCCCACAACAGACACCCTGTGAGGTAGGCGGGGCTGAGAGAGCTCTGAGAGAGCTGCTCTTTCAAGAACAGCTCTGACAGAACTATGGCTTGCCCAAGGTCATCCAGCAGCTGCAAGTGGAGGAGTGGGGAATCAAACCCAGTTCTCCCAGATTAGAGTCCGCGCACTTCACCACGACACCAAACTGACTCTCTGCACCAAACTCTGACTCCCCAAACTGACCCTCTACACCAAATAAATAAATAAACTGACTCCCTACACCAAACATAAGCGCTAATGGCAGGACCAAGGCATAGCAAGGGCCTTGGATCTGAAATTAGACGCTGTTTCCTCAACTCACCAGGATTCAAAAGCAAAGAAGAAGAGTTAGTTTTACACCCCATTTTTCTGTTCCCTAAAGAGTTTCAAACTGGCTTACAGTTGCATTCCCTTCCCCACAACAGGCACCTTGCGAGGTAGGACTGGGCTAAGAGAAGAGTTGGATTTATGCCCCGTCCCTTCGTTCGGAGTCTCAAAGCAGCTTACAATCACCCTCCCTTTCGTTCCCCACCCCAGACACCCTGTGAGGTAGGAAGGGCTGAGAGAGCCCTTTGGAGAACTGCTCTTGAGAGAACAGCTCTGAGAGAACTGTGACTGACCGAAGGCCAGCCGGCTGCCTGCATGAGGCGGAGTGGGGAATCAAACCTGGTTCTCCCAGATTAGAGTCCACCACTCTTAACCACCACACCACACTGGCTCTTTAGATTACTCCTCTTTGAAGAAGCGAGGGTTCTGCACGCCCAAGAGATCACTGCCCCATCGATGTGGCCATCATGTGAGCACGTGGCCTTCTAATTAATCAGACCCGTGGGTCCATCACCATCAATTCTGTCTACCCAAACCAGCAGCCCCACTCCAGCGTCTCAGGCAGAGGACTCTCATATCACTTCCTGGAGTGGCTGGGGAATTGAACCTGGGACCTTCTGTGTGCCAAACAGAGGCTCTGCCACTGAGCCCCAGCCCCTCTAAGAGACGAGCCCGTGTGGCCATCCGGCATCCCACCTGCTTACCTTCCCTTAGCCGGTCTCCTTCAGCTTTGGTCTTCTTTTGTCGTTCCGAGCCAGCCAAGTCCACAAGGTGCAGCTTGGAATGCAAGCTGACGTTCCTAACACGGACGGAGAAGAAGAAGTTCAAACCCCGAGGCAGGGAGCAGAGCTTGGGAGCAGATCGGGATCGATTTTATCTCTAAGCTGTGGAGTGTCTTGTGAGTAAAGATTCTACTTGGTGAGCTACCGGCATTAAAGTTGTGAGCCGGCGATTTGGCCGCGGCATAAATCAGTTTGCTCGGGAGCCCCATCCTTCCTGAGCTGAGACGAAAAATGTGTGAGCCGGAGGCTAAAAAACTGTGAGCTAGCTCACACTCCCTCAGCTTAGAGGGAACACTGATCGGGATACAGCTGGGCTCCAAGGCCCACACTAATTTGCTGAGTCACTTTTTGCGTATTACGAGAGAGCTCGCGTCAACCAATTAGCAGTTTTTGCAAAGTTTATTTATTTATTCCTCAAATTTCTACCCTGCCCTCCCAGCCGAAGCCAGCTCAGGGTAGCTTACATAAAATCTGCACATAATTACAATCAGGGCTATTTTGGGGCAGGAATGCACAGGAACGGAGTCTCAGCTGGCTCCAGAGTTGGCCACGCCCAGCAGGAACTCATTAGCATAACAGGCCACACCCAACAGCAGAAACTCATTGGGATTGGCTACATTAGGGGCGTGTGGCCTAACATGTAAAGGAGTTCCTGCTACAAAAAAAGCCCTGGGGTTTTGACAACAAACAAGGTAAACGGAATAAGAAGCAAAAGGTGGGCGTGGCTGGATGACCTCACTCCTGGTAACATGGGGGTGTGGCCTAATATGCTAATCAGCTGTGCGGTCAGGGGTGTCCTGCCCTTCTTGCCTTTCTACCTCCTCGCATGATTCCTCCAGCATTCCACCCCTTCTCAGAGAACTTCAGCCAAAAGCCGGCAGTAGGTCACGCCCTCACTCACGCGTCCTTCTTGCTCCTCTGTTCAACAGAAATGGTGAAGATGGCGTGGGATCGGGACGACTGCGTGTTCATCGCTGTGGCAGCCACCGTCCGAGAGTTGTTCCCCTGCTCCAGGCAGATGACCGTCTCTTGTGCGCGAGTCACCACGTGTTCCGTCAGTCCCACGATCTACAGAAAGAAGAGATGAGAGAGAGAAACGGCTGCTGTCCATCATCGACATTCACCCCTCTTTTATGGTCTTTTCTTAAATACGGCGCTATTAAATACTGCAGCCACAGCCGTCAGCTCAGCTGTCACTCTCGAGAGCTCATAACCCCCCAAAACCTTGTTGGTCTCCACGGTGCTAGAGGGACTCGAATCTAGCTCTTCACCTGAAGCCCAACACCAGCTACCTTCTGACTCCCATCTCCAGAGTTCAGTTCCTCTGCCTGTTTGGAAAGTGGACTCTACTGAACGACAGCAAGGGGTGGCCAAACCTGCTTCACATAAGAGCCACACAGAATAAACGTCAGATGTCTGAGAGCCGCAAGACGTGAACAAATATGACCCACACGTTTTTACTATGCCACTTTGCTTTTTAGTAACATTAAATGAGACTACCAAAAATAAAAACAAAAGGGGTAAGAACAGATATTGATAATGATATTTAATTTTAGATGGGGAGGGGAGAGAGAGAGAGAGAGAGAGAGAGAGAGAGAGAGAGAGAAGGAAGGAAGGAAGGAAGGAAGGAAGGAAGGAAGGAAGGAAGGAAGGAAGGAAGGAAGGAAGGAAGGAAGGAAAGAAAATGAAAAAAAGGCTGTCCTTGGAAACCGACACAGACCAGGATCTACTTAATATAACTCCAGATGGAATCAAACGTGATGATTTATGTATTATACTGTATATACTTGCTGCTGCTAGAATCCTCGTCGCAAAATGTTGGGAAACTGATATAATACCTAGCAGAGAAGAGTTAATTATGAAAATTTGTGAAATAGCCAAAATGGATAAACTAAACATGACACTGTCAGGGAAAGATGAGAATGTGTTTCAAAAAAGATGGTATAAAGTTAACAAATGGATTGGGAAAAATGTTTAACGTAAACTCCCAAAAGTGAGTATTATGTATTTATGTATACTTTGGGTTTTTTTTCTTTTTTTGTAATGGTAAAAAGGTAAAGGTTCCCTTGCTCGAAAGCCAGTCGAATCCGACTCTAGGGTTGCGATGCTCATCTCCATTTCAAAGCCAAAGAGCCAGCGCTGTCCAAAGACATTTCCATGGTCATGTGGCCGGCATGACTAGACGCCGAGGCACACGGAACGCTGTTACCTTCCCACCGAAGTGGTGCCTATTTACCTACTTGCAATTTCTTGCTTTCGAACTGCTAGGTTGGCAGGAGCTGGAACTAGAGACGGGAGCTCACTCTGTCATGCGGCACTCTTGGGTCTCGAACTGCTGAACTACTGACCTTCCATAGCCTGCAGTTCAGCATCTTAACCACTTGAGCCACTGCACCCGTTTTTGTAATGAAAAACCGATAAATAAATAATATATTAAAAAAAGGAAGGAGGAACAGAGATACAAATTGAGAGAAACCTAAGCCACGCTCAGAGATTTCCCTGTTCTCATTCCTGTAGACCACTATTCTGAGTTAAAAGAGAAGATCGAAATCATTCTGGTCGGGAGGAGGGGAGGTCTGTTTTATCAGATTCCCATCGCTGCAAGCCAACTTGAAGACATCGAGATTACAAACACCTACAACCGAGCGATGCAAGAACACATAAATGAAGCTGACTTATATGAAATCAGAAAGCCAGTACTGTCTACTATAACCCTCAGTGGCTTTCCAGGGTCTCAGGCAGTGAAAAGTGTTTCACATCACTGACTGCTTGGTCTTTCTTTAACTGGAGATACTGGGGCTTGAACCTGAGACCTTCTGCATGCCAAGCAGATGCTCTGTCACCGGTGAATGGCACTCAGTAGCCTCGTTTCTTGGATCGGTTGCCAATTTCTCCCCAAACATCGAGTGCTGGAGCAGAAGCTCACCTTTATGCCTCCCTTGGGGTCCTCGCGGATGCTGATTTGAGAAGAACGCTCTCTAGAAGGGGCCAAGAGGTCCAAGATGTCTTCGTTGTAGATCTGAAGAATTTTTTTAGAAGAGAAGCTCAGCTCTTGAAATACAAAAGGGAACCCCCGGGAGCAACGCGGAAAGGACACTGCAAGACTAAGTTCGGAGCACAACAAAAACTATTTGGATCGCTGTAGATCAGGATGCTCCTGCCCTGGATCCTCTGGAAGTCACAGCTTTGGGAAGGGAGAGAAAACTCTACAGAGAAAATGCCGAACACCACCCCAGTCAGCAGGAAGGAGGGGAAACTGTAACAGTTAAATGGGTCTGGATGTTTGCGGCGAGTGACCCAAGCAGAAAACATGCAAGCCCTTTTCCAGCAGAGGAGAGGTCCCCAAACGTATTTGGCCAACAGCCCCCTTTTCAGAATAAAGGTCCCACGTGCCATGTGCCACCATGTGTGGACAAAAAGATGCAGTTTGTGGATCTGCACCTGGATTATTCCAGCCCACCTGGATTGTTCCAACGCCCCCAAGGGGCGGTATTGCCCACTTTGGGAACCAGGGCAGTAGAGCATCATGCTGGAGGGAGAGCTAAACTTTATAAAGAGGCAACTCAGGGGTACCCAATCCCAGCCTCAACCGAGATCCTAGCACTCGGGCTCAAGTCTTGGATTTCAAGGATCCAGATAAGCAATGGGTTAGTCCAGTTGAGCCAGCGCTCTTTTTGTAGCGAGAACTCCTTTGCATATTAGGTGACAACACACCCCTAATGTGGCCAATCCTCCAAGAGCTTACAGAGCTCTTCTTACAGGGGCTACTGTAAGCTCTTGGGAGGATTGGCTACTTTCGGGGGGGTGTCGCCTAATACGCAAAGGAGTCCCTGCTACAAAAAGAGTATAGCGACAGGCCTTAAAACGACACGGATGCTGAAGGCAAGAAAACTGGCTCCTACCTCTAAATAGGAGACTTTCAGGGAAAACTGCCACTCCGTCCTCTCTTCCATTTCCTGAAAGAGCAGCTTGATCACCCGGGGATGACTCCAACCGTGGGATCGTTCCCTTGGTCAGCCGTGTAGGCCCCTCCCATAGAATAGGTCTTCCCGGACCCCGTCTGCCCGTAAGCCAGAACTGTAGAGTTGTACCCTGTGGAGTTAAGGCCAGGAGAAACCGAGAAGGGTCATTTGCACGAGGAAAACAGGAGACCTTTCTTTACGTGGGCAAGAATACGGCCAGAGACGACGCTTTAGAAAAATCTACAATACAATACAATACAAATCTACAATACAAAAAACTCAGTACCTCAAAAAATGGTCCATATACTACTAAGGCCATGTATATGTTAATTAATAGCCAACATCTTTAGGGGGAAAACGTCTTTTCATCTTGAACTATAGCAACGCACCAGAATTAGGAGTGCCTCGAATAAATATAACTCAAAGCCCCACGGATGAAGGCTGTCCCCCCTCCCCGCCAAACAATTCATTGAAGAGTCGGCTGATCAGCCTTCAGATTAACATTTGCAGGCCCTGGCATTCTCACTCAGACGTGGCCTTTTATTCAGGCAACAAGGTTCGCATGTAGAAAAATATGACTTTCAAGTGCATGGCTAAAGACATACAGTTTTAACACAGGGAAGTCTTTTGAGCCATCCCGGCCTTGATCCCCAGTAGTTCAAATGAAAACTAGTAAACAGACAACAAAAACGGGCATTTCGACTAAGGCACATTAAAATAACCACACATCCAGTGAAATAAACAACCTCTATATACACATTTGGAGGCAGAAATAATTACAAAAATATGGAACAATTCGAAGCATTGGAATTTTTCTTTTAAATTAAAGCTCACGTGGACTACCGTTTTTACCCTACTGGAAAGGATCCGTTCTAACTGTCCTGGCCAATGCAAGACCCTCTGGGGCTTTACAAGAGCAGATTAATATTCACCACGTAAGATACTGGGAACAAACAATAACAATTGAGTAAGCACGGCGACAGACCACATTCTCCGCTCATCTCTTTCCCATCTCTTTCCTCCCCGTATAATGAAGTACACAAAACACACACACATTAAAAAGGCTGTAGGCTGCCAAAATAAGCCACCCGATACGCAAGAAGAAAGGACAGGATGCAGAGCATTAAAAAACATAACACAGAAGGAAAACATACAGAGTATAAAAGAAAAACAGGGTACAGAAGAACGAAGCGGTGAAGCGGATGAAAAACTTCAGAAATGTGCCCATTTAGGGATGAAGAGCCTCATCGTACAAAGGAAAGGTGTCGGGGAAGGTCTTGACAATTATGTCGCTTTTAACTCTGCGCAACAGTCCAGCGTATCGCTAACACACAAAGGTCTCGTGATGGGGGAAATGGGGGTTACAGTGCTGCCAGGCGGCAAAGGGCCTTTTGGACGCAAGCAAGCGGAGGCAACGTCTTGCCTTCATGACTCTCATCCCTGTGAAGACACACACACACACACACCCTAGCACATTCTCTCTCGACAGGCACGCCCTCTCACCTTTAAAAATGCCTTTTACCAGGGGTGCGATGCAAGTATTGAACACTTCCTCTTGTTCGGTAAACGGATCAAAAACGTAGTCATAGGTGAAAGGTTTGTCGTTACCCAAAATGACCTGTAGGGAGGAAGGGGAGAGTGAAGGTTATGTTGCTGTCTTTCCAAAACTCACCTCTGTGGAATGACAGGGCTTGCCTCAGCTGCCGCTGCCAGTTTCCTCCATGGGAGGAGGTTTTGTCTAAACTGTGTCCTCCTCCATCCCACCCACACCCCCAGTCTGCCCATTCCACTCCCTCGGCTCTTCGATTCTGGGAGAAGTGCAGCCCTCTGGTTGCAGAAATTGCTCCCGATGGCCCCTGCCCTCTCCTCCCGCCCTTCCTAGCGATGTTCAGGCCTCGTAGAAGCTCCGTCCCCCCGTCTGCCACTGTGTGAGCACCTAACTGGGTTTCTGCTCTCCCCCTAACTGCCACTGGTAAGCTTGGTCCCATTCATCAGCAAGGCTACACGGCTGATTCCAGGTGCCCGTTTAGGACATGGCGCTGGCCCTGTCAACGGCAGCATATGTCTCCTATAACACCAAGGTTATTTCGAGTAAGTTAATGTATGTCAGAACACTCCAGATGCCCGTTAATCTTCACCTGAGGCTCTCCTGGGACAAAAGACAAGCACATCTGGCAGCCCTCTTCAGTTTCTTTGGGAACAAGAGGGCGGCACCTCAGAGCCACCCTCACGGGAATTGCCTTGGCATCTTCTTTTGACATTTTGTAAGATTACCCTCCTGAAAGAAATCAGAGAGGACAAAAATGTTATTTCACAGGAAGCACGCTACCAGTTAAGAACATAAGAGAAGCCAATGTTGGATCAGGCCAATGGCCCATCCAGTCCAACACTCTGTCACACAGTGGCCAAAAATACCAGGTGCCACCAAGAGGTCAAGCAGTAGGGCCAGGACACTAGAAGCCCTCCCACTGCTGCCCCCCCAGCACCAAGAATACAGAGCCTCACTTGCCCCAGAGTCCCTATCTATACCTTGAGACTAATAGCCACTAATGGACCTCTGCTCCAAATGTTTATCTAATTCTCTCCTGTGGCAGTTTATCAATAGTGGCACTGGAGGGACTTGACTTAATGCTGGGATGGCATGCATTTGTATGGTATGGAAAAGCTCAGGTTCATAAATACTTTAAACAACACCTTGTTAGAAGAGCATTGTTAAAGGTAAGGCTAGAAGTGAAAAGGCTCGTCTATACAAAAATGCCAAAATGAGTTTCACCATTAGAAGCATTTACTAACCCAAATCTATTTCAAAGAAATGCACTGTTAAAATACGAGGATCTTCTAGATGTCAAAAATGAATTAAATTCATTAGAAGCTATTAAAAAACAAAAAGCTGATTTAAATTGGTGGGAAAGTGTACAAATAGAATCAAGATATACCAAAGATAAAAAAGGTTTTTATTAAAAAATAATAGACATTGACCAAGTATCGTTATATACTGAGGAAAAAATGATCAAAAAACTGTACTTAATAATGCTGGGGAAAAAAACACAAGATGAAATAATTAAAAACTGTATGGTTAAATGGGCACAAAATTTAGGTCATAATATTGATTTAGATCAATGGTTATGGGTACAGAAAATGAATGTAAAAATTACTAAAGCAGTTTCATATAAAGAAAATATTTATAAAATGTTTTATAGATGGTATATGACTCCAGATATTCTAGCA